>CM072813.1:59306174-59657066 GCA_036937905.1 Salvia rosmarinus
CGCTATGCTGAGCCGGGTCTTTCGCATCTTCATTTCCGTAATGGTTTGGACCTTGACGGGTGCTTTTACCCTTCGCAGGAAACCCAAGACCCTAAGAACTTTCCGCACCGGACCGCAAACGACACTTGGGGGTTCGCTTTGATGATTTTCCGAAGGCCGAGGACGATCCGGTCGCAAACACATGCAGCTTTCTTCCTGCTCTGACGACGATGTCGCTCACGTATACCTCCACATTCGACCTATGAGGTGAAATATTTTTCCACCATCCTTCGATAGGTAGCCGTATTTTTAAGGTCGAATGGCATCTTTTATATGCAAAGACCGTCGTAATGAAGGTTGGTCTGCCTTCGCGTCCATCGTGACTTGGTGATATCCTTGTATAAGTCCAAGAAATCAAGACTTCAGATCCCACCAACGCTGACCTTCTTGTCAATGTCAGGGATGAAACTGGGCAATGCTTATCGAGGTCGGTGTAGACAACACATTCGCCATCCCTCCTCCTTTCTTCACCATCACCGGTTGGCTATCTAGGTCGGATATTTGACCTCGAACAAGATGCTGTTTTACGATTCACCTCGCCATGAATGACTTGTTCCGCTCGCTGCAAAAATTCTTTCACGAACCGGCTTTATGTTCGGTCGATGACATGAGTGATGATACTCGCGAGACTCCGTCATGTCGAGGAGACCAAGCAAACACGTCCTTAATTCCCTTAGGAGTGGATGATCTCGATCCTCACTTTAGGTGCCTTGGTGAAACCAACTCGACGACCTTTAATGGCTCATCTTGTACAATGCGACCTCTTCCACCGACCGCCGATGGAGTGGCGATGTACTTTCCGACTCTCCTCGGTTCTTTTAATGCATATCCTCGGTGCCGGACCGAGGTCCGCACTGTAGGCAACTGCATACATTCCTCGCTTGCTTCGATCACCCGATCACGGCTTGCCTCTGCATGGGTATCTTCATTGTTAGGTGGTACGCTGAACATACCGCTACAGCTTCACCAATCTCGCCTAGTATGATGTTATATGGCGAGTGGGCCTTCACTATGAAGAATTGCACCACCTGTGGAGCTCACAGACTTCCCACCGTGACGGTAGCTCAATTATCCCTTCCGGCGCCTTCGACGAAGCTTCGAGATAGATATGGCAGGCGCTTCTTCTATCCCAGCTTGTCAAAACATTCTCGAAAGGATGCTTACCACGCCGCTATCAATGTACACGCTTTCACCAACTTATTCGCGACATCTGATCACCAATGCATCCTGGGTATTATTGACGGGTCGCTTCTGGAAGGTGATCGCCTAGTTTTCTCGAACCTCTTGTTGTTAGGCTGTTTTGTGACTTGGCTTCGACTTCAAGGAAGACTCACCGACTCGGGAGCCCCAGACAGTGGAGACCACCTCATATGGGCTCGCTGCTCCTTCTTCGTCTGTCGCGCTCCGCTTTTGTGGGTGCGAATTTCCTCTTCCTTGCTTCTTTTGACTGGCCGCACACCTCGCCCTGTACTTTCTCGAGGTCCATTTCAACCAACATCTCTATTCTCCAGAGTTTCGACCTTCGATGTCGCGCCCATAGTCCGTGGAATGAGCAAGATTTATCTCGGTTCGGCGCCTCTTCCTCCCCGCCATCGGTCGAGCTTCGAACAGGTTCATATGAAGGCGAGATTCCGCTCGGCTAACGGGTGTATTGAGGTCGCCCGGGCATCACGCGACCGAGCTCGACCTTATCGGGCGATGTATCTTCCAAGGCGCTCACCGCCTCGTTCTGATCTTCCTTCCTTTATCTCTTCTTTTTCCGGGGTCTCGCTTGCTCGCTTCGCGCTTGGTCCCGCCCGCTTTGGCGAACCGGTTGCTGCGCCATACGTCGCAGACGGGGTTCGTGATTGACGATCTCTCAGCAAGGCCCCTATGCCGCTGAAGGCCAGACGACTAATGTCGCTCACGCTTCGACCTTCAAACACCTTGTTAAACCTCGCCATGAAGTCACCGATGGACTCGCTACGGCTTGCCTTATGGGGGAGCGTGACGATGTGACCGCCGGAAGAACCTTCATAAGGTTGCCATCGGTCGCGAAGAGCGATGCTTCCAGTAGGTAGATCGTCGAACCACCGCGGCGCTAGTTTCACGAGTAACTCCGGAAGAGTTTACACATGAACCGAAAGGAGACTGGTTGATCATGTTGTATCGAACCCGAGAAGTTCGTGGATCCCCACCGTCATAGGCGCGATGGATTGACCCGTATTTATCCGGAGAAGTGTTGAGTATCCTATTTGAGAACGGTGACTATTTTCCGATCCATCGGCCCTCCGAGATTGGGACCGAGTTCGACGATCGAACTCGCTTAGCGACTCGGACCGACTTCACGGCGACTCGATGCCTTCGCGCCGCCGCCTTGGAGAGCGGGCGGAGTTCACCGGATGGATTCATTCTCGGCGATCGAGGCCGGCCGGCCTGTCACGACGCCCTCCCCGCTGTTCTGCTCGCGCTGGCCTGCTTGGGCCCCGACCTCGTCCAGGATGCTCGCATCTAGACGAGAGCTATGCCCGTCTTTCAGACGGGTCGACCCGTGTACCGAGGCACCGGAGAAAGCTTCCTTATTTTTCTCGAGAAACCCTTGACGCGGCTCAAGGTTTACTTATGAGCCGGATGTTCTCGGATTATTGCCGCGATTTCCTTCGCTATGGTAACCTCACCGCAGGCGGGTGTCCGTGCTCGTCGAGACTTTCGACATGTCCTTCTGGGTTTCTTCTCGATGGCTCTTCCCGAGTCGAGTCATGCTCTCTCTCGCCGTGCTGTTGTTGCCGGCGACGGTCCTCGATGATCTCGTGTACCGGTCATGATTATTTCCGTAAACCGTGGTGTCGAAACACAAAATTTTGCCCATGAGCGCCAAGGATCGATCTTAATTTCGTAGAAATAAACGCTAAGAACACCATGATTTACGTGGTTCGATCTATGAATAAGATCTACGCCCACGGAGAGAGTATTTGTATATTTAATGTGTAAGCGTTTATTACAAAGAGTGTGAATGAATCTATTTCGCTAATCTAGCCTCTATTTATACACAAATGTATTGACCCAGATCTTGAATCCAAGTCTTCTAACTAGGATTCGAGATCCTATCCGAATTAGGATTCTTTTAGATATGTACCGCTGTTCCCCCATTTAGGAGTCTTCAGGCGAACTTGTCCAAGTCGAGCTTGATGTCGTGGTTACTTGATTGGGCCCGATGTCGGCTCGTAGTCGTGATCCTATCGTGTAACGCTTTTACCCTTTGAAAGGCATTTGATGTTATTCATTTGTCGGGTTTCAATGTTTAGAAGGGCTCAAAAGGCTAAAAACTAAAAAGAAGATACTAAAATGCAAACTATGTGATCATGACTTCATAATTTTGTTGAGTTGTTGACTAAGTAATAAGGACCATTATTTATGTCACCAATGTTATATCATTTGGTTTTAAAACAATTAGATGAACTTGTCATTATAGGGTATTTTGTTTTATTTGTTCGAACTATCTATCAAACGGAATAGATTTATAATATGTTTTATTTATTATGTACTTGATCATTTTGTGCATTCCTTTATGATATACCACCCCAAGTTGATATATGTTTTGTTTTTTTTTTTTTTTTTGCAATAATTTTAGTAATTAAATTTGTAATGCAATATCATATCAAGTGTAATTAATTATATTAGTAATCGCATTTTTAAAAAAATTGTGTCTCAAATCCACATTGGGTTTTGCTCTTGATTTAATGTTGTATTACCATAAATGGTGCATGTTGAGATTATGTCATTAAAATAGAAACGGTATAAAATTGATTCGAGTTTGTCATGAATGATTTTGATTACCAAAGTATGAAATGTTATGTTATTTTTAATAAGATTTACTTGTAAGTGTTACTATTATATTTGTATTGTTGATTAAATTAATGTTTCTATTTCACGTATTCTCCGCACTTTACATATGTAATTTTGTTATTCATATATATAATATAGAAGTATGAATCGGACAAGCACATGGTCTCGCATCCAAACAAAAAATGTATGAACCGAATGAATCTTCCAAACAATTTAAAGAAACAACACAATATAAAGTTCTCAGAGTGGAAAAAAAAAAAAGTAATTACTTATATCTAGTTCTATATTATCGGCCATAATCATGAACCCAAGTGTTGCATCTATGTTGATATTTAGGTTTGCCATCAATTCACCATAGTAAATATATGAACTCGCACAATAATCTTTCACATTGTTGTGCTTTGAAACAAGATCACAAATAACGATGTGAAGGAGGTTTAATTGTACTTGTGAAAATTAACGCGTACGACCGAATAGCTTCACTTCGAGTTGTTTGTAATTGACCTTTGTTGCTCTTTTCCTACGCCAATTCAATCTTCTTTCTATACTCCCATGTTTTAATATTCTTCGCCTTTATGAGATGATATCTCAAAGTCACTTCAACTGAGTCGTTTTTGTTGTTGTGAATGCAATGAAACACGCTTTTGATTATAACCCGATATAGTGGTTAATTTAATTATCACACATTATTCATAGTATTTCTAAGGATGGAGATTATGCATATACAATAGTATGGATTCAAACCAAATAACTAACATATCCATGATCTTTTCAACTACGCTCATATACTTATGCATCAAATTCATACAACGATTAACCTAATTCAGACACCAAGATGTTATTTTAGTCACAAACTCCCCATCCCAGAAAGCATAAACTACAAATTAAATGTTGTCATGAAAAGTAATTACGATTCTCATATCATAAAGCAGATACCCAAAGGAAAATGAAAACTAAATCAATCCACTAACGTTATTTAAGATCAAAGATATGTGAAGCCATGTTTCTACAAAGTCGACACTAGCCATAATTATCAAAGGATTGTAATTCAACCATACAATTATCCTATTCAAAAATTACACACAAATTCATACATATTCAAATGGAATTCATATACAAATTTTAGATTCTAATATTGGATAAAAATGGACCACTTAACATACAAAAATCTTCGATTTTTCATCTTCAAAATAGGGACCATTTGTACTTAAAGCACATTATCAAGTATAAAATTAAACAAGAAACTAATGAGGTGCATAGAAGGGGTTTATCCATTCAATTTTGAACAAAACAAAAGGAGAAACTAGAAACGACAAAAATTCGAGTAAGGGTTTCTTAATCACCTCTATGAGGGTTTATCCATTCAAACGACAACATGTAGACAACAAGGCACTAAAACCAAACAAAACGAAGAGATAAACTAACCTACTACTCCGGAGATTTTGAATTGATCAGATCGCCATTAGTACGATCAGTAGTCATCCGACCACCGCCCATAGTCAATCGGAACAAAGAAAAGTTTTAATTGGGTTATTGGTGTATTCCCCCATCCCCCATACACCGATTGTACCAAGAGACACATCAACGATTCATTCACTTACAACATATGTTTGTGTTCGACCGCCTACCTAATCGGTAATTAGCCGTGACTGGGTTTAAGATGAAAATTTAATAACAACAAACTCAAACATATGTCGAGAGAAAAGATGACAACAACTTTATTTATGAATGAATCTAGTATTACTACCGAAGGTAAAATATAAAGTAGGTTTCAAGAATGTTTTGTCAACAAGAAGGATTTACCAACCATTTAAAACATGGAATGACAACGATTCAACCGAAATAATATAATCCAACAAAACCATTCGAGCATTCGAGAAATCCTTGTTCACCAACATCGACATGATCACTTTATCATATCGAACATATAAGCAAGTATCAAAGTCTAAGAACGAACGTACGAGAATTATGTATGAAGACATAACTCTCGGGCAACAAAACATGTTAATAACAATAGAACAACCTTAATATGAATCAATATTTGAGAAGCTCCTTCGGCAGATTCGATTCAAAGATTCTCTCACTCAACCTCGCATATTTAGAAATATATGCGTGAGTACAAAATGCACTCGTGGGTATACGCCAAAACAATTAACATTTAAAACATTGCCTTACGCTATAAACTGACTTGCCATAACATGTACATTCATAAATAAATACTTACTTGCTTTCATATCATCATAATATCATATGCATATGCATGTATCATGTTTGCATGCACCTTTCATCTCCTTCCCATATCCAGATTCTTCTCGTGTTGAGTAAGAGCCTTCTCAAACACCTTAATATCACATACCCGAGTTGGACCGAAGGTTCTCAACTACTCATACCCGACGCGGTAAATTCTTTCTTTTCTTTCTTTCCGTGGATAGGTATGCATTATACTTATGCTCATGTTCATGCTCAAACTTGCAAGTCAATCACTTTTCAAATAAATGCATATCATGAAATCATATTATTTTATGCATAAGCATATCATAACAATTGAAAACATAAAAGCATAAGCATATTATTATAGAAAATACTTATACCCACCGGATGTTCCTTAGAGCTAAGGAACTAATTCTCAATTCCAATTCTTTCTTTATCCCATTTGGTCCATCAATCCATATAAAAGGCATAAAAGCCTATCAAGACCAAACAAGAACATTAATCGCCTTAGTCGTCGACACCACCATATCTTCTCTATATCAAATCTAAGATGCTATGGTCTATCAAAACTCTGGTCATTGCATCCTCTAACATCTTATTAATAAACAAATTTATCTAAATTTTCAGAACGCTTATAAACGCATCGCCATATAAATACCAAACCATCCAAACATAGCCCAAACTCCACCAATTCATCACCATATATCTCAATGATCATATAAAACTCGACATCAAGCTTCAATCATCTAATCTTAACCAATAATCGAAAATCCCTTAAGACGCCACTTTAGGTCTAACGTCGAAACTTCACGTGAGACGCCATCTAACACCAACGAACCTATATACATGCTCAACTATCATTAAATATCATCATTTTATCAATAAACATAAAGATCAAAGCTTTGGCTTTGAAAACTAATTTTCACGACAAACTAAAATTTTACGTTAATACGTCATGAAAAATCCGAATAAATCATTTTTGCTTTATTCATATCATAGAATCCAAATATGAAGTCAAATGATCAAATAAAATCAAAAATCCAACAATATATGCCTTAGGGTTTCGCCATTTTAGATCATCCACATAGTTTCGATTTTAAACGCTTTTCTTGTCCAAACACGCTTATATCAATCCAATAACACATATATGAAGATAATTCAACCATAACAACATCATAAATTAAAGATCCAACAGCCCTTATTTTGAAAATTACAAGAATTTACAAACAATAAACATATGATTTACAAATTCAACGTTAAACAATACGTAGACGCGTCGAATCTATCATAATATTAACAAATAATCAAACAAAACATAGTACTTCAAATTTTCAGCATATAACCAAAAATATAAATAACATATGCTCATGAATTTTAAAATTTTCAATCCGTAGATGTGTTCTAGAGACGAGATTATACCTCGCGAACGGATCGAAAATTCAACTACCGGATCTTCCTATTTTCTCTTAAAATTTTCGAAAATTAGTGTGTTCATGTGTGTGTGTTGTGAGTTTTGCTGGAAAAAAATGAAGAAGAAATGGTTTTAAAGTATAGGTATACTTTGGTAATAAATAAATTAATAAGGTAAAATAGTAATTTCACATTATCAATTAAATTTTCTTTTATTTTTCCAAAGCAAAATGGTGACAACACAAAATTTTCTAGAGAATTCCACAAAGCAATCTTCCTATTTTTATTCTTTAATTTTCGTAATTAATAATATTAATAATAATAATATATATTTCATGTAATTTTCAAAATATCGAGAAAATTCCATAATTAATTCCCAAAATTCCAATATTGAATCTTATCTTCTTAACACTTTAAAATCATCATTTTCATCAATATAAAGTTCCAAAATTATAAAATATATAATAGGAACTCACTTTATAAAAATAGTGATTTAATTCATTTTATGCAAATAATGGAATTAAATATTCCATTTATTCTTAAATCCTTCAAAATCACTTTCTAAATTTTTTCATCATCAAATATCATTAAAATATAATAATTAAAAATATTTTGGCCTTAAAACCATTTTAAATATTTTGCTCTTAATCCAGCTTAATCCAACGAACGCCACAAAACGTAGATTTTGAAATTCTCAATTTTCAAATCAAGACTTATTTGAGCATGTATATATCATCTTAAGACCCTTGGAATCTAGGTCTTCTTATCCTAAATAAGATCGAAGAATCTCGATTCTCGCCTCGATTCTATCGCCTCAACTGTGTTAACGCAAAAGCTTCTAACTTAACAAATCCTTTCATAAGGATGCAATGCCCTTCTTATTAAGCTCTTAATCACGAGCTAATCTACGCTTCGAATACGGGTATTACATTCTCACCCCTACAAAATTTCGTCTCAATCAGAATGTATTAAAAGCTCGTAGTACTTCTTTCTCATCCGATCTTTAACTTCCATGTTGCTTCTTCTAAATCATCATACTTTCATATCGATCTAAGACGATTTGTCTTCGTGAATCGCGACATATAGAGCACATCGCGAATATTGTTGCAACTCAACTAAAATGTTTATCTCGAGGCTACAACCAATCTTTCTCAATCTCGATAATCCGATACATCTCGATAACTTCGGATTCTTCTCTTTATTTGTCTGACGAACGACCATCTCTTTAATCGCTCACGTCCAAGAACTTTCTTCTTCAACATCGCTTTTAAATAAAACCACGATCTACACTTGCTATCGTAAAATACTATAGGCGCCATATAAATCGCGCTCGATCTTGTCTTCTAACGCTGATGGTCCATTTAAATCGACCATCTATGCAGATAAAATCGATCGAATTCAATCGATTTATCTTTTAATAAACTCGTCCCAACACGAGATGTAAACTGAGTCTCGCTCGAGATGATGAGACGAGTATTCCATGTAAACGCATTATCTTTCGACGCTCACTTGAGCTAAGCCAGCTCCATACGTGATAAAATCGAATAACATAAGCGTTTCAGGAGTCGATCGATTGTCACCCACGCTCGATTTGGTAACCAACACGTATGTCTTCTCATCTTTTCAACTTTATAAAGAGCATCACGAATGATCTACGTAATTCACGATCATACGCGATAATCTTCTTTCTTGCTTTATGCTGCTAAACCAAATCTCTTCGATTTTAATTCCATGGTAGATATTTTTCGTATTCTTCCTTTAATTGCTCGGCGTAAAATTCTTTAAGTACTCAAGGAAAGAACTTTTCGACGACTCTTCATCAAAATTGTCGATCCTTTAACACAAACGATATACATAGGAGATATTCCCATCGTAGTTCTCCAAAACTTGAAAACTTGTTCAACGAAGTGAACTCGTTCTTTAATATCAACTGGTTATTCACTTCATTAAAGGATAAAAGATTTTGACACGAAAGATTCTGCATTTATAATCGGTTTGAGAAAGAAGGACAAGTAAGTTTTGAAAAGAAGCTGCTTTCTTATTCCTCCTCTTCATAATAATGAATGAGAATTTCTTTTTCAGTGATACGATTGCAAACGAATGCCAAAATGCAGCATATTTTCTTATCCAAAATCGTGAAAAGGTTTTCAATTGAAAATGCATCGCATCGCAAAGATCTTCAAAATTGCTTATCACGAGTGATGTGAAATGAAATAGTTGAATAGAAAAATGATCGATAGATCTCAGGAAAGGAATTTGTCTCCTGAGGACTTCCACAAACAAAGAATAACTTTGTCATCCGAGTTTTGTATATGGAT
Organism: Salvia rosmarinus; assembly: GCA_036937905.1. NCBI lineage: Eukaryota > Viridiplantae > Streptophyta > Magnoliopsida > Lamiales > Lamiaceae > Salvia > Salvia rosmarinus. The sequence continues at coordinate 59,315,978 of CM072813.1, forward strand.
GCTGGATATCTCCGACAAACACATCTCGATACAATCTATGACTATCGCTCCATTCTCGTCCCAAAAGGTTGTCTTAGAAAAGTACCTGGCCAATATCCGTGGTTAGGGCTTGTGCCAACAATTGGTACCACTCGAGTTCATACTCAAAATTTTAAGATACTGGGTCTCGATGAATTAGCATGAATCTTTTCTCAAATCTCCAAAGGAGAGTCTTGAAACATAAGTAAATAAAATGAATCGAATCGATGTAGGAATTTCAGAGATACTAAAATCGATCGCATTAATCTAAATCAATAAGGAAATTTCAATATCGATTTAAGAATAATCAATTTGTACAAGATCTACATCGATTTGACATAACTATGAGCATTTGATATAAGACTCTAGTTTTAGCATAAGGTGCTAGTATTATGCTCGGCATAAAAGATTTAACATCTTTGGTTTCAAGATTTTCACCATCATCATCCTCCATTGAGAAGAAATTTTTCAACCAACAAGTTGATGAACAATCGAAATAGATTTAGCAATAGGAAAATGAATCAGCGAGGGCTCGAAAGAACAAATATTGAAATTTTATGGTAACTAAGAATCTAGAGAATCAATTTGCTCAAAATAATAAAGCCGCATCTAACATAATCAATGGCAACAAAGAACAACCCAATCTTGTCACTCTTTAGGCAATAAAGAGATCAATTGAAATTTTCCATCAAATCTCGATACGCCTTACTCAAACGTCTCTTCCCAATCGATAGAATCAAATGAGAAATTGTCTAAGGTATACCGCTCATCCGATGCGTATGGATAGGAATTTCTTGATCTTTGCCGACTAATATAAACGAAATGGTTACAACGTAACGTCGACAACGAGATAACAACAATGATCTACGACAAACAAATCGTACTCTTCTAAGTTGTCCAAACGATCCTCGCCATCGAAGATAAAAACAATACTCGAACTCGTGTAGAAAACTTATTCATATTGTTCGCCATCTTTTCTTTCTCATGATTTTTTTCAACTTCACCAATAAGCAATATTCATTTTAAACATACACATATTCAATCATCAACTATGATAACCATAATCATAAGCATAAACCTTTACCGTTGAGCTAGAGATGACGGAATCGAATGTCGAGCTTCTCTTACGAACAACCGACTCTTTACTCATATTCGATCGTAATCAAACAAGCGATTCCATAACTTAGAGTCTCAAGATAGAGTCAAACAATTGACTCCATAAACTTAATTTCTCAAACAGAGTCATCAAAGAAATTTATATGCTCAAAGTGCACAAACCGCACAAGACTCACAAGGATTCTTGAATGTAGAATTTAAGATCGTACACAAATCGCATAAGGATTCAAATAATTTGCATGCTCGATTTCAAGATCGCACAAATTGCATAATTTTACAAAGGCTCACGTGTTCGTAACTCAAACCGCTCTGATACCATTCTGTCATGACCCGCCTACCTAATCAGGTAATTAGGCCGTGACTCGGGTTTAAGATGAAAATTTAATAACAACAAACTCAAACATATGTCGAGAGAAAAGATGACAACAACTTTATTTATGAATGAATCTAGTATTTACGGCTCAAGAAGGTAAAATATAAAGTAGGTTTCAAGAATGTTTTGTCAACAAGAAGGATTTACCAACCATTTAAAACATGGAACGACAACGATTCAACCGAAATAATATCAATCCAACAAAACCATTCTCGAGCATTCGAGAAACCTTGTTCACCGAACATTGACATGATCACTTTATCATATCGTAACATATAAGCAAGTAAGGTCAAAGCTCGGCAACGAACGTGGTCAGAATTATGTATGAAGACATAACTCTCGGGCAACAAAACATGTTAATAACAATAGAACAACCTTAATATGAATCAATATTTGAGAAGCTCCTTCACGGCAAGATTCGATTCCAAGATTCTCTCTCCACTCAACCGCATATTTAGAAATATATGTATGGAGTACAAAATGCACTCGGTGGTATACGCCAAAACAATTAACATTTAAAACATCGCCTTACGGCTATAAACTCGACTTCACATAACATGTACATTCATAAATAAATACTTACTTGCTTTCATATCATCATAATATCATATGCATATGCATGTATCATGTTTGCATGCACCTTTCATCTCTCCTTCCCATATCCACAGATTTTTCTGCGTGTTGAGAAGAGGCCTCCTTCTCAAACACCTTTATCACATACCCGAGTCGACCGAAGGTTCTCAACTACGGCCATACCCGACGCCGGTAAATTCTTTCTTTTTCTTTCTTTCCCGTGGATAGGTAGTGCATTATACTTATGCTCATGTTCATGCTCAAACTTTGGCAAGTCAATCACTTTTCAAATAAATGCATATCATGAAATCTCATATTATTTTTATGCATAAGCATATCATAACAATTGAAAACATATAAAAGCATAAGCATATTATTATAGAAAATACTTATACCCACCTGGATGTTCCTTAGAGCTAAGGAACTAATTCTCAATTCCAATTCTTTCTTTATCCCATTTGGTCCATCAATCCATATAAAATGGCATAAAAGCCTATCAAGACCAAACAAGAACATTAATCGTCTTAGTCGTCGACACGACCATATCTTCTCTATATCAAATCTAAGATGCTATGGTCTATCAAAACTCTGGTCATTGCATCCTCTAACATCTTATTAATAAACAAATTCTATCTAAATTTCTAACAGAACGCTTATAAACGCATCGCCATATAAATACCAAACCATCCAAACATAGCCCAAACTCCACCAATTCATCACCATATATCTCAATGATCATATAAAACTCGACATCAAGCTTCAATCATCTAATCTTAACCAATAATCGAAAATCCCCTTAAGACGTCACTTTAGGTCTAACGTCGAAACTTCACGTGAGACGTCATCTAACACCAACGAACCTATATACATGCTCAACTATCATTAAATATCATCATTTTATCAATAAACATAAAGATCAAAGCTTTGGCTTTGAAAACTAATTTTCACGACAAACTAAAATTTTACCGTTTTTGAATACGTCGGTGGAAAAATCGAATAAATCATTTTAGCTTTATTCATATCATAGAATCCAAATATGAAGTCAAAATGATCAAATAAAATCAAAAATCCAACAATATATGCCTTAGGGTTTCGCCATTTTAGGATCATCCACATAGTTTCGATTTTAAACGTTTTCTTGCTCCAAACACGCTTATATCAATCCAATAACACATATATGAAGATAATTCAACCATAACAACATCATAAATTAAAGATCCAACAGCCCCTTATTTTCGAAAATTACAAGAATTTACAAACAATAAACATATGATTTACAAATTCAACGTTAAACAATACGTAGACGTCGAATCTATCATAATATTAACAAATAATCAAACAAAACATAGTACTTCAAATTTTCAGCATATAACCAAAAATATAAATAACATATGCTCATGAATTTTAAAATTTTCAATCCGTAGATGTGTTCTAGAGACGAGATTATACCTCGTTTCGAAGACGGATCGAAAATTCAACTTTGGATCTTCCTATTTTCTCTTAAAATTTTCGAAAATTAGTGTGTTCATGTGTGTGTGTTGCGTGAGTTTTGCTGGAAAAAAATGAAGAAGAAATGGTTTTAAAGTATAGGTATACTTTGGTAATAAATAAATTAATAAGGGTAAAATAGTAATTTCACATTATCAATTAAATTTTCTTTTATTTTTCCAAAGCAAAATGGTGACAACACAAAATTTTCTAGAGAATTCCACAAAGCAATCTTCCTATTTTTATTCTTTAATTTTCGTAATTAATAATATTAATAATAATAATAAGGTATTTTCATGTAATTTTCCAAAATATTGTAGAAAATTCCATAATTAATTCCCAAAAATTCCAATATTGAATCTTATCTTCTTAACACTTTAAAATCATCATTTTCATCAATATAAAGTTCCAAAATTATAAAATATATAATAGGAACTCACTTTATAAAAATAGTGATTTAATTCCATTTTATGCAAATAATGGAATTAAATATTCCATTTATTCTTAAATCCTTCAAAATCACTTTCTAAATTTTTTCATCATCAAATATCATTAAAATATAATAATTAAAAATATTTTTGGCCTTAAAAACCATTTTAAATATTTTGCTCTTAATCCGAGCTTAATCGGCAGCAAGCGTCACAAAACGTAGATTTTGAAATTCTCAATTTTCTCAAATCAAGACTTATTTGAGCATGTATATATCATCTTAAGACCCTTGGAATCTAGGTCTTCTTATCCTAAATAAGATCCGAGAATCTTATCTCGATTCTCGCTCGATTCTATCGTCTCAACTAGAGCTTAACACAAAGCTTCTAACTTAACAAATCCTTTCATAAGGATGCAATGCCCTTCTTATTAAGCTCTTAATCACGAGCTAATCTACGCTTAAATACGGGTATTACATTCTCACCCCTTACAAAATTTCGTCCTCGAATTTGTACGTCAGCAAAAGCTCAGAGTACTTCTTTCTCATCTGATCTTTAACTTCCATGTTGCTTCTTCTAAATCATCATACTTTCATATCGATCTAAGACGTATTCTGGTCTTCGTAACTGCGACATATAGAGCACATCGCGAATATTGTTGCAACTCAACGAAAATGTTTATCTGTAGGCGACTAACCAATCTTTCTTGAATCTCGTACAATCCGATACATCTCGATAACTTCTTGGATTCTTCTCTTTATTTGTTGTACGATTACGACCATCTCTTTAATAAACTCGTCCAAGAACTTTCTTCTTCAAATCGTTTTAAATAAAACGACGATCTACACTTGCTATCGTAAAATACTTCATAGGCGCCATATAAATCGTCGTTCGATCTTGTCTTCTAACGTCCGGATGGTCCATTTAAATTGACCATCTATGCGTATAGAAAGTCAGATGAAATTCAATCTTGTATTTATCTTTTAATAAACTCGTCCAACACGAGATGTAAACTCGAGTCTCGCGTCGAGATGATTGAGACGCAGTATTCCATGTAAACGCATTATCTTTCGACGCTCACTGAGCTAATCGGTTAGCTCCATACGTGATAAAAATCGAGAATAACATAAGCGTGCTTTCGTGAGTCGATCGATTGTCACCTACGCTCGATTTGGTAACCAACACGTATGTCTTCTCATCTTTTCAACTTTATAAAGAGCATCACGAATTGATCTACGTAATTCACGATCATATCTGCGATAATCTTCTTTCTTTGCTTTATGCTCATAAACCAAATCTCTTCGATTTGCGTAATTCCATGGTAGATATTTTTCGTATAATTCTTCCTTTAATTGCTCGGCGTAAAATTCTTTAAGTACTCAAGGAAAGAACTTTTGACGCACTCTTCATCAAAATTGTCGATCCTTTAACACAAACGATATACATAGGAGATATTCACGATCGAGTTCTCAAAACTTGAAAACTTGTTCAACGAAGTGAACTCGTTCTTTAATATCAACTCGGGTTATTCACTTCATTAAAGGATAAAAGATTTTGACACCGAAAGATTCGCAATTTATAATCGGTTTGAGAAGAGAAGGTACAAGTAAGTTTTGAAAAGAACTGCTTTCTTATTCCTCCTCTTCATAATAATGAATGAGAATTTCTTTTACGGGTGATGTCTGCATTGCAAACGAATGCCAAAATGCGACATATTTTTCTTATCCAAAATCGGGAAAAGGTTTTCAATTGAAAATGCACTCGGATCGCAAAGATCTTCAAAATTGCTTATCACGAGTTATGATGTGAAATGAAATAGTTGAATAGAAAAATGATCGATAGATCTCAAGGAAAGGAATTTGTCTCTCGAGGACTTCCACAAACAAAGAATAACTTTGTCATCCGAGTTTTGTATATGGATGCTTGATATCTCAGACAAACACATCGATACAATCTATGACTATCAACTTCCATTCTCGTCCCCAAAAGGTTGTCTTAGAAAAGTACTTGCCAATATCCGTGGTTATGGTCGGCTGTACAACAATTGGTACCACTCGAGTTCATACTCAAAATTTTAAGATACTTGGGTCTCATGAATTAGCATGAATCTTTTCTCAAATCTCCAAAGCGAGAAGTCTTGGAAACATAAGTAAATAAAATGAATCAATCGATGTAGGAATTTCAAGAGATACTGAAAAGTCGATCGCATTAATCTAAATCAATAAGGGAAATTTCAATATCGATTTAAGAATAATCAATTTGTACAAGATCTACATCGATTTAGACATAACTAGTCGAGCATTTGATAAGGAAGACTCTAGTTTTAGCATAAGGTGCTAGTATTATGCTCGTGCATAAAAGATTTAACATCTTTGGTTTCAAGATTTTCACCATCATCATCCTCCATTGGAGAAGAAATTTTCAACCAACTCAAGTTGATGAACAATGAAATAGATTTAGCAATAGGGAAAAATGAATCAAAAGGGAGGGCTCGAAAGAACCAAATATTGAAATTTTATGGTAACTAAGAATCTAGAGAATCAATTTGCTCAAAATAATAAAGCCAGACCTAACATAATCAATGGCAACAGCAACAACCCAATCTTGTCACTCTTTAGGCAATAAAGAGATCAATTGAAATTTTCCATCAAATCTCGATACGTCTTACTCAAACGTCTCTTTCCGCAATCGATAGAATCAAATGAGAAATTCGTCTAAGGTATACTGCTCATCTGATGCGTATGGATAGGAATTCTCTTTGATCTTTGCTGACGAATATAAACGAAATGGTTACAACGTAACGTCGACAACGAGATAACAACAACAGGACGACGACAAACAAATCGTACTCTTCTAAGTTGTCCAAACGATCCTCGTCATCGAAGATAAAAACAATACTCGAACTCGTGTAGAAAACTTATTCATATTGTTCTGCCATCTTTTCTTTCTCATGATTTCTTTTCAACTTCAGCTCAATAAGCAATATTCATTTTAAACATACACATATTCAATCATCAACTATGATAACCATAATCATAAGCATAAACCTTTACCTGTTGAGCTAGAGATGACGGAATCGAATGCTGAGCTTCTCTTACGAACAACTGACTCTTTACTCATATTCTGATTCAGAATCAAACAACTGATTCCATAACTTAGAGTCTCAAGATAGAGTCAAACAATTGACTCCATAAACTTAATTTCTCAAACAGAGTCAGCACAAAGAAATTTATATGCTCAAAGTGCACAAACTGCACAAGACTCACAAGGATTCTTGAATGTAGAATTTAAGATCGTACACAATCGTACAAGGATTCAAATAATTTGCATGCTCGGATTTCAAGATCGTGCACAAATTGCATAATTTACAAAGGCTCATGTGTTCGTAACTCAAACCGCCTCGATACTATTCTCATACGACCCGCCTACCTAATCGTGTAATTAGCCGTGACTGGGTTTAAGATGAAAATTTAATAACAACAAACTCAAACATATGTCGAGAGAAAAGATGACAACAACTTTATTTATGAATGAATCTAGTATTTACGGCTCAAGAAGGTAAAATATAAAGTAGGTTTCAAGAATGTTTTGTCAACAAGAAGGATTTACCAACCATTTAAAACATGGAATGACAACGATTCAACCGAAATAATATGAATCCAACAAAACCATTCTCGAGCATTCGAGAAATCCTTGTTCATAGAACATTCGACATGATCACTTTATCATATCGTAACATATAAGCAAGTAAAAGGTCAAAGCTCGCAACGAACGGTCGAGAATTATGTATGAAGACATAACTCTGGGCAACAAAACATGTTAATAACAATAGAACAACCTTAATATGAATCAATATTTGGAGAAGCTCCTTGGCAAAGATTCGATTCCAAAGATTCTTCTCAACTCAACTGCATATTTAGAAATATATGCGGGCGTGAGTACAAAATGCACTCGGTGGGTATACGCCAAAAACAATTAACATTTAAACATTGCCCTTATGGCTATAAACTGACTTGCCATAACATGTACATTCATAAATAAATACTTACTTGCTTTCATATCATCATAATATCATATGCATATGCATGTATCATGTTTGCACGCACCTTATATCTCCTTCCCATATCCACAGATTCTTTTGCGTGTTGAGAAGAGCCTCCTTCTCAAACACCTTAATATCACATACCCGAGTCGACAGAAGGTTCTCAACTACTGGTCATACCCGACGTCGGTAAATTCTTTCTTTTCTTTCTTTCCCGTGGATAGGTAGTGCATTATACTTATGCTCATGTTCATGCTCAAACTTTGCAAGTCAATCACTTTTCAAATAAATGCATATCATGAAATCTCATATTATTTTTATGCATAAGCATATCATAACAATTGAAAACATATAAAAGCATAAGCATATTATTATAGAAAATACTTATACCCACCTGGATGTTCCTTAGAGCTAAGGAACTAATTCTCAATTCCAATTCTTTCTTTATCCCATTTGGTCCATCAATCCATATAAAATGGCATAAAAGCCTATCAAGACCAAACAAGAACATTAATCGTCTTAGTCGTCGACACGACCATATCTTCTCTATATCAAATCTAAGATGCTATGGTCTATCAAAACTCTGGTCATTGCATCCTCTAACATCTTATTAATAAACAAATTCTATCTAAATTTCGGCAGCGTAACGTTTATAAACGCATCGCCATATAAATACCAAACCATCCAAACATAGCCCAAACTCCACCAATTCATCACCATATATCTCAATGATCATATAAAACTCGACATCAAGCTTCAATCATCTAATCTTAACCAATAATCGAAAATCCCCTTAAGACGTCACTTTAGGTCTAACGTCGAAACTTCACGTGAGACGTCATCTAACACCAACGAACCTATATACATGCTCAACTATCATTAAATATCATCATTTTATCAATAAAACATAAAGATCAAAGCTTTGGCTTTGAAAACTAATTTTCGCCGACAAACTAAAATTTTACCGTTAACACGTCGTGGAAAAATCCGAATAAATCATTTTAGGCTTTATTCATATCATAGAATCCAAATATGAAGTCAAAATGATCAAATAAAATCAAAAATCCAACAATATATGCCTTAGGGTTTCGCCATTTTAGATCATCCACATAGTTTCGATTTTAAACGTTTTCTTGTTCCAAACACGTTTATATCAATCCAATAACACATATATGAAGATAATTCAACCATAACAACATCATAAATTAAAGATCCAACAGCCCCTTATTTCTAAAATTACAAGAATTTACAAACAATAAACATATGATTTACAAATTCAACGTTAAACAATACGTAGACGTCGAATCTATCATAATATTAACAAATAATCAAACAAAACATAGTACTTCAAATTTTCAGCATATAACCAAAAATATAAATAACATATGCTCATGAATTTTAAAATTTTCAATCCAGATGTGTTCTAGAGACTAGATTATACCTCGTTTCAAGACGGATCGAAAATTCAACGGCTGGATCTTCCTATTTTTCTCTTAAAATTTTCGAAAATTAGTGTGTTCATGTGTGTGTGTTGCGTGAGTTTTGCTGGAAAAAAAATGAAGAAGAAATGGTTTTAAAGTATAGGTATACTTTGGTAATAAATAAATTAATAAGGGTAAAATAGTAATTTCACATTATCAATTAAATTTTCTTTTATTTTTCCAAAGCAAAATGGTGACAACACAAAATTTTCTAGAGAATTCCACAAAGCAATCTTCCTATTTTTATTCTTTAATTTTCGTAATTAATAATATTAATAATAATAATAAGGTATTTTCATGTAATTTTCCAAAATATTGTAGAAAATTCCATAATTAATTCCCAAAATTCCAATATTGAATCTTATCTTCTTAACACTTTAAAATCATCATTTTCATCAATATAAAGTTCCAAAATTATAAAATATATAATAGGAACTCACTTTATAAAATAGTGATTTAATTCCATTTTATGCAAATAATGGAATTAAATATTCCATTTATTCTTAAATCCTTCAAAATCACTTTCTAAATTTTTCATCATCAAATATCATTAAAATATAATAATTAAAAATATTTTGGCCTTAAAACCATTTTAAATATTTTGCTCTTAATCCGAGCTTAATCGGCAAAACCGACGCCACAAAAACGTAGATTTTGAAATTCTCAATTTTCAAATCAAGACTTATTTGAGCATGTATATATCATCTTAAGACCCTTGGAATCTAGGTCTTCTTATCCTAAATAAGATCCGAGAATCTTATCTCGATTACGCCTCGATTCTATCGTCTCAACTAGAAGCTTAACACAAAAGCTTCTAACTTAACAAATCCTTTCATAAGGATGCAATGCCCTTCTTATTAAGCTCTTAATCACGAGCTAATCTCTGTTTCAGAAATACGGGGTATTACAGTTTGATAGCTCATTAATAACTCCAATATGTTCGTAAAGCACTACGTCACAAAAAAAATTGTGCACGGATAAATAAATCTTCGATGTAACAAACTATTTACCCACTATTACCCATAATGTATAACACCAAAAAAAATGAAAACCCAATCAACCTCATTGGTTAAAAATATAAGTGTAGCCAAACAAAATTTATCATTCACAATTTTATTTCAAAGAAAGAATTTAACGAAATATAAAGAGACCACATAAATAACATACATTAATTGAACACTAAAATGAAAAATTCAAAACAATAGGTGAATAATTCATACATGATGCACATAGAATTAATATTCTCACATTTAGAGTGAAGAACCATCAACTATGATAAAATGTGTCGAGCCCAACAAAGATCAAAAAGTACAATTTTGTTGAGTTCTTTTCACGAGGAGGATCCTCTTGGATCAAATATAAATCGAAGAGAAAATACATGACGCTTATATTCTTTGAATTCTAGGATTCACCTAACCTAACAGACGATAACATACACAAAAAGGACAAGGAACAAATAGAATATTCAGATGCGTCCACCAGAATCAACCATATTTTTCTACCTCAATCCATTCTCTTAAGATAAAGATTTTAGATTCAATTACAAATGAGATAATAATAATGATAATAACTAACCTGTTCCATCTGACGATTTCATTGCCTTCTTCCTGTTGGACATTTTGATTCATCAACAAATATGCTGCAGCAATTTTTTATGTAAGAATAAATTTTTAAAATTTCACTTTGGGATTGAATAGAAAATGATGGTTGGATAATCATTAATCTCTCATGCGGACTATTTGCCGTTGAATCGGGATGGGTAAAACCCCATTACCTATTTTACCTTTGTTGCTTAAGAATTCATGCATTTTTTTATTTCTTCTTTAAATCCACCATATGTTCGAGAAAATTAAATCGTTGATGTTGATTAATATAAGATCTAAGGTTCAGGATGATTCTTATTTTATACTCTAAATGAAGTTTTCACAATAACTACTCTCTCTAGCCCCATATATATATATATGGTTGGGCTCTGGTAGTATCCAATCCTTATGTATTATATCGTACTAAATCAAAACCACATATTTTGAACACGTGGCAACAAATTTTTTGCGCATGAGCAAAATGGGAAGGTACCTAGCGTGCGTTGGGTTGAGAAGTCCGCGAGCACGGGGTGTCCGCAGGCACTAGTTAGGGGAGCGCCACAACAAAACACAAAATATGCATATAAAATAATATAACACTGTATGGTGGCTAACTATTGGGTGCGCGAGCGCGCACTAGGAGTACATCTCGGGTGCGCGAGCACGCGTCGGATGCGCGAGCGTACCATGAAACACAACATGCATGTAAAATAACATAAAAATGCATGTTGTCCACAGGCGCGGAAAGTGAATGAGAGCACACTAGACGTGCGTTTCAAAATGCTTTAAAACCGAACTCATTTGCATTTTTGTGTTCAGTTACATGCATGTTATTGTTCATTTATACGCATAAGTTTAACTATATGCATGGCCATTTTCGGTATCATATAACAAACCAAATTACTAACCTACCATTGATGTAGAGAAATTAGTGAAACAAATCCGATAAAATCAAAAAAATCTCTACCATAAGATCTATTAGATGAATGGATAAGATTTAGTACTATATACTACCTAAGGTTTGGTTACTGATAAATCTGTATACGTTGGTATGAAAGATTTAGAGAAAGCAGTAAAGAACACAGGAGTTTTAACGTGATTCGATCAAGAGAAAGATCTACGTCCACGGAGGTGATGGTCCTCAAGATGTTCACTATAATTGTGTTACAATGAGTATCTCAAAGAGCTCTAGTATTCAGTAATTTGCTAACCCTTTTACCTTCAAACTAACTCCTATTTATACATAAACGTAAACCTTGTAACTAATCCCTTGATTGGCGGGCTCACGATCCTCCTATAATGACCACGATCTTCACCATAATTGCCCATGATCTCCACCGTTACCCCATTATCTTCGCCCTGACTCCGCCTTTAATTAGGGTTTGGGGGCCGTGATTGGGCGAACCGAGTAGGGCAACATTAGGTCGAGCCCCGCTTGGGCCTCGCTAGTGGGCTTTGAGAGGTTGGGCCATATCATATCATAGCCCCCTAAAAGTCAAGGAATAGCCTTGCCGAGGTGAAGCGGAGAATGTGCTTTGCCGAGGCGGATGTTGCTTGGTCAAGGTTCTCGCCTCTTGCCGCAAAGGAAGCGAATTACGACCGGATAGCGGTCTTTGTATAGGTTACACCGAGGTTTGGTCAGGCGGCTTCGCTTCTTATGGAGGACGCCGAGGTCCGAAGGAGAATCTCTTGTAAGGGGCGTTGTTCGTTGACTGGAACCGAGGTCCGATTTGGTGGTCGCTTCTTGAAGGAAAGACGAGGTGCGACTGTATGGCTCCCGCCTTTTGGGACGCCGAGGTCCGACCCAATGACTTCGCCGGCCCGAGGAGGACATGGGCGTAGTCCATGTCCGAGCTCAATGTAATCATTACGTGATCAGACTGGCGGTCTGTCTTCCATAGAGTACGTCATACGCGCCAGGCGGTAGTTGGGCGCTTCGAACAGCGTGCGCGCGTCGATCACACATCCAATCGTAGATAGGCACGTGTGATAAACGAAACGGCAGATTTTAGGCACCATTTGTCCTATAAATAGGTCCAAATGAGGCAACTGTTCACTTTCTTCTTCGACGCTTTATTCCAGAGAGCATACTTGTAGAAATTCCCAATTCCTCTTTCAAATTTTTTTTGAAGAAGTCGGATATCTCGCTCCAGAAAAAAGTAAGTATGTACTCTTCATCTTCTCATTCCTCTTCTCGCCTGAGCACTCGGTTCGGTTTCGGCCCGGCGCCCAGATTCCGATGTGAGGGATTATATATGCCACAACCGCCTAGGTAAATCTATAGGACTTAGTTCTAGGGTTTCGCCGGTGTCATCGGTATGGGATGGCATCAGGATTGGTGCGGCGAGGTCAACTTTAACGACAGAGGAGCTTTTGGAGATTGATGAGAAATACCACATTCCAGAGGATGCATGGTGGTGCCTGCAAACCCAATGATAGGGCGATGAGTCCTAGGAGGTTTATTACCATTTTGTAGATAGTTTAATAGCCGGGCTTAGGTTTCTTTTGCCCTGCTTTCCTTAGCCTTCAAGAGTATTTTCGATCCCCATATGCCAACCGACCTCCAATTCTATTAGGTGGGTTGTTGGGCTAAGGTTGGCTTTGTTATGGCATAGGCGAGGAGTTTTCTTTTGAAGTTTTGATGCGTTTTTAGCATCAAGTCTATAGGGGTGTATTATCCGTCACCGCCTGAAGTTTAAGATAGCCCCCTCGAAGGTATCCCACCGCAAAATAGATACTTTTTCTGGGGTGAGCGGTATCCGAGGTATGAGTGGGGCCTCGGTGCGATGAAGGACGGAAAATCAATCCCCAGGCCCCATGGAGAAGATGTTGAACGATATGGGTGAGATCCTATCGATTAATTATACCGAGGATGACCGAACAATTTCAATGAGTGTTTATAGGTCGAAGCTCGATCGTGGTCCGATTTGGGTGAGGCAACCTTCTTATCTTTATCCTTCCCCGTCGATTTCGCAGTTAACGAAATTTTATTCAGATGCGTGAAGATTGACCCCAGCGAGAAGTCAATATAGCGGGCTCGCCACCGCACCATCCGAGCGGGCGAGCCGAGGAAGAAGGCTAAGGCGAGGCGAGCCCACCTGGCAGCCCGTGGTGGTGGTGGGACGCCAGAGGACTTCATCGACTGCCCTCAGCGACCTCGGCCCACCGGAGATCGAGGTTCATGGCGATCCTTGCGAGGTGCCGGCTTCAAAGACCCCTTTATCCTTCCTAAAGGTATAAGTCCTACTCTTCTTCTTTGTAACTTTGTCGTTACGCGTTGCTAATTGTTGTATATTCGTGACGCGCCTCGGTGGCGTGAGATGCACCGCATGGCCGGTTTTGTTCTTGAGCGCTCGCAACACGAGGCCATGGAGAGAAAACCGTCACCGCGAAGCTCGAGGGCCGGGCCGAATCCATGCTGACGCCGCCAGGCGGACGCCGAACTTGCAAAGGCGAATGCGAAGTTAAAGACGGTCGCCGAGAGCGCTTTTTAAGAAGGGACCGGCCCACGAGTGGCCGTGCCAAAGTGGAGAGCGCCAGAGGAGGCCGCCGAGGCGGAGAAGAAGGCGGCAGTGCAGACAAGTGCCTCACCGGCGTGGCAAGGACCTATGCCGAGGGCTTCGCCAAGTGAGCTTATCGAGCCGGAGAGTTTTCCTCCTTCATCTCCGACTGGCGGTGTGATGATGAGGCCAGCAGTGATATCTCGCCCACCGAGAAACCGGCCGAGAGACCTGATTTTGACAAGGCCCAAAGACGGTTGGGTTGAGGTCGCACTCGGAGGTATACATGAATTATGCTCGCGATAATCGCCGGGCGACCTCCTTCCCCGTGGTGGATGCCTTGGCATCTTCTCGCCTCGCTTCGTGACGGCGGAGGTCAGAACTCGGTAAGGAAGATGAAGACGTGGAGCTTCAAGCATTCCTTGCCGAGGTGAGAGCCGAACCAAGAGGCGGGACCGAGCTCGGACGTCGTCCTTCCCGAGATCGGCAGCCTTGGAGGAGCAGCGGCAGTGGCGCGCGGAGGTCGCGAGTCCGCAATGAGCCCGAGGTCGGTGGACCCAATGTAATAGGTTGATTTGCCGGGGTCGATAGACCTCGTGTTGTACAAACTGCTTTGAATAATAGACACATCTTCTTAAATGCCTTTGTGTTGTTTATTTCTAGACTCACATCTCAATACTTCGGACTTGATCATGAGTTACTAACAAAGCCGGAAGAAGTCCGAGGTGCTCTGGTCGAGAAGGATGAAGAGGTGACGATCGAGGAGTCGGTCTCGCCGAGTGACTCGTGTTCCGCCAAGATGGTCGGCTCGGCATCACACCGACCCAAATGAAGTTGCATGAGGTCGATCGCGAAGTGGTCCGCCTCCGATCGAGAATGAGTCTTTAAAGTTAAGGATTACACAACTCAAGTCCAGGGGCTGATTTATATGCGAGATGTGATCCAAGGACGATCGATGTAATGCGAGGCAGCTCTGAAACAAGCAGAGGAGGCTGGCTCGGATCTCGGAAGAGCATGCAGAGTATGAGAAGGTAATCCGCCGGACTGGTGGAACTACCATATCACAAGCCGACGATCGAGTTCAGAGCTTGTTGGCGGAGGGCATGGTGCTGAGGGATGAGGAGGGCCAATAGCAAGAAGTTTAAAGGCGCCTCGACTCTATCCCGAAATACATGCAGATGTACGAGATCGTTAAACGACGATGCCCCATCCCCGGTGAGTCTACACGGGCGCCGTGGTCCAATAATTGAAGAGCTCGAAGAGGAGGCGGCTACGCCGATCACGCCAAGTGCTCCGTTTAATGGGTCCACGAAGGGAAGCGCTTAGAGGACAGCGCCTTTCGGCGGTCGGAGGCGGGCGCGCGAGGCGGCAGTCGACGTGGAAGGGCGCAGTTGGGACGAGGCATGGCCACGGCCCGCCAAGCTCACGGGTCGAGGTGTGGCCTCTGTGCAGATCGCATCCCTCGGGCCGAACCCGCCCGCGTCGGGCCGCATCGCCTCCGGAGTAGGCCGAGGTGGTGCCGTCCTCATAGATTGGGTAGAGGGCACCGAGTTCATTCCGGGTATTCATCACCGACCCGGGGATTTTGTTCAGAACTATCTCGACTTCGGTGAGTCTCGACGAGGCGGAGCCCGTAAGCCCGAATGAGTTTGTATATAGCGTAGGACTTTGTATGTAGGTATAAATGTATTTAGACTCGTTTCGAAGTGTACGTTCTTCCTCTTGAGAGGTACAAACATAGCTTAGGACTTCGTTTGGTCGTAAATGTATTTATACCGATCTGTGCATAATTTGGTGAGATCCGATCCGATGTCTTTTACATGTAGATTTTTCAATTTAATGAGTAATCAGATGCGGGCATGTAGACTTCCAAATTAACGAGTAGTGCATGTCGTTGATCGAGACGCTCAATTTAATGAGTAATCTACGAGTGGGTGTGCGCTTAGTGAGTACCCTACTTAGTGGGTTATTCATCTTCGTGAGGCGCCCTCGTGAAGGTTTAAATGCGGTATATCCAAATAGATGTTCGATATAAATAAAATGGAGTACTCATTAGAAAAATAAATATTTTATTCAACAAGTATATAACATCGCACTTGGCAAAGCAAGTAAGGAGACTAACATAAGGTCGATCCGAAATCAAGCTATGTAAAGTACCTCCTTAAATGAGAAATATGCCGTGTTAGGGGATAAGCGCACCGGATAAGTGAGATAGTTTGTAGCCCCTTGCCGAGGTCCTCGTGAACGCGGTATGGGCCTTCCCATGTCGGATCCAACTTGTTAAGGCGCTCGGCTCTCTGGCTTCATTATTTCAGAGGACGAGGTCGCCACTTGCGGTCGGAGGCTTTGACCCTTTGTTGTAATACCGAGTGCGACCTGGCCCTTGTACTTAGCTTCGTTTATGAAGGTGAGCTCGCGTTTTCTTCGAGAGCATCAAGGTTGGTCCGCAGGTCGCCTTCGCTCCCATCCGGGTCAAAGTGAAGAGTGCGTGGGCTCGGTGCGCCGATTTCACCGTATGACGACCCCCGCCCATAGACCAAGGTGAAGGTGTTTCTCGCATGCAAGTCCGAGGTGTAGTTACCAGGACCGTGAGGACTTGGGAGGTTTTCACCAATCGCCTTTAGCTCGGTCTAGCCTCTTCTTTAATCCTTGTATAATCGTGCGGTTCGTCACCCCGGTCGACCATTCGCTTGCGGGTGTGCGACCGAGGTGAAGCGATGATCGATCCGGAGCTCTTCGCACCACTCCTTGAAATTTTGTCGACGAATTGGGTGCCGTTGTCCGAGACCGAGATCGTGCGGTATGCCAAGCGGCAGACTATATTCTTCCACACGGCGTCTCGAATCCTTTGCTCGTGAGGTTCGAAAGTGGCTCACCGACCCATTTTGTGAAGTAGTCTATGGCTACGACTAAACATCAAGCGACACGGTGCTCGGCCTAACGGACCAACGATGTCGATCCCCATCGCATGAAAGGCCATGGGCTCGCAAGTGCGCCGATCGGTGCAGGGTAGCTTTTTGACCGTGGAGTGAAGCTGGCACTTCGGACACCTTTTGACGAGCTCGGCCGAATCTTGAATAAGGGTGGGCCAATAATATCCCGACCTCAACGTCTTCTTTGAAAGAGCTCGTGACCCGATGTGGCTTCCGCAAGATCCTCTGTGAATCTCATTAAGCACGTAGTCGGCTTCTTCCGCCCAAGGCACATCGAGGAGGGTTGAAGGTAAGACTTAGGTGAGAGAGCCCTCATATATGAGATACTTCTGGGATTTCACCATCATCTTTTTGGCCTCAAGCCGATCCTGAGGTAGTGTGCCAACTTCCAGGTATGCTTTCAGGGGCGTCATCCAATTTGGCTCAGCCTCTGCGATAACGCCGATGTGGGGCGCCTCAATGCTTCTGGAATGAACTTCCTCCACTGGTGGGTTTGACGATGACGAAGCCAATTTACTAAGGATGTCAGCTCGGCTGTTTTCCCCTCGTGGGATTTGATTAATACTGAAGTATCTGAATGAGGCCAGCATCTCTTTTGCCTTCTCAAGTCTCGCTTCATTCGATCCTCCTTGGCCTCAGATGTGCCTAAGACACAGTTTACCACGACACGGGAATCTCCAAATATCCGGACTTTGTCCACTTTCAATTCCTTTGCTAGGCGGGTCCCGAGATCGGTGCCGTACTCCACTTCGTTGTTGGTGGTCGGGAAGGTAAACCGAGGCGTATGTCACTTCTTGCTTATCGGGCCAAGGAGGAGGATGCTCGCTCGCTGCCGTCTTGCATGAAGCTCCGTCCACATACATCGCCAAGAACCAACGTGCGATGTAAGGATGTTCCTCCGCTGTGAGGCGGGAGTGACCTCGGTGGTAGAGGCGACTCGGTGAATTTGACCTCCACCAGAAATGCAAGGCTTGCCTTTTATGGCGGCACGGGAGAGTATGAGATGTCGTGCTCACGAGCTCAGTGCCCACTTAGCTATACGTCCAGATGACTCCGGTTTTGATAAGACTTGTCTTAAAGGTAAGTCCGTTAGTACCTGGACGGAATGAGCTTGAAAGTAAGGCCGGAGGCGTCGCTTGGCGTTCACCAGGGCCAGAGCTACCTTCTCGAGGTTGGTGTACCTCGTCTCCGGTCCTTTGAGAGCCCGGCTGATGAAGTAGATGGGGAGTTGCCGTCCCATCTCATCTCGCACCAGTACCGCACTGATTGCCTCGTCCGAGGTGGCCAGATATAACGATAGAGTTTCACCTTGCTTTGGGGCGGATAGTGTCGGCAGGTCGGCGAGATATTCCTTCACCGCTGAAGGCGACTGTGTTCTTCCGCCGGTGAAACTGGAGCTCTCAGATCTTGAAGAAGGAAGTCGCTTCTCGCAGCTCGAGATAGAATCACTGAGGCGGCCGGGCATCCGGTGAGTTTGTGTATTTCACGGATGGTTCTTGGGACCGCATGTCGAGCACCGTTTTCACCTTGGTAGGATTGGCTGTGCCTTCTTGAGAAACCCAAGATCCCGTAAATATACCCGCCTTCACCACGAATGTGCACTGGGATTAAGCTTGAGGTTGGCCGACCGAGGAGTCAAGAATAGTTTCGAGGTCAACGGCGCAGCTTC
Organism: Salvia rosmarinus; assembly: GCA_036937905.1. NCBI lineage: Eukaryota > Viridiplantae > Streptophyta > Magnoliopsida > Lamiales > Lamiaceae > Salvia > Salvia rosmarinus. Next base: position 59,335,182 of record CM072813.1, read on the forward strand.
TCGCCTTTTTGCTGACTACTATATCGCCGACATAGACCTCAACGATTTCCCCTATGTGATCTTTGAAGATCGCGTCCACCATCCTTTGGTTGGTAGCTCCAGCGTTTTTCGGACCGAAGGCATCTTGGGTGGCAAAGACATCAAGTCGAGAATGAACGCTATTTTGGGGCGCCCTCCAGGGCTCATCAGACTTGGTGGTATCCCTTGTATAAATCCAGAAACTCAAGATCTCATGCCCCACCAATGCCTCCACCTTCTTGTCAATGTCGGGAGGGGTATGATCCTTTGGGCGGTGTTTATTGAGGTCGGTATAGTCGACACACATGCGCCATCCCTCCGGCTTCGAACTACAACGGATTAGCCATCCAAGTTGGGTATTTAACCTCGTCTGGATTTTAGCCTCGAGTTGGGTTACCTCGTCTCTTATGACCGGTCGCGCTCGCGGCAAAACTTCTCTTCTTACGCGAACCTGGTTTAGTAGCCGGATCGATGTTGAGACGATGAGTTATGAGCTCGGCGAGACCCAGTCATATCCAATGGAGACCATGCAAATACATCTCTATATTCCCTTAGAAGTCGCATGACACTGTGGCGAATATCGATGAACTCGGTGCCAACCTTGACAACTTTGGAAGGGTCGTCGTCAGATAGTCAAGATTCTCGGTCGATCATCCCGAGGTGGCAACTCGGAGGGTTTCAGAATTGCTAGGCACGAGGTAAGGCCGCATCTTGGGTTGAGACTCGTAGGCATTCTTTAGCCGCTTGGTCACCCAGAATGCTTAACACTCCTACCGGGTGGGTATCTTAATGGTGAGGTGGTACACGGAGCAGACGGCCTGGTTGCATACACCAATCTCTTCCTGTGATAATGTTGTATGGAGAGGAGCTCGGACCGGGAAAAATTGAATGGCCTTCGTAACCGACTGGGAGCACGCCCCACAGAATCGGAAGGGTAATGACACCTTCGGGTTGAACCGCCTCGAGTAAAGCTCCGCAATCGAAGGTGCGGGGTGTACCTAATTCCTCCAACATCAAGTTTATCCAGCAGCTACGGAATATGATGCTAACGGAGCTCCGATGTCAATGTAGACCCGATGTATATTCTTGTTGCCCACCACGGCCAGATAGTAATGGCGTCCCGTGGGGCATGATCTTGAGTACTTGGGTCGTCTTTGAGAACACGATGTTCTTCCATCCCGAGTCGCTTGTTTTCGGCTCCTCGGGGTCGGACCTCCGAGCTTCATTTCTAAGTGACGACCTCGTCGTACTAACCGGCATCGGTTATAGCATAGACACGCTCCATTGCATTGGGACCTTCGTCCTCGCCATCTTCGTGTCGGGCTGCCGTTGAGGTCGGTCCGCAGATTGTTACCATCTCCATTTTTCCTCTGGCTTTTTATTACCCGCCCAGTCGGCCGATGTACTTCTTCGCTCCTTCCTTGACAAGCTCGTCAACTGTGAGCTCAAGGACTTGCAATCTTCAGATCGTGACCGCACCCGGTGGTAGTCACAATACTTTCCGTTGACTTTTTTTCGATCCTCCTTTCATAGGAGGAGGTTTTGGAAAGAGCTCGGTGTGAAGCTCAAATATTTCCATCTGGATTTGAATAGAGGGCGCCGCTATTACTGTGGTTTGGCCGAGGTCCCACCTTGATTCTCTCGGGCCCTTTTGATTCTTTCGAACGCACTGCTGTTCAAAGACCTCGGCCCCGATCCTCAGCTTCCTTCTTTCGGTCATTGCTCGTCGGATCTCTCTCTTCTTCCGTCCGACTCGTCCCTTTGACAAAGTTGTCAACCAAGGTCCAAAGACGACTAGCTGTCTTGGTCGTTCGCGGGTGATCTCTTTATTCGAGCACCGGTCGGATCCCGCTTGAATCGTTGATGATGTAGAGATCGTTACTCTCATCTATTTTAAGGATTCCATGATGAATCTTGAGGCGAAATTCGACATCGTCTCGCCCGCATATGGCGGATTGTAAGCAGATCGGATGAAGTTTGTCGAGGCGGCATCTTTTGGTAAAAGCGCCATTTGAACCGATCCATGAGGTCTTTGAAGCAATGGATCTGTCACGGCGAGCGAGGTGAACCAACGCCGAGCGTTGGAGATCGGCACCTCGGGAAAGACCTTACACATATGGAAATCTTCCATCCTTGGTTTGCCATGTTGGTGGTATAGGCAAATAGGAAGTCGAAGGATCTCCAGGCCATCGTATGCGGCGATATTCGAGCCCGGTATCGCGCGTGTGGCGGTGTATCCGAATCTTCCTCGAAGCGGAGAGATAATTCGTCCGTGTCGATCGAATCCGGGAGCTCGTTACCATCCCTCTCGGGAGGAGTGGGAGATCGATAGCGGCGTCGTCGTCTCTTCGAGGGAGTTCGACTGTCTTTCCTCCTTCTTTCCCGCCCATTCACATGGGTATCACGTCGAGTGGAGAACGGCTCCGCGGAAGATGCGAGGCAAATGAACCGGGTATTGGGCGGTCATTGTGCGCGGTGAGCGTTGATTATTTCGGAGGTGAGCGACCTCGATTGCTGTAATCACCACCGGGCACTCTTGAGGCCCCTCCGTTTGTCCTCCGGTTGAGGAAACTCGGAATTGATTGAGGTTGGCGTTGAGGAACTCGGACACCGCCGACCGAGGACCTCGTGGGAGCGGTGAACCTCCATTGCTCACCGCATCGAGGTCGGCATCTTCCTCTTCGTTGGGCGGCGATTCCGAGGTGTATGGAAGCATTCTCCATGTAGCCCTCGGTGTGTGACCGCTGGTGGCGTCCGCAATCCCTTTCCCTGCGTTGTGTGACCACCGATCGTCCTCCGCATCGGTTGTTACCGACATCGCCGGCAGTACTAGCGTTTGCACGTGTCCTTGCCATTAGATTGTAGAAAACACAGCTTTTTGTTCAAGAGTGTTCCCACAGACGGCGCCAATGATAAATCTGTATACGTTGGTATGAAAGATTTAGAGAAAGCAGTAAAGAACACAAGAGTTTTAACGTGATTCGATCAAGAGAAAGATCTACGTCCACGGAGGTGATGGTCCTCAAGATGTTCACTATAATTGTGTTACAATGAGTATCTCAAAGAGCTCTAGTATTCAGTAATTTGCTAACCCTTTTACCTTCAATCTAACTCCTATTTATACATAAACGTAAACCTTGTAACGAATCCCTTGATTGGCGGGCTCACGATCCTCCTATAACTGACCACGATCTTCACCATAATTGCTCATGATCTCCACCGTTACCCCATTATCTTCGCCCTTGACTCCGCCTTTAATTAGGGTTTGGGGGCATGATTCGGGCATAAGTAGAGGCGGCGTTAGGTCGGCGCCACCGCCGCCTACTAGTGAACACGAGAGGTTGGGTCATATCCTATCGGTTACTATGACCACTCCTCTATATATATAGAGTGAGAGTAAATGTATGAAAATATCCAATCTGATATAGAGAAGATAAAAGTTATCCATTTATTTTAAAATATATAAGCTCTGACCATTTTAACGTTATATTATATGTAAACTATCTTTATCTCATTTTACAATTCATAAATTGTTTCTTGTTAACTTTATTTATAATTTTGTCGGATCTTTATTTGAATTTTTTATTGAATACTACTAATCAAAATTCAAATGCTTATTTTATGTTATCCATTCAAGACGGGATTATCATCAATTATCTGCTATTTTCCTGAAGAACTTCCGCCATATGCTATTGTACGACGTTGAGTTCCGAATGGTATTCGTTTTTGGAGATAACATTTCAAAGCAGTATCATATATTCTTGGATTTTTGGCAGACAAAATCAATACTAAATATATACAAGGTGAGTTTTTACTGTGTTGTTGTTTTCATGATTTATAGTCCGTAAGTTTGTTGATTAATTGTAGCGTTAATTTATTGGTGCATGCAATTTTGTGTTTTGAATTGAACGAATCTTCTTTAAAAATAATTTTTTCACGAGTGTCAATTAATTACGAGAGGCGATAAACTCGCCAATAATAAAGAATATTTATTTGACTTTTCTCGTTGATTTAGCTCTTAATGAGGCTGTCATGCACTCTCCAAGTGTCAGATTTTGTTAAACACGTTATTTTATGAATTTACGTTATTCCTATATTTTTCTAAAGCAAATTTCACTTCTTCAATTTGATTTATTTCTGATGAGGCTGCAGTGGAATCAAGAATTCACGAACATCATCTTTGAAAAATTCATGAATTAATATGTTAAATTTAATTTTATGAATTTACGATTCTCATCGTATTTGTGCAATCGTCATAATGAATTTCAATTACGTTATTTCATGAATTTGTGTCATTCCTATATATATATATATATACTCAATAGGAAACTATTATCTTGAAGATAACATTTAAATACTTTAAAAAAGTGAGTAGGTGAACTGCTCCACTGTCCTTTTAGAAAGAATTTCAAGAGTCCAATATTAATACAAAGAGTTGTGATTTCATGATTCGGATGTATCTTTTTTTTCCCTAGCCTCCGCGTTCGGCCCCCACCATTTCTCATCATGTCTTCATCCTATTTAGTCATAATTTTTTATATTTTCTCTCATTTAATTTCCAGTCAATAATTTCGACCGTTCCCATTATGCACCCCAAATTTATTTATCATTTCATTTTGTTTTTATTTATCCAATTGACGTTTAATTATTATGGCACTTTTGGGGCATATCCTTCTTTGTTCTCAAATGAAGTTAATGGTCTTAGCTGATTATGGTACCTTCATTATTTGCCAGTCTATTTTCCTAAAGCTATTATTTATTTATTAATCGAGAGCGATTAAGACGATCAGATGCTAATTAACTAGAAATAGTATTGGATGCTAGCTAGGAAGCAGTGATATGATATAATGGGTGGACCCACGGGGCTTTTAACCTAATGTTTAGCATTTCTCAAAAATTTTATTTTAGCATCATTTGTTATCGATTTTATTTTATTTTATTTTAGCTTCTCAAACTACTTTTCTGCATCCATCCATTAATGTTATACTCCCTTCATCCTTCATCTTTCTAGTTTTCTTTTTTTATACATTCCCCAAACTTTTTCCTATTATATATGGAAATTATCCCACAAAATACTATTTACTTATTACTCTCAATATCACCATTATTTTATCACTCATGATCCACCACAATCTTTATTAATTACACTCAACAACACCACTTATTTACACATTTACCACTCAAAGTCCAACCGCTAATTTAATTAACACTATAATGGTATAGGATTCTTACTTCACTCACAATACACTCAACAACTTTTATTAAAATTCGTGTCAAAAAAATTAATGAAAGAAATTTGGGGAGAGGGAGTATGTGTTAAGGAAAATTCATAGCTTCTATTTCTGTTTGGTATCCAATTATAAGAACCAGAACAGTTCAGAATCCACATCCTCTAAAATAGGTGTGATGATCAACATACAAGAATTCAGTTTCTTTCATTTTTACATAAAATTGCATACAAGAACTTATAAAATAACGCGATTGTTCCGGGAAAAAAAAGTGAAGTTCCACCACATATTTATGTACATTGAGTTCCTGATTTATTTATCTTGTAATTTCCATTATTTAGCTACACTTGTTTTAGTTTAATTTCCACATTATCATTAGGGGGGATTACTATATTCAGTGGAGGATCCAACTTTTTATCCAGGGGCCAGGGTCGAACCTCTTTGCTCTTTCTCACGTCTTTTTTTTTATTCGATACCCACAAATACTCTCTTATACTTCCTCAAAATAACTGTCTTCGCCTCCTCTGATTCCCGGTGCCATATGAAAAAAAGCATATAAAATTAAGGGCCTTAAGCTATATTATAAAAAGACCATATAAAATAAATGTTTCAAAAGTCCATTTCAACTTCCATGTTTTATCAGCTACAAAATTATTTAAAAATTTTGATAATTAAGAAATTATAGTATATTACTCTTTGAAATAAATTTAATCTATCTTGCTATATAGTTGATCTTTGACTTACTTAACCATCTTTTTTATTATATGTAATAATGTATTTCATTATATAAAAAAACAGAAGAGAAGTACTTTTTCTTTTAGAACTTGATGCTTCAACTTAATTTATAATTTTTTTTGTAATAATAAGTATAGAGATATGAAAGATAAATTTTGTAATAGAAACTAGGCTTTAAGAAAATTAAAATAAAACAAAATAGATATATACAAGAAAATCTAGATATATAAATTTTTTTCTACAAAATGAACTATATCAAAATTTTAAAATTAAAACAAAAAACACCAATCACAATTTTGAAGAAACTAATTAAGGACAAAAAATCTCTACAGCATAACCAATCAATACAAAAACATAAATTATAACAAAAGGACAAAAACAACTCTAAAACTCTCTAAAACTGTAACAACCCTCTAACCCTAAGGACGGATTAACGAGGACTGGAACTTGGAACAGTAATTATAGAACATTTAAAAAGAATTAATCAAAGGATTATAGAATAAACAGTAAGCGAACTAGAAGTTCAACCCTTATATACAAGGCACACGTAATTTACATATCAGAAGGTTTACAAGTTCTCAACCAACAAGGGTTCACTGTTCTGGAGGAATTTAAATGTCAACATTCAAGACATAATATAACATTCAAAACGCAGCGGAGAAGCATGTGAATACACATATGACGATGTGTATTCAAGGTGTCAAAATAAACATATTAACAACAAAAGTACTCAAACTGCTCAACATCTCCCCATCATCATCTTCAGCTCAACCTGCACATTTAAAAACAAACATGCATGGCTGAGTACAAGAATGCACTCAGTGGACTCATTGCCAAAACAATTATCAAATTTAAATTACACTGCCCCATCACAGTAACACACGGTGTTTTAATTCAAATGCTCGTGTTTACTAAACATTTTCTGTCATTTTCCATAAATATTCGTCTGGCCAGATATTTTCCTTGCATGTATGATCCATATCCTATCCCACATATCTCAATAATTCCTTCAACATATCTCATAAATTCACTTCCCTTGCGTCGGAGAGGAGGCCTCCTCTCACGAACGTCGTGACCGGCCGAGCACCCTTTTAGCACACAGTCACAAAATAGTGCACAAAATCCTTGTCACTCCCCAACGATGGATACAATTCTCGATCATCCTTGTGGCTACTTACAAGGATACGAATTCAACAATTTCATATGTTGGGAGCTACCCAACAACATTCACAATTCGAATATGGATAGGATACATACATAAAAACATAAACAGTTTTGGGCAGGTAATTAAATAAACCAGTTCATCGTAAATAAAACATTTGATCTTTTTTAGTAGAGTAAAGCACACCTGGACTATCGTTCTTCGTTTATCAAATACGATTTCTTTTCCACGTTGCTCGTTCACGATCACGTCCCACCTTTGCGTAAAAACTATGTTTAGTACGTTGGCATGTTTTTCGAGAATATCAAATTTTAACAAAACTTTGATAATTTATAAATAATAACTCGAATTCCTTAACTCATTTTAATACGTCGTTTCAACGCGTATTTTAATTTAACATTTTTCGTATTTCGATAAAGACGAGATATGTTCTATTATCTCATTTTAACCCTTTAGGTTAAACGTTCAACGTATTCTCACGTTTTTTCGATAAAATGATTTCAATTTATGAAATCTTTTCTGACAATGAGATATTCTTATAAACTAATACGTTTTACACGTATTAGTGTATTTATTCAACGTATTTAATACGTTTAATCAAAAGTCAACAATTTTGACTTTTCGTTACTACTTTTCAATTATTCACATATTTAATATATAATTTCAATATAAATCGATTTTCAATCGATTTCTTTTCATAAAACCCTATTTCTCGATTTTTCACGCAAATCGATAAACTTCATTAATATTTTACTTTAATATTAATTAACTTATTCATTATGCTTTATTATTCATTTCTAACGTTATTTAATATGATGTTTCGTCATAAACATAGTATTCTATGTTTATAAAATCCTGTAAATTCTTAATATGTCTAAAATAATTTCTAGACATATAATGTATTATTATTCCTGATAAAAGGATTTAAAAACCCTTAGAAATTTATTCCAAAACTCACGGCTCTAAGGATTAAAATCCTTAAACATTTCCAAAAATTCCTCTAAATTCAAATTGTGTACTATATTATCATAGGATCATTAATATGTATTAATATTAATTATAGAAAAATTGGACATCACTTATTCTATTCCTATAGATCTCGGTTATTTTTCAAAATTTATCAAACAATTTCCTAAAATTCTAATTAAATTATACAAGGCCCCAACATTAATCTATAACATAATTATAACCTAAAGTCCAACATAATTAAATTCTACATCAATGTATTTATTGCTCAAGGTTTCGGTTCCTCTCAAACAAATACCAAACAATTTTATAAAAATTTTACAAAATTACTCTATGCTTAAACATTATAATGTAACAATATAACATCATAATATTAATCAAAAACAACTTACAAATCATCATACCAAGCCATGTGACTCTCGATTTTTTTGTTAAAAATGAACATCAATTTCTTAAAAATTCTAATAAAATCACATAGCACATAATCAATGCTATAAATCAACATTATGCAATAATATCATTTAAATAAATTTTGTACATAAAACTATATTTTTCTCTTCATTTCGGTAATTCCCAAATTATTAGTATAAGATTTTTAAAAATTCTAGTTTAATCACTATGAACTCTACTAACAACATATATCATAATTCCATCATCAAATCAACCCTAGGAATTTTTGAAATCACTATGAAAATTATATAACATGTTTAGCATTAAATCAAATCATCAATATGAAGCATACTCCTCATGCTTAACACAATTGATAAATAACTAGGCATGATAGCATGATTCTTCTCAAGAACACATACTTCTAAAATAAAATCGAACCATTAGATTTTAAAGATTTTAACGTATAATCGAAGCTCGTTCGATATCTAACCTCTTTAAGGGTTTGGATTTAGTGTGCAAGGATTAGAGCTCAAGCTTTTGTGAAGAATAGAAGAAGAACACTCTTAGGTTTTTCTTCTAGCAAGCTCACGGTATTCTCAAGTTTTGGAAGAAGAGATGTAAGTGTTTTTGTAATATCCCGAAGAATTACATGCCTAATTACGATATTTAAAATTCGTAAATTAGGGTTTCGCCGAAATAATTGAATTGGCAAATTATCGAAAAATGATTTCGATTAATTATGATATAATGAATTCCTATTTTATATTTACTAAGGATTGTGGATTAAGGAATAGAATTTTATAAAGTGTTTCGGCAGTAGTATTTTAACGTCGATTGAATATCGATAGTTAAAATTTCGTAAAATTTTCTAAGTGATGAAGCTTAGAATTAAATTCCATTATTAATGGAATGATTTAATAAAGTGATTACGACTTTATTACGACCTTTTTGAGATAGGTCGATAATTAACGTTTTGAGACGTTTCAAACGTTAACGTTTAGAGATGAATAGAAAAATGAGTTTAATGATCAAGGAATTATAGTATTTAAATTCCTATGATTATTATATGTAATTAGAAGTATTATTTAGCATTAAGATAATGCTAGAACATTAAGGATTAATTATTGGACAAGTTTAGAATTTTCGAAAACCCTAATTCGAAAATTAGGGTTTTCTCACAAGAAATGATACTAATAATTTTTCCTATGATATAATTTATCATCTAAAACATATATTATGATTTATATCTATAATTAGCATGAAAATCAAATTTTGGCACATGAGAAGGAAAAGTGCTGTGACTAATGTTGGAGAAGCAATTATTTACGTGAGTTTTCATGTTAGATTTGCTATGATGTTTTTTTTGAATCAAGTGGGATATAATCTACACATTACCCAAGTAAATTAAAAGTAAAGCAAATGAAAGGCTTGAGCAAAGGTATTAGAACCGTGTAAATTGCTTCCAAATAAGAGGTTGGAAGATTAAATGGAACTCTTCTTTGACTTTATTTTGCATATGGTAGAGTGTAGATTTTTTTTTATGTCTTAACATGAGACAAAATGAATTAAAATTTCTCCCTTTTGCATGTGAGGGTGCCGACGGCACATAGGGTACCAAATAAAGAAAAATATTTGTTTCTTTCAAAATGTGTAAATGCATTAAATTGTGTAAGAAGCATTTACTTAATGTAAATGATGATGTATGACTTGTGTGAGTCACCAAGTATTATGTCTTGCATGAATTTAAAGTGTAGATAATTTTGTATGAGTAATGATTCAAAAATAAAATAAAACAAAGATCAATTCTTCTACATCTTGAAACTGCCGTAGAAATGAAGGGAAAAAGGTGTGAGATATTTGCTTTAATCAATAGTTGATGGGAATGGTAATACTAGAGCATAGGATGATGTATCATATTGATGAGTCACAAAGAAAATATCTAAAAGGCTTGCATTTGTATTGTTGTGTGTTACCGTGAGATGTAGGTAGAGAATTTAGTGTAACACTTGTTTTATTTCCTTTAACTTTAAGTACTTAAGTAATAGATAAAATAGAAACAAAACTTCTCCCATTTCCTATTACCTCATTACCGTGAGCAAATAGAAAGGAAAAGAAAAGAGTTCCTCATTTTTATTTCCCAAACCATTGTTATAAAATCCTTTGCACAAATAATCCAAGCCGATTAAAAGGTTAGACATCGAACGATCTTTATTTATACATTAAAATTTTCATTTTCCAACCGTTAGATTTTATATATATGCTTATGTTCTTGATGTTACAAAAATGAGGAATTATATTATCATGATTAGTTGTTTACTAATTATGTTTATATTGATAAGTATGATCATGTGTTATGAATTAATTAAAAGTTAAGCATGCTATGAGTTTATTGGTAGTGATCGAAAATTTCTAGAGATGATTTGTTGATGGATTAATGATGTATATTGATAATGGAACTCATGGTGATTTAATGGAAATTTTTGGAAATCTTATGTATATATATACATATGTACCGAAAATTCTTGAGAATTTTAGGTTGATGTACAATTTATGTTTAAGTGATATTAATGCATTTTAATGTTCTAGGGCCTTAATTAAGGGTTGTATAAATTAATTAGAATTTTAGAAAATTTATTGGACAATTTTCTAAGGAAAAACCGTGACCTATGAAATTAAATAGGTGATGCCCAAATTTTCTATAGTCAATGTTAATACATATTAGTGATACTATGATAAAATAGTACACTATATGAATTTAGAAGAATTTTGAAAGAGGATTGAAAATAAAAGCTTAGGACCGTGAGCTTTGAGAATGGTTATATTAAGGATTTAATTGCTTAATATCAAGAAAATAATACATTATATGTCTAGAAATTATTTTAGACATATTAAGAATTTATGAAATTTTGTAAACATAGAATACTATGTTTATGATAAACGTTATACTAAATAACGTTAGAAATGAAAATAATGTTAAATGAATAAGTTGATTAATATTTAAGAAAAATATTAATAAAGTTTATCGATTCTTGTGAAAAATCGAGAATTAAGGCTTTATGAAAGAAATCGATTGAAAATCGATTTACATGGAAATTAGATATTAAATAAATGAATTATTAAAAATTCGTAAAGAAAAGTCAAAATTGTTGACTTTTGAAATTAACGTATGAAATACGTTCGATAAATCGCTAATACGTGAAAAGCGTATTAATTATATAAGGAAATCACGTTGGTGAGAAAAGATTTCATAATTGAAAACTTTATATCGAAAAACATTAGAATCGTTGAACATTTAACCTAAAAGGTTAAAATGAAATAGTTGAACATATCTCGTCTCATCAAGCACGAGAAATGTTTAGTTTAGATCTGTGATTGAGCAGTATGGAATTAGATTAAGGAATTCAAATTATATTAGTATAAATTATCAAAGTTTATTCTAAACTTTGAAAATCTCAACGTGACAAACGTCTTGAATTCGTTTTTATGTAAAGGTGACGCGGATGCGATCGTTGACGTAGAAGAAAACAAATTAACAAATTAAGAAAAACATTTTGTTGGCTATTACAAAATGGTATCAGAGCGGTTCGCTCTTTGAACCCAAAATCTCCTTTAAGGTTAAGTCTAGATTGAGTCTCTAGACTTCTAAAGGTCAGCTGACAATGCTCAACACTCCATCACATCAAGCTCAACTGGAATGAGGTAAATGATTCCTCCTCAAAAGTTTTGAAGTAAAAAGTTTAATGATGAAAAATATTGAAATCATATTTTGAAAGAAAAATGAAAGAAATGTTGTGAAGTTCGATTGAAATAGAAGTTACGAGAAAGGAAATTTCAAAACTTTGTTTTGAAATCAATGAAAGATGAATGATATGAAATGGAAGTTATGAATAATGTTGAGAATGGGAGTTATGCAAAGTGATCAAGTTAGAAATGAATGCTTATGATTTATAATGGGCAAAATGTGCCAAGAATGAAATGTTGAAATTGCAAAATTCTAGTAATACATGCATTCAATAAGTATGTTATGAAATTGAACAGAATTTTCAAGTTTTCATAACCAAATTCGTTCAAATTTCAAGATTATGTATAATGAATGAATAGGTTTGAAATGAACGTAAATGACCAAAGTTGGAATGATTAATTCTTCGAAATTCAAAGAAATGTGCATGTATAAATGAACTATGTTTTCATTATTTGAAACTTTAGTTTCAAATCTCAAGATTTATTATGACAAATGATATGTCATCTCAAGAAAAACATAGACGATATAAGAAGCATTATCACTTTTTACGAAAGAACATAGAAGTATGAACTTCCTTCCATTACAAGAACAGAAGTAAAGATGGATTTGAGAACTTCATTCCATCTTGAGGTCGAAAAGCGAAAGATTTATACGAAAATGAACGAGTACGACCTCGACATTGGAAAGGAACGACGTCGGTATCATCATCACGACCTTGGCATGTTCGACCTCAATCACAACTTCGACATGTACAATCTCAAATTCAACTTCGGCATGTGCGACCTCGATTTCGACTTTCACCTCGGCATGTGCGATCTCGACTTCCACCTCGGCATGTGCGACCTCGTCTTCGACTTCGGCATGTGCGATTCATCTTCGACTTCGGCATGTGCGATTCATCTTCGACTTCGGCATGTTCGACTCGTCTTCGACTTCGGCATGTGCGACTCGACTTCGACCTCGGCATGTGCGACCGTCGATTTTAACTTCGGGAATTTATAACATCGACTTTGATGTGTCGACCTTAGTATCCCGTACTACCTCGGCATCGGCAATGGCAGGCACGACCTCGGCGTCGGCATCGCCTACAATCTCGGCGCGAGAGCGCGCGAATTTTCCCTGCACTGTGCAGTGATTTTGTCTTGACCCGTTCTCCTTCGTGTGAACCCTGATTTACACACGGTTTTCGCCTACGTACTCCTAACACACTGTACTTCATTTGTTATGAAGGACCAAATCCTAGTTCCTACTCCGAATTTACGAGAATCAGTTGAAGTTAGTTCTATGATTTGTATAGAGTAAGAACGTTATAGTATGATAAGAATCTTAGAATGTTACTAAGAAAGTAAGATTTCGAGAATACAAGTAGAGCCATGGCGTACATGAGAACCTTTGTTGATAACCTATTACAGTATATAAGGTTTCAAATTATATTCATTACCCATTTACGTCATTGAGTTTAACTCATGACTAGTTCAATGAGAAATCATTTGAGTTTCTCACTTTTTCGAAGGAAAATTTCAACCCGAAACCTTATAAAGTGTCCTTTGAAACCAAGCCTTGTGGGATGAGAAAATAATTGTGGCAGAGTGGTCCGCCACCCATATGACCAAAGAAATCTCGGTGAGTCGTCATTCGGTCTTGGGACCTAGATCCCAATTATTCGATCTAAAGAGCATATCGATTCAATCATTAAAAGATGTTAATTTGATTTGTGAGCAAGTACCTCTTGTAAGTAGTCGTGATAATTTCTCCTCGATTCTTGAAACCATCAAGTATGATGAATGTTGACTTACCTTGTCACCTAAGTGCGAATTAGTAAGCGATAAACATCGGGCATGATATAGGTTGACTTATCTCGATCACCTAAAAGTTTCGGATCGATAAAGTGATAGACATCAAGAAATTATGATGTAAAGAAAACCTCGATGAGACGAGATATTTTCCCTATGATACGCATGGATGTGATGACCCTTGATGGGCTTTACAAAGATTGATAACAGTGAAGTTATACCTTCATATGACTGTTATGATAATAAAGTTATGAATAAGATACTCTTTAGCATTGAATGCAAGAGTAAAAGTAAAGAAAAGTATATGATATCCGTGGGATATGAATTCCCTTATTATGTCATAACGAGAGAGATTACAACTTATCTTTAAGATAGTTGTTTGTCCCTAAAACCTCGTTAGTAGGTTGGACATGTTTAAAAGAATGAAGATGCATGCAAGATATTCTTTTCACAGAATATATATATTTAAGGAAATGATAGCATCTCAGAAAATAGATCTCTCGTTTTATACCTCAATCAATGAGATTATGCTTGAGCATAATCGATTCCAAGTAATTGAAACTTGGTTAAACAAACGATAATGAGATTGAGGAATCATAATCCTTGAGATTGTGTGAGCGACTAGGATAGCCCTAGTATGTAAATCAAGTATGGAGAAAATATCTCCAAAGCGAGACATGGTAATAAGATGCTTGGAATTTAAGTCATGGTGTACTGAATGTACTACCTTACCAAGCCATACGACAATAATGGCGGTTCTAACCTCGAATGTGAGAATCAAGTATAGAAAGTAATAGTACTTTCGAGACCATGTTCAAGAAAAGGACAAAAGTCGAATAGTGAAGAAAATGTGAGCTATCAATTATAAGATAGCCCACGACATAATATAAACTTGAGAGAAATATGACTTGATAAATAAGGTTTCCTTGAAAAGAGTTAAAGTAAGGATATATGAAATATATTCTAAGATAAATAAAGTGGAAAGAGGCTGAATCATTCATCTTGGATTAGGAATGAATGATAGTGATAGAGACATGACGATTCTCTACGATAAGATTTAATTATCGAAATACCAATATTAAGCAGATAGGTTGATGTAGACCTAACCACAAAATGCTATTGGTAAAAGCATATGAAAGATCGATACCCAAAAGGATATGGTAAGCGAGGTGATAAAAGACTATAGAAGGAACATAATGTTCCAATGGAAATGACAATGATATAAAAATAAGTGTTTACTTGAATAGACGGAACACCATAGACCAAAGCCTATACTTCACCCTAAAAGCGAGCGAACAAAACCGAAGGCCGATAGATATGAAAAAATTCTCAAGATACCTATAATATTTTGTTCGATATGGGTGCTTCATGTTCTAACATCGCACAAGTATGTGCGTAAAGCGATAGAACCTAATTCGGGATAAACGAATCAAGAAATGAAGATTTCTTCACCTATATGAGAATCATGGCGTCGTAAGTATTGTAAAGGCTTAGAATTGAACCTAGAATCGCCTAAGGTTCTATCCAATGATTTGGATCATTATATCTATGTGGAGCGTAGATATAATTCTAGAAACAAGAAGTTTGGAAATAGGCTGTCATTCACGTGATCGATGACACAGGCCTAGTCTCTTCGTTAGAGATTTCTGTGTGATTTTAGCACCCACTATTTGCTTATGCGAATAAATTTAGAGCGAGATCTGATCGATGTTGTAAAATGTAATACGGGTAAGAAGATAACCACAAGGCCTACAAGCTTAGAACTCACACGGGCATATCGGCTCTTTTATTATAAGCGGGCATGGATTTAGGGCGGTTTTGGAGGAATTCTGCACCTTTGGAAGGATGCTCGTAACTATGGAGTTACGGATGAGGATGGTATCCAAAGGTTTATTCGCCGTTGCCAACAGATGGCAAAATTTTGCAAAAGAGGTATCAAGAGAATATCTTCCGCATGTGGAAAATTCCAAGACTTGGGCAAACTTATCAGGATTTGTCAACCGGCTCAAGCATACATATTATGCGTATGGAAGTGCACCTACTAGCACTTGTACTGATCCCCGGCAAGTTACCCAGTATGGTACAAAGGAATGGTTACACCCTGATGTTCCAAACACCGCCCCACGTCTTGTGCCGTTAATTATACCTGAAAGGGATGAAAATGGAAAAAGGATAGGATGTTACCGTCCTCGCGGATTAGGAGAATTACCGCTACCAACTCAACCTTACTTTCTGATAAAAGTAACACAAACTTCTGGTATTGAAGAAGAAACAGGGAGCGACTTGACCCGGCTCTCGAAGGAGATAGATCATCGGAGTATGAAGCAAAACGTGCACGGAGAAAGGCAAGTTCCCAAATGAGAGTGCGATTCGATGAAGGCCACTCGAGGCGTAGAATCTAATGATGATATGAGACTTATATGTAGATAATGGTTTATGTTGAAAATGGTGTGGTTAGAAGATGTAAAATAAACATAGTTTGGAGTACTTTGTGAATATGTTAAAATGGTGTCAAAATTTTAAATGTAAAAGAACTAGATGCCATGTAAGCGATCGGCGATAGACCGACCCTCATAATTAATGTATGAAAAGTCCTCACTGAGGCATTTTGATGAAATATATTATATGGTTTTTGAAGAACAGTATCCGAAATACGAAAATGAATTATTCCGAATAAGATATGGTTACTATAAGATAATAGTAAGCCATTCGGACTAATAAATGCACCAGCCCTGATCATGAATCTCAAAAATTGAGTGTTCCACACGTACTTAGATAATTTTTATCTTAATCCTTGTGAATAATGTTCTTATCCATACGAAGAATGAGAAAGAACATAAAGAACGTCGAAGGACTGTCTTACGACTTTTAAGAGCCGGGCAAATTTTGTCAAGTACAGTATTGTGAATTTCGACAAGGAGAAATATTCCCGTGCACATAGTGTCTTTTGAAGAAATCAATGTAGATCCGCAAAGGATAAAGCAATTAAGAATGAAAGTCGTCAATGACCTAAAGTGAGATCAGAATTTCTTAGATTAATTGACTACTATCGAGAGCCATTGAGAACTCTCTAAAGTAGCAGGCCAATAACATAGCTACCCCAAAAGGAATCAAATTTACATGGACTAATAAAAGTAAGGCTATGTATTAATATGAGAAAGATAATAGCTACGCATCACAATGACTTAGGCCACACGAATAGAAATTCCCAACTCACGACTTGAAATAGTAACATAGTATAAGTACCAAAGTCTTGGAGACATCACTCCTATGACAATAAGTTAAGAACCCTTCACAATTTACAAAAGTTTGAAATTATTCTTCGAGCAAAGAAACTTGGATACGGGATAGAAAAGATGGCTCGAATCGGAAAAAATTACAATTATGATATAAATTATCACCTACGGACGGTTAATGTAGAATCTAATGCCTAAGTTATAAAATGCAGTCTAAATCATGGTATGTCCTTATAGAAAAGGAAAACTCATTGGAGAGTTTACGAAAATGAGAATGTAAATAGTTCAGCAATCGTGACGAGCGTAAGTTTTTTTTCTCACACTCAAGGTGACATCGACTAAAGAAAAAGGATGATAGACAAAAAGAGAAAGAATTAAAATGGAATAGAATACGAATTAAGATAAGGAATGAAGAACTGAAAGATTTTAAGAAGCGCTGGACAATATCATATTATCTAAGGAAGGGTTATATGTATATATATTTCAAGCAATAATAAGCTTAGAAATGAAATCATAAATGAAATTCATGACCTTTCTCATACCGCCCAACCAGGCAGCATTAAGAGATATTATGATTTACAAGAAAAGTTAAATAATAAGGAATAAATTGAGATATAACCATATTGTCGGCGATGTCTCGGTTACCAACAAGTGAAGGCATTGTATCAATGACCTTATAAGAGGTTATAATCTCTAAAGATATACAGATAAAAATGGAATGACATAGCAATGGATTTTATAACGGGTTTTGCCAAAGTCATAAAGAGGTAACACTGCTATATGGGTAGCAGTGGATTGACTCACCAAATAAGTTCATCTCTGCCTATTCAGATGACTCGTAGATCTGAAAAGTTAGCTCAGTCGTACATAAAGGAAATCGTATCTTTGCAGGGGGTACCAAAACCTATCATTTCAGATAGAGACTCTAAGTTTACCCCTAGATTTTGAACTAACTCACAAAAGGAGTTAGACATGAGATTGAACCTTAACATAGATGTCCACTCACCTATAGATGGACAGTTAAAAAGGACAATATGGATGTTTAAGAATACGATAGACCATTAATGTTAAATCAAGGTACAAGTGGGAACGTATTGTACCACTTGTTAAGTTTACGTACGACCATAGCTGTCAAGCAACGATCAATATAGCCTTATGAGGCATTATGTGGAAAGAAGTATCGACCACCACTTTATTGTAATAAAGTAGGTGAGAGAAGGTATAAGGTCCTGACGTCGTAAATGAAACGATTAAGATATCTGCCAAATGAGGCAAAGAATAAGAAAAGCTCAGAGACAGACAAAAGTCTTACGATACTCGTAAATCTGGACTGCATTTTAAATGCGGAAATAAAGTTTCTTAAGATTTCTCCATCGAGGGAAATTATAAAGTTCAGATACAAGAATGTTGAGATCATGTTTTATAGGACATTACGAGATCCTAGTAATGATAGGCCCGATGCTTTATAGATTGGTACTTCCACCAAATTGGGAATGACGAAATGTTATCCACGTGTCACGATTAAGGAAATACGAAAATGACCCAAATCATGTGATCCGCCATGATGGCGTGATCCTTAACTCAAATATGGGTTGTGATGAAAATCTCGACTATTTGATCGTAAGATTGACGATTAAGAATTAAGTTTGGGTCTTTAATGAAAGTCGATGGAAACCATGGACAAAAGGAAATCACGTGGAAAATTAAGATATTATGATGCAAAGATACCCCATACTTTATGAGGAATGCAAATTTCGGACTGAAATTTCTTTTAAGGGGTAGAATGTAATATCCAGAAGAATTAAATGCTAATTACGATATTTAAAATTAAGTAAATTAGGGTTTCATGAAAATAATTGAATTGGCAAATTATCGAAAAATGATTTCGATTAATTATGATATAATGAATTCTATTTTATATTCACTAAGGATTGTGGATTAAGGAATAGAATTTTATAAAGTGTTTTGAGTAGTATTTTAACGTCGATTGAATATATATAGTTAAAATTTAGTAAAATTTTCTAAGTGTGAAGCTTAGAATTAAATTCCATTATTAATGGAATGATTTAATAAAGTGATTACGACTTTATTACGACCTTTTGAGATAGGTCGATAATTAACGTTTGAGGCGTTTCAAACGTTAACGTTTAGAGATGAATAGAAAAATGAGTTTAATGATCAAGGAATTATAGTATTTAAATTCCTATGATTATTATATGTAATTAGAAGTATTATTTAGCATTAAGATAATGCTAGAACATTAAGGATTAATTATTGGACAAGTTTAGAATTTTGAAAACCCTAATTCAAAATTAGGTTTTCTCACAAGAAATGATACTAATAATTTTTCCTATGATATAATTTATCATCTAAAATATACATTATGATTTATATCTATAATTAGCATGAAAATCAAATTTTGGCACATGAGAAGGAAAAGTGCTTTGTGACTAATGTTGGAGAAGCAATTATTTACGTGAGTTTTCATGTTAGATTTGCTATGATGTTTTTTGAATCAAGTGGGATATAATCTACACATTACCCAAGTAAATTAAAAGTAAAGCAAATGAAAGGCTTGAGCAAAGGTATTAGAACCGTGTAAATTGCTTCCAAATAAGAGGTTGGAAGATTAAATGGAACTCTTCTTTGACTTTATTTTGCATATGGTAGAGTGTAGATTTTTTTTTATGTCTTAACATGAGACAAAATGAATTAAAATTTCTCCCTTTTGCATGTGAGGGTGCCGACGGCACATAGGGTACCAAATAAAGAAAAATATTTGTTTCTTTCAAAATGTGTAAATGCATTAAATTGTGTAAGAAGCATTTACTTAATGTAAGTGATGATGTATGACTTGTGTGAGTCACCAAGTATTATGTCTTGCATGAATTTAAAGTGTAGATAATTTTATATGAGTAATGATTCAAAAATAAAATAAAACAAAGATCAATTCTTCTACATCTTGAACCGCTAGTAGAAATGAAGGAAAAGGTGTGAGATATTTGCTTTAATCAATAGTTGATGGGAATGGTAATACTAGAGCATAGGATGATGTATCATATTGATGAGTCACAAAGAAAATATCTAAAAGGCTTGCATTTGTATTGTTGTGTGTTACCGTGAGATGTAGGTAGAGGAATTTAGTGTAACACTTGTTTTATTTCCTTTAACTTTAAGTACTTAAGTAATAGATAAAATAGAAACAAAACTTCTCCCATTTCCTATTACCTCATTACCGTGAGCAAATAGAAAGGAAAAGAAAGAGAGTTCCTCATTTTTATTTCCCAAACCATTGTTATAAAATCCTTTGCACAAATAATCCAAGCCGATTAAAGGTTAGACATCGAGCGATCTTTATTTATACATTAAAATTTTCATTTTCCAACCGTTAGATTTTATATATATGCTTATGTTCTTGATGTTACAAAATGAGGAATTATATTATCATGATTAGTTGTTTACTAATTATGTTTATATTGATAAGTATGATCATGTGTTATGAATTAATTAAAGTTAAGCATGCTATGAGTTTATTGGTAGTGATCGAAAATTTCTAGAGATGATTTGTTGATGGATTAATGATGTATATTGATAATGGAACTCATGGTGATTTAATGGAAATTTTTGGAAATCTTATGTATATATATACATATGTACCGAAAATTCTTGAGAATTTTAGGTTGATGTACAATTTATGTTTAAGTGATATTAATGCATTTTAATGTTCTAGGGCCTTAATTAAGGGTTGTATAAATTAATTAGAATTTTAGAAAATTTATTGGACAATTTTCTAAGAAAAACCGTGACCTATGAAATTAAATAGGTGATGCCCAAATTTTTCTATAGTCAATGTTAATACATATTAGTGATACTATGATAAAATAGTACACTATATGAATTTAGAAGAATTTTTGGAAGAGGATTGAAAATAAAAGCTTAGGACCGTGAGCTTTGAGAATGGTTATATTAAGGATTTAATTCCTTAATATCAAGAAAAATAATACATTATATGTCTAGAAATTATTTTAGACATATTAAGAATTTATGAAATTTTGTAAACATAGAATACTATGTTTATGACGAAACCTTATACTAAATAACGTTAGAAATGAAAATAATGTTAAATGAATAAGTTGATTAATATTTAAGAAAAACATTAATAAAGTTTATCGATTTGCGCAAAAAATCGAGAATTAAGGCTTTATGAAAAGAAACATGGAAATTAGATATTAAATAAATGAATTATTAAAGAATTTATAAAGAAAAGTCAAAATTGTTGACTTTTGAAATTAACGTATGAAATACGTTCGATAAATACGCTAATACGTGAAAAACGTATTAATTATATAAGGAAATCTCGTTGGTGAGAAAAGATTTCATAATTGAAAACTTTATATCGAAAAACATTAGAATACGTTGAACATTTAACCTAAAAGGTTAAAATGAAATAGTTGAACATATCTCGTCTCTATCGAAGTACGAGAAATGTTTAGTCTAGATATCTGTGATTGAGCGTATTGAATTCGTTAAGGAATTCAAATTATATTAGTATAAATTATCAAAGTTTATTCTAAACTTTGAAAATCTCAACGTGACAAGCGTCTTGAATTGTTTTTACGTAAGGTGAGACGCGGATGCGATCGTTGGCGAGAAGAAAAACAAATTAAGAAAGCTTACGTGCCGGTGGGCTTCTTTTCTTATCCTCGAGGATAAAATGCTCTATTTTATGATGCTTTCTTCGAAATGAAAAGTAATTATTTATGATGCTCTCTTTTGAGAAATGATTATGAAATGATGATGAAATTACCTGCCCAAAATGTTTATGTTTTATGTATGTATCCTATCCTTGAATGAAATGTTATGAATCGTTGGGTAGCTCCCAACTTATGAATGTAATCGAATTCGGATCCTATGCTTGGGAAGGCTTATACAGCTAGGATTAACGTGTACACCTAATGGTGATTGT
Source organism: Salvia rosmarinus (assembly GCA_036937905.1). Classification (NCBI taxonomy): domain Eukaryota; kingdom Viridiplantae; phylum Streptophyta; class Magnoliopsida; order Lamiales; family Lamiaceae; genus Salvia; species Salvia rosmarinus. The sequence continues at coordinate 59,357,418 of CM072813.1, forward strand.
GTCTTTGTAAGGACAATCCACGGCGGTCACAAATGACGTAGAGGGAGGCCTCCTTCTACGGCGTAAATGTTAATGTTATGATGAAATGAAGGGATATGGATCATACATACAAGGAAAATGTCTGCGCAGACGAATGTTTATGAAAATGATGAAAAAGTTTAGTAAGCTCAAGGCCTTTTTAATCAAAACCCTTGTGTCTTACCATGATGGGGTAGAGTAATTAAAAGATGATAAAATGTTTTTGGCATAAGTCCACTGAGTGCATTATTTGTACTCAGCCCTGCATATTTGTTTTTAAATGTGCGATTGAGTTGTGATGCGATGGGCGATGTTGAGCAATAGGAAGGTTGTCGCTGAAAATTATACCTTGATAGTACATCGTCATATGTACATATCACATGTTTTCATTGCAAGAACATAAGTTATGTAGTAAGGTCCAAAACATACTTGATTATGTATTACAGTTTAATGTTAAATGGTCTCATTGTTTATTCATCCCTGTTTAGAGTAATAATCCCTGCTAAATCGTACTTAGGATTTAGGGGCTATTCTGATTTTAAATGTTATACACTACTTAAGTAATTGAATCACTAGATACACTCAAATCTCTCTCCTCTCGGTCATACACTCACACACACATAATATTGCAAGCGAATTAATATGTGACTCACCAATTGATTATGTCACAACCTTACACAAAGTAAATGCATTAACTTAAATTTTCTTGAACCAAAACAAATCCTTGACTATGGAGAGCTCATTGCGTCGGTTCCTCCTTAGTTAGCAAAGGAAGCCTTTTAATATGTCATACATCATGTAAATTAAGTCTTGCACAATACCATATGCACAAAGAGTTGTGTTGATTCATCTTTCCTCAATTTGAAACAATAATACACGGCTATAATCCTTCCACCATGCATCCACTTGTTTGATCACTTAGTTTACTTGATAAGAGTGCAATTTGATCACTTAATACACATCATGCAAAGCTTAAGACAAAAGTTCACGTAAATTGTTTGTTACAATACTAAGGTCACGGCACTTTTGATTCCAAGTGTCCAAAATTTGATATTCATGCCATTATTAGATATATATCATAATATATATCTTAGATGATAGATTATATCATAGGAAAAATTATTAGAAAGATTTATAGGTGAAAAACCCTAATTTTCGAATTAGGGTTTTCGAAAATTTAAGCTTTGTTCAATAATTAATCCTTAATGTTCTAGCATTATTTTAATGCTAAATAATACTCTAATTACATAAGATAATCATAGGAATTTAAATTCATTGATCATTAAACTCATTTTTCTAAACATCTCTAAACGTTGACGTTTGAAACGTCTCAAAATGTTGATTATCGACTCATCTCAAAATGGTCGTAATAAAGTCGTAATCACTTTATTAAAATATTCCATTAATAATGGAATTTAATTCTAAGCTTCGCTACTTAGAAAATTTTACTAAATTTTTAACTATCGATACTCGATAAGCGTTAACATATCTTGCGAAACACTTTATAAAATTCTATTCCTTAATTCACAATTCTTAGTGAATATAAAATAGGAATTCGTTACTTCGTAATTAATCGAAATCATTATTCGATATATTACTAACTCAATTATTTCGGCGAAACCCTAATTTACGAATTTTAAATATCGTAATTAGGCATTTAATTCTTCGGGATATTACATTCTACCCCCCTTAAAAGAAATTTCGTCCCGAAATTTACATACCTCAGAAAAGTTCGGGGTATCTTTCTTTTATGGCTTCCTCAAGCTCCCACGTGGCCTCTTCTTGTCCATGATGTCTCCACAGCACTTTGACTAGCGGAATGGACTTGTTTCTTAATTGCTGAACTTTACGGTCTAGAATCGCCGTAGGTTCTTCTTCATAACTCATATCTGGATTGAGGATCACGTCATCTTGATGGATCACGTGCTTCGGATCATACACGTACTTTCTGAGTTGGGATACGTGGAAAACATTGTGTACGTTTCCCAAACTTGGCGGAAGAGCCAATCTATAGGCAACTGGACCTACTCTTTCTAGGATCTCATAAGGTCCTATAAATCGAGGTCTTAGTTTTCCTTTCACTCCAAACCTTATAATCCCCTTTGATGGAGAGACTTTAAGAAATACTTTATCTCCACTCTCAAAATGTAGCTCAGATCTACGTGTATCAGCGTAAGACTTTTGTCTTTCTTGAGCTTCTTTTATTCTTTGCCTAATTTGACGGACGATTTCAATCATTTCACTTATTGCTTCAGGCCCTACAATTCTTCTCTCACCCACTTCATCACAATAAAGCGGTGATCTACATTTCTTTCCATACAAGGCTTCGTATGGGGCCATATTGATCGTCGCTTGATAACTATTATTGTAAGCAAACTCGATGAGGGTAAAACATCTTGCCACTTTGCACCTCGATCCAACACTCTTCGTTCTCGGCATATCTTCAAGTGTTTGAATCGTCCTTTCCGATTGCCCATCGATGCGTGGGTGGGATTGTCTTTGAAATTCGAGTTTAGTGCCCAATTCTTTTGCAAACTAACCCGAATCTAGAAGTGAATTTGGAGTCTCTATCGACGTGATAGATTTTGGAACTCCATGAAGGCGTACAATTTCTTTTTACGCATGTTGGGCTAACTTATCGGACCGTGAGTAATCTGAATTGGCGGAAAATGCGCACACTTTGTGAGCCTATCAACTACCACCCATATGGCAGTGTTTCCTCTTTTCGATTTCGGCAATCCCGTAACGAAATCCATTGCTATTTCTTCCCACTTCCATTGGGGTATTCCCAAAGGCTGTAGCTTTCCGTAGGGGCGTTGGTGCAATGCTTTTACCTGTTGACAAGCAAGACAACGCTCTACAAAAGAGGCTACGTCTTGCTTCATACCTTCCCACCAGAATTTTTCCTTCAAATCTTGGTACATTTTAGTACTGCCTGGATGGGCTGTATAAGGTGTGTCATGAGCTTCACTCATGATTTCATTTCGAAGATCGTTGTTGTCTGGAATCCACAATCTTCCTTCAAACAATAAAGCATTGTCTGATGCTTCCTGAAAGTTCTTCAGTCCTTACTTTGACTCTTGTTCTTTCTAACTTTTCCTCCATCCTTTGTCCTTCTATGATTCTTTTTCTTAAGTCAGACGTCAAGGTGAGGGTAGCAATACAACTCGTGATCGTCTCTGGTTGTTCAATCAATTCAATCTTCATTCTTTCAAACTCCTCAACGAGTTTTTCTTCTTTTGTAAGGAGACATCCCAGTTTGTTTTGATTCTTACGACTCAAGGCATCAGCTACTACATTCGCTTTACCCGGGTGATAGTTAATACCACAGTCGTAATCCTTTACTAGTTCAAGCCATCTTCTTTGCCTCATGTTTAGATCTCTTTGCTCGAAAAAGTATTTCAAACTCTTATGATCTGTAAAGATCTCACATCTCACTCCATAGAGATGGTGTCTCCAAATTTTCAGTGCATGAACCACTGCTGCTAGTTCCAGGTCATGAGTTGGATAGTTCAGTTCATGTGGTCTAAGTTGTCGGGATGCATAAGCTATCACTTTTCCTTCCTGCATCAACACACAACCCAGTCCGTTCTTAGAAGCATCAGTATAGACTACATATTCCTTGTCTGCTTCCGGAACCGCTAGCACTGGCGCACTCGTTAATTTTTCCTTAAGCTTTTGGAAATTCGCCTCACATTCTTCAGTCCAATTAAACTTGATTTCCTTTCGGAGTAGCTGTGTTATTGGCCTTGCTATTTTGGAGAATCCCTCAATGAATCTCCGATAATAACCAGCTAGTCCCAGGAAACTTCGATTTCGTTCTGGGTCCTTGGCGATTTCCATTCTTGTACTGCTTCTACTTTGGCGGGATCCACTTTAATCCCTTCGGCCGACACAATGTGTCCAAGGAACATTACTTCCTTCAGCCAAAATTCGCATTTGCTAAACTTAGCAAAAAGTTGTTCAACTCTCAAGGATTGCAACATCGTTCTTAAGTGTTCCTTATGGTCTTCTTCATTCTTCGAATAGATGAGAATATCATCTATAAAGACCAGAACAAATTTGTCCAAATATGGATGGAATACCCTATTCATGAGATCCATGAATACGGCTGGTGCATTTGTTAATCCGAACGGCACAACTATAAATTCATAGTGGCCATATCTCGTTCGGAAAGCAGTTTTAGATACCTCTTCCGGCCGTACTTTGAGCTGATGATAACCTGACTTGAGGTCGATCTTTGAAAATACACTTGCTCCTCGTAATTGATCAAACAAGTCATCTATCCTTGGCAAAGGATATTTATTTTGAGGTCATTTATTCACTCCGATAATCTATGCACATCCTCAAGGAACCATCTTTCTTTTTAACAAATAAAACTGGTACTCCCCAAGGCGAAACACTAGGTCTGATAAAACCTAGGTCCAACAGTTCTTGGATTTGGATCTTCAATTCTTCCAGTTCCTTCGGAGCCATCCTATAAGGTTCCTTTGACACTGGAGCCGATCCGGGTTCCAGGTCGATGGTAAATTCCAACTGTCTATCAGGAGGTAATCCTGGTAGATTCTCAGGAAAAACATCTGGAAATTCTCGAACAATCTCCACATCTTGACTTTCATCTCTTTTATCCTCCCATTCGGGTAAACAAGAAATGCGCTGCATCCTTTCTTGTTTATCATTCTTCTTGCCTTGATCTTGTCTGATCGGGATTTTCTTCCCATGCCGATTCCACGAATCGTAGCTTCTTGTCGTGAAAATGGGCGAAATTTTCCTTTCCTTGCATAGAATCGTGGAATGGTTTTCACTAACCAATCCATCCCTAAAATTATATCTACATCGCCCATGGGTATTATGTTGAGTTATTCGAGAACCCTAAGTGATCTAAGTTCAACTCTAGGTTCGAGCAAATATGCGTAATAGTCATAATCCTCCTATGGGTGATGAGATTCTCATGTCTGATTTGCTTTTTGGATCTAAGTTCCAACATATCAACACATGTTCTTGCTATGAAGGAATGTGATGCACCGTATCGAACAAAAGTATATGAGATATGTTGAGAAGATTTCCCATACCGCCGGTTTCCACGGTTACATTCATTTTACCTCGGTGTAGAGCATACGCTCTAGCCTGGCATTTGGTGACGGGTGCTTGTCTCTGCTGATTTTCTTTGTTGTTCTTTGTCGGTTCTTTGTTCTTGACGTTCGGTTATTCTTTATTATGGTTGTCGTCGCCGTTGTTCTTTGGGGTTGTTCTTGAGGTTGAAATTTGAAATTGAATAGCCCTAAGTGGTTGGGCATTACTAGGCTGGTTCGGCCTTCCCACCGTTCCCGGGCGTATCTACGGGCAATTATTTGCATAATGTCCCTTTACCTCACACTTAAAACAATTTACCAAAAAGCAAACTCCTTTGTGAAACCTTTGGCATTTTGGGCAAGGAAGAGCCCTTGTCTGCTCTTGTGGTCCTCCCGTCGGAGGGGAAAAGACTGGCCTTTTCCCTCCCTGCCCCTGAGGCCCCATATTTCCTTGCCACGGTCGCTTGTTATTTTGGTTTCCAAAACCTTCCCGGTTATTATTACTGGCGTTTCCTTCCCATCTCCTCTTTCCCTTGTCCATGGTATTTTGCGTCTGAGTGTGTGATGGCTTTTCTTACGCATAGCAACTTAATAACTAAAGCTCGCCCAAGAGCTTGATGTAAGTCAAATCTCCATGACTGGCGAGAGACATTCTTATCTCTGACCTCAGACCGGACCTAAATTTTTCCGACATCTTCATATCCGTGCTCACTTGATCAGGGGCATATCTTGACATATCGCAAAAAGTGCGATCATAGTCCGTCACAGACATCTTCTCTGTTTTAAGTTGAAAAATTCAATTTCTTCTTCTTCTTGTAACTCTTTGGAATGTATTTTCATACATTTCTCCTTGAAATCTTCGAGTAAACTCATCCATACGCTCTGGTGCTAAAATTTTCCTCCGGCTTCCCACCGTCGGTCACCGTCCGATAAGTTGAAAAGTTATACAGGACAATCGCTCTTGCGATGTGCATCATAGAAAGTCAAAAATTCTTTCCATGCTTCTTATCCACTGTTCTGCATCGTCCGGACTTCCCTTTCCATTAAAGGTAGGAGGATTCTGTCTAAGAAAAAGTTCTTCTACCCTAGGATCAGGTGGAGGTGGAGGTGGGGGTGGTTGCGGTATTGCTTCTTCTGCTTCGGGTTGGGGAACTCTACCCCTTCCCCTATCTCTGCCTCTTCCTCTTCCTACAACTCTCATTCCTTGCCCAGGATCTCGTCTAGGCGGCATTCTGTTATATAAAACATATAATTAACATCGCATATCATGATCGCAAATTAAACATATATAAAATCATCATATAATCTTATCATGAACACTTTAATAAAACCATTCATCCTTGTTATACACATTCTTGCCGCAAAAGCCCATTTCAGGGTCATATATATATATCAGAAAATTGTGCCTTAAGAAAGGCTGTTATGTACAAGCAGTCATTACAAAAGAGGTCATATACACACTGGCTTATATAACATTACAAAATACTAAGTTTTCCCTTCCACTTCTTTACATAAGCAACCACGCTACACACATATACTACACTGTACATATCTACACAAGTCTACTCCCATCACTCTCGTCTGAAGTCATCACTCGTCCTCGTCCTCTTCAGGATCCTCCTCCGGATCCTCCTCCTCATCTGAATCATCATCTGTATCGTCCTCGCGTGCGCGAACCCTAGATGGCCCAGCCCCGTCATCCCCATATGTGTGTATGTCGCGCACCGGACCGTAATCATCGCGTATCATCTGTAACCATCGCGAGTGTCCGACACTCTCATCCGCGCTGTCTGGCGGTATGGCTCTTCTGGAGGTGGTGGAGCTGTCATCGGTGGTAGGGGCGGGAGTGGTGGACGTAAAGGATGTCCGAAAGACAACGGAGGAAAGACAGGCGCCCCCAGTGCTCTCGGTCGCGCTGCCCTATCCACGCGGGCAAGCCTACCCTCATCAAACAGATACCGGGGCACCACCGGATCAACCTGTCGTGGAACCTCAGTATATATCCACTCTGGCGAGTTGTCGCGCCAGGTATATTCCCTCGGAGAAAGGTAAGGCCCTCTCGGGGAAACTCCGTACACTTAGAAGACATAGCTCAAATGGCTGATAAATCTCGGAAAGTTTGTGATCAAGTCATAATCTCCACCCACGCGGTAGATGTAGTCACCTGACACCTCCCGGGCATAATCCTCCCAGTCGCACGGGAGTCGGGTCAAGAGGCGCTTGACACCGTCGAAATCCGTCACACCGTATACTCGAGCATCCCTCCAGTGTCTGAGGTATTGCATCAGGAATTCCCCCAAGTCATCGACCCAGCACATCCAGTACTCGCGATATGCACGAACCACATCCTCGGGCATAGCATTCGGTCCTAGCCTCCTCCTAGCTGTATAACGCATCTCCTCCATCTGCCACAGACAAAACTAGCATAAGTCAAACTAAATATTATCCGATAAACAGATAAGATAAACTTAAGCGCATCTGATAAGCAGCTAGGATAAAACCGGACAATCTACAAAGCAGATAAACAATCCAAACACATCTGGTAAACAGATCAATGTTATCAGGAAATGTTTTCATATACAACACACGTCGTAGCTTTCTTATTCTACTGGGAAGCTTACTATCTAGTAGCGTTCAAATTTTCTTATCATACTATAAGGTTCTTATCCTAAGTAAACCACGAACTAAATTTCCACTGATTCTCGTGAATTCTGAAGAAGGAATCAGGGTTTCGGTCCTTCATAACAATTAAATTACAGTGTGTTAGGAGTACGTAGGCGAAAACCGTTCGTAAATCGGAGTTCAAACGAAGGAGAACAGACCAAAACAAAATTACTGCACAGTGCAGTTCGCCCGAAGCCGAGGTCGAGCGCCGAGGCCGAGGTGCCGAGGCCGAGGTCGACGAGGTGAGGTGCCGAAGTGACGAGGTGAAAGATGCCGAGGTGGAAGTCGACGAGGTGAAAGTTGACGAAGTCAACTTCGACGAGGTGGATGTCGCCGAGGTGAAAGTTGACGAAGTCAACATCGACGAGGTGAAAGTCGCCGAAGTCAGGTAACGAGGTACCGAGGTCGACGCCGAAGTGCCGAGGTCGGTTCCGAGGTGCCAAGCTCATTTTTTTTTATTTTTTTTTTCAGTCAAAACTTGCTTCTAGTCTCTCAATCCCATAATGGAATGAAGTTCTTCAAACCCATTTTTTTGCTTTTGTTCACGTAATGGGATGAACTTGCATATCGCATCTTCTATGTTCTTTAAAAGCGTGATCATGCTTCTTATTTCGTCTATGTTCTTCTCGAGACGACATATCAATCATTATAACAAACTTAAAACTTAAATGTCTCATTCGATTTCATAACATAGTTGCTCATAAGCATATTTCATTCGAACTTTATAAACTTAACATTTCATCAAAGGCACTTCATGCCCATAATCAATCATAAACCTTCATTTCTAACTTCAATCACTTCCATTACCAACACTTCTTATCATTCGTCACAACTTTCCCGATTTCATAAAAAAAATGAAGTTTTGGAATTTCCGTTCAACCATTTCTTGTAAATTTCATTTCGATAAAACTTTATAACAAACTTTCACTTTCACTTTCCAAAACACAACTTCAATCTTTATCACACTTAACCTTCGTTTCAAAACATTGAGAAGAAAATCACTTACCTCGTCCGGTTGAGCTTGATGTGATGGAGTGTTGAGCATAGTCACCGATTTCTAGAAGTCAGTGACTTAATCTAGACTTGACTTTTAAAGAAGGATTTTGGGATTCAAAGAGCGAACGCTACGATACCATTTTTATGTGACCCTCTAACCCTAAGGACGGATTAACGAGGGTGGAACTTGGAGCGATAATTATAGAATATTTAAAAGAATTAATCAAAGGATTATAGAATAAGCGATGGCGAACTACGAGTTGACCCTTATATACAAGGCACACATAATTTACATATCGGAAGGTTTACAAGTTCTCAACCAACAAAGGTTCACTGCTCGAGGAATTTAAATGTCAACATTCAAGACATAATATAACATTCAAAACGCGCGGAGAAGCATGTGAATACACATATGACGATGTGTATTCAAGGTGTCAAAATAAACATATTAACAACAAAAGTACTCAACCGCTCAACACCTCCCATCATCATCTTATTTCACCAACTCGCACATTTAAAACAAACATGCGGTCGAGTACAAGAATGCACGATGGACTCATTGCCAAAACAATTATCAAATTTAAATTACACTGCCCCATCACAGTAACACACGAGGTTTTAATTCAAATGCTCGTGTTTACTAAACATTTTCTGTCATTTTCCATAAATATTCGTCTGGCCAGACATTTTCCTTGCATGTATGATCCATATCCTATCCCACATATCTCAATAATTCCTTCAACATATCTCATAAATTCACTTCCCTTGCGTCGGAGAGGAGGCCTCCTCTCACGAACGCCGTGACCGGCCGAGCACCCTTTCAGCACACAGTCACAAAATAGTGCACAAAATCCTTGCCACTCCGGCACAGGATACGAATTCTCGATCATCCTTGTGGGTACTTACAAGGATACGAATTCAACAATTTCATATGTTGGGAGCTACCCAACAACATTCACAATTCGAATATGGATAGGATACATACATAAAAACATAAACAGTTTTGGGCAGGTAATTAAATAAACCAGTTCATCAGTATTTCTTGCGAATAAAGTATCGTAAATAAAACATTTGATCTTTTTGAGTAGAGTAAAGCCCACCTGGACTATCGTTCTTCGTTTATCAAATACGATTTCTTTTCCACGTTGCTCGTTCAGAATATCAAAGTTTAACTAAACTTTGATAATTTATAAATAATAACTCGATTTTCTTAACTCATTTTAATACGTCGTTTCAACGTGTATTTTAATTTAACATTTCTCGTATTTCGATAAAGACGAGATATGTTCTATTATCTCATTTTAACCCTTTAGGTTAAACGTTCAACGTATTCTCACGTTTTTTCGATAAAATGATTTCAATTTATGAAATCTTTTCTCACAATGAGATATTCTTATAAATTAATACGTTTTACACGTAATAGTGTATTTATTCAACGTATTTAATACGTTTAATCAAAAGTCAACAATTTTGACTTTTCGTTACTACTTTTCAATTATTCACATATTTAATATCTAATTTCAATATAAATCGATTTTCAATCGATTTCTTTTCATAAAACCCTATTTCTCGATTTTTCATGCAAATCGATAAACTTCATTAATATTTTACTTTAATATTAATTAACTTATTCATTATGCTTTATTATTCATTTCTAACGTTATTTAATATAACGTTTCGTCATAAACATAGTATTCTATGTTTATAAAATCCCGTAAATTCTTAATATGTTTAAAATAATTTCTAGATATATAATGTATTATTATTCCTGATAAAAGGATTTAAAAACCCTTAGAAATTTATTCCAAAACTCACGGCTCTAAGGATTAAAATCCTTAAACATTTCCAAAAATTCCTCTAAATTCATATTGTGTACTATATTATCATAGGATCATTAATATGTATTAATATTAATTATAGGAAAATTGGACATCACCTATTCTATTCCTATAGATCTCGGTTATTTTTCAAAATTTATCAAACAATTTCCTAAAATTCTAATTAAATTATACAAGGCCCCAACATTAATCTATAACATAATTATAACCTAAAGTCCAACATAATTAAATTCTACATCAATGTATTTATTGCTCAAGGTTTCGGTTCCTCTCAAACAAATACCAAACAATTTTATAATTTTTTTTCAAAATTACTCTATGCTTAAACATTATAATGTAACAATATAACATCATAATATTAATCAAAAACAACTTACAAATCATCATACCAAGCCATGTGACTCTCGATTTTTTTGTTAAAAATGAATATCAATTTCTTAAAAATTCTAATAAAATCACATAGCACATAATCAATGCTATAAATCAACATTATGCAATAATATCATTTAAATAAATTTTGTACATAAAACTATATTTTTCTCTTCATTTCGGTAATTCCCAAATTATTAGTATAAGATTTTTAAAAATTCTAGTTTAATCACTATGAACTCTACTAACAACATATATCATAATTCCATCATCAAATCAACCCTAGGAATTTTCGAAAATCACTATGAAAATTATATAACATGTTTAGCATTAAATTAAATCATCAATATGAAGCATACTCCTCATGCTTAACACAATTAATAAATAACTAGGCATGATAGCATGATTCTTCTCAAGAACACATGCTTCTAAAATAAAATCGAACCATTAGATTTTAAAGATTTTAACGTATAATCGAAGCTCGTTCGATATCTAACCTCTTTAAGGGTTTGGATTTAGTGTGCAAGGATTAGAGCTAAAGCTTTTGTGAAGAATAGAAGAAGAACACTCTTAGGTTTTTCTTCTAGCAAGCTCACGGCATTCTCAAGTTTTGGAAGAAGAGATGTAAGTGTTTTAAATGTTATACACTACTTAAGTAATTGAATCACTCGATACACTCAAATCTCTCTCCCTCTCGGTCATACACTCACACACACATAATATTGCAAGCCAAATTAATATGTGACTCACCAATTGATTATGTCACAACCTTACACAAAGTAAATGCATTAACTTAAATTTTCTTGAACCAAAACAAATCCTTTACTATGGAGAGCTCATTGCCGTCGGTTCCTCCCTTAGTTAGCAAAGGAAGCCTTTTTAATATGTCATACATCATGTAAATTAAGTCTTGCACAATACCATATGCACAAAGAGTTGTGTTGATTCATCTTTCCTCAATTTGAAACAATAATACACGGCTATAATCCTTCCACCATGCATCCACTTGTTTGATCACTTAGTTTACTTGATAAGAGTGCAATTTGATCACTTAATACACATCATGCAAAGCTTAAGACAAAAGTTCACGTAAATTGTTTGTTACAATACTAAGGTCACGGCACTTTTGATTCCAAGTGTCCAAAATTTGATTTTCATGCCATTATTAGATATATATATCATAATATATCTTAGATGATAAATTATATCATAGGAACAATTATTAGAAAGATTTATAGGTGAAAAACCCTAATTTTCGAATTAGGGTTTTCGAAAATTTAAGTTTTGTTCAATAATTAATCCTTAATGTTCTAGCATTATTTTAATGCTAAATAATACTCTAATTACATAAGATAATCATAGGAATTTAAATATTATAATTCCTTGATCATTAAACTCATTTTTCTAAACATCTCTAAACGTTGACGTTTGAAACGTCTCAAAATGTTGATTATCGACTCATCTCAAAATGGTCGTAATAAAGTCGTAATCACTTTATTAAAACATTCCATTAATAATGGAATTTAATTCTAAGCTTCGCTACTTAGAAAATTTTACTAAATTTTTAACTATCGATACTCAATCGACGTTAACATAATACTGCCGAAACACTTTATAAAATTCTATTCCTTAATTCACAATTCTTAGTGAATATAAAATAGGAATTCGTTACTTCGTAATTAATCGAAATCATTATTCGATATATTACTAACTCAATTATTTCGGCGAAACCCTAATTTACGAATTTTAAATATCGTAATTAGGCATTTAATTCTTCGGCATATTACAAAAACATAACTCATTAATACAAAATTTAAATTATAACAAAAAAGCTTACTAGGAGTTGAAATTATGATTATAGGATATACTAACAAAGCTTCTGTCACTACACTAATATACTTTTTAATAAATAAATAACATGTATCTTTATATAATATATATATATATATATATATATATGAGGGATCAAATAGTACCCAAGTCTGAGATAGTATGTAGTACTCAATCTCATTCATTCATCTCATAGATCCTATGGTTGAGATTTTTTCGGACTTTTTAAGCTTAGTTTTGCTGATTTTCGTTACAATAAGAGTAGATTGGTAATTTGATTTGTCATGTGATTGCGAAAAAACTATGCATTTAATTGAACTGAATAATGTATTCAAATGAGCAAAAAATGCATGCAGTTGAACACAATAATGCATGTGGTTGGAAGCTCGCGCCCAGCGTGCGCTCGTGCTAGCACGTCGCTCTGGCGCTCGCTCGCACGTCCGTTGGCCAACAATGGATTTTTACGTTTCTTTAAATGCATGAATATGTTCTGTTAAATGCATGGACATGTTTTGATCAATGCATGAACATGTTTTGTTAAATGCATGTGTGTTTCTTGGCAACATGCAGTTTCATGTTCTGTTCAATGCAGTTTCATGTTTTGTTCAATGCATTTTTGTGGTTTTCGACAACAAATATCTTATCTATCCTTATCTATCAATTATGTGGTCTCTTTCCATGATTACTGGTAAATTCGCCGTGAACCACCGTCATATACACCATCTTTCTTGATTCTTCAATCATCTATCAAATTCATCTTCTATTTTTTCTCAAAATCCATCAATTTTTTTTTTCAAATTTTTTTTTTCTTTCAAAATCTGTTGTTTGTTATTATTTGTGTATCTTGTTACTACTGTTCGCCGGTGCTACCGATGTCGTTGCCATCGCCATCGTCTCTGTTGCTGCCAAGGAGGGGAAGAAGAAGAAGGAGACTGATTTGATTCATTCTCATTTTACCCCTTGCGAAAATAAAAAGAAAAAAGAAAAGAAAATGAGGTGCCATGTGTCAATCTGTGGTGCGGCCACGTGTTCAAAATGTGTGGTCTAGATTGGATACTACATATTATTTGGGGATCGGGTACTACGGGAACTCAACCATCTATATATATATATATATATATATATATATATATAACCTTTTATCAAAATCTGGAGAGCCCAATGCCCCTATGCTCTCCTTAATTAGGTCCGCCCCGATTATGGGGGTGTTTGGCTGAGCTTATAAGCTCTTTAAAACAGCTTAAAGTTGTTTAAGAACTTATAAGTTCAATCAATGTGTTTGACAAATTAAGTTGTTAGAGAGCTTATAAGTTTTCAAAATAAGCTCTATTAAAAAAAAACTTTAAAACCCAACTTATTTTTTAATGATCTTATAAGTTATAATAAAACTATAAAAATAACTCTGATATAATTTTTTTATTTTCATATTTACCTTTGTTATCCAAACACTTTAACATCTTATAAATCTTTAATACATCATATTATATAAATAATTATAATAATTTATAAGTTATTAGAGCATATAAATTTTCTAAAATAAGCTTAGCCAAAGAGCCACTATCTCTCAGGAAATTATAATATTTCCACGTGTTTCTGTAATAAACTTTATTGAGCCCAAATATCCCAGAGCTTTCTGTCTCTTTCTCTGACAAATCCAACGGTGGATAAATGCTGGAAAAGCAAAAAATGTACATGCACGTGGACAGAGTTATGAAAAGAATATAACAAGCCATGAAGCTATAATATGGAGCCGGCTTCACGAGCCAAGCCGGCTACTCAATCAAATAAGGAACACTAATTTAATTAGGATCGTAAAAGACGTGCTATTCGATACTTATTCGAAGCTTGATTTGAACAAGAGCTCGTTATTAAATTCATTAAATATTTAATTTATTAGTCAGATAAATATACGATTACAAATTTGTATTAAATCTCAAATTAAATTTATTTGTTATAATAAATATCAAATTTTGAGTTAATATGTTATATTAGTGTGATTTTTTAAAATATATTTAAATGTAAATCAAAATATTAAAAGTTTGTTTTACTCTATTAAATAAGTTCGCAAATCTTGAAACTTTTGAAAAGCATATATCAAACTCAACTTAATTAATAAGTAACAAACTACAAACAAATTATGTTTGAAAATTGCAATATTCATCTCCACTCGATCCGATTGCACGACGAGGGAAAATTCAACAGTTCTTTTCTCGGAAACTACGCAATTAAGATGATCATTGTCTTTATTTATAATTCGTTAATTTTGTTTAATTTTATCATTTACTATTGTTATTGTTAAACATAACTTTTTCTTTTATGGGTATATATCTAAGCTGTAAAGTGCTCAAATCAGACGAAAAGCTGCTTAATAAAGATTGCGAATTTACTTTACGCTCGTCTTGCAACCGCTTAAATGCGAAATTCTCAAGCATTTATCAAGTCTCAAATATTATATTTTCATCATAATTTTGATTGCTTTATATAGCCATGGCTTGTACTTAAAATAGTTTAATTGTTCCATTAAGCTCATTAGTTGTTATATATTTCACATACAGATAATTTATAGGGGGAGAGTTGAGAATGTAGAAAAGGAACACTTTTATTGTTGGATTGAACAAACCTTTGCATTCTTCCAGGAGCTAGAGTAATATAAATATGAAATTACACAAGATAGGTAAAGCACAATAACATTAAACAAAACACTAAATAAAAAATGAGAAGACAGTCTGCTTTTGGCTCTTATTATAATGATATCCCTCATTTCTCTCTCTTGATGCATGGATCCATCGCTTTCAGCTCACAGCCACGTTTTTATTTCAGACATTCTCATTCCTGCATCCATGATTAAACACGTTGACTATAAGTCATCACGTAGATAGGTAAAGCAATAATCAACTTAGAAACTTTTGTGCATCAATGATTATTGTTAGTAAAGTGAGATAAACAAAATGTTATTTTAAAGTAAAAATGGTGAAAGGGAAGAGAATGCTTACATGGATAATGTGAAAATTCGTTGATCAGTAATGGTGAGGAGGAGGGGGAGAAGAGTAGTAGTAAGGCTTGTGAACCGGTGGAGGAGGGGACTTGTATTTGTAGACTGGGGTTGGCGGAGGGAGATTTGTAGACGTAGGGGTGCTTCGGTGGTGGTGGAGGAGATTTGTACTTGTACACCGGGGTCGGCGGGGCGGTGACTTGTACTTGTAAACAGGGGTCGGTGGTGGTGGGGTGACTTGTAGATGTATGGGTGCTTGGGTGGTGGTGGAGACTTGTATTTGTACATTGGGGTTGGTGGCGGAGGGGACTTGTACTTGTAAACCGGAGTTGGTGGTGGCGGAGACTTGTATTTGTACACAGGTGTTGGCGGGGGTGGTGATTTGTACACGTATGGGTGCTTGGGTGGTGGTGGCGGAGACTTGTATTTGTATACTGGTGTTGGCGGTGGTGGCGATTTGTACACGTATGGGTGCTTGGGTGGTGGTGGCGGAGACTTGTATTTGTATACTGGTGTTGGCGGTGGTGGCGATTTGTACACGTATGGGTGCTTGGGTGGTGGTGGCGGAGACTTGTATTTGTACACAGGTGTAGGCGGTGGTGGTGATTTGTACACGTATGGGTGCTTGGGTGGTGGTGGCGGGGACTTGTATTTGTACACAGGTGTTGGCGGTGGTGGTGATTTGTGCACGTATGGGTGCTTGGGTGGTGGTGGCGGAGACTTGTATTTGTACACAGGTGTTGGCGGTGGTGGCGATTTGTGCACGTATGGGTGCTTGGGGGGTGGTGGAGATTTATACTTGTTGACTGGGGTGGGTGGTGGTGGTGGTGGTGACTTGTACTTGTAGACTGGGGTGGGTGGTGGTGGTGATTTGTACTTGTACACTGGTGTTGGTGGAGGAGGGGACTTGTACACGTAGGGGTGCTTCGGTGGCGGCGGCGGAGACTTGTACTTGTACACTGGCGTCGGTGGTGGTGGGGACTTGTACACATACGGGTGCTTTGGTGGAGGTGGTGGTGACTTGTACTTGTAGACCGGCGGCGGTGATTTGTACACGTAGGGGTGCTTGGGTGGTGGTGGTGGAGACTTGTATTTGTAGACAGGTGGCGGCGGGGGTGGTGACTTGTAGAGGTAGGGAGGTGGGGGGGAGTGCAGTGGCGGCGGTGGGGATGAGTAGTGGTATGGTGTAGTAGGCGGTGGAGGAGAAGTGTAGTGGTAGTTAGCATTGGCCATCGCAGGCAAGCAGACAGCAAGCAGCGCCACCACCAAAGTGGCGGTGAGGGAAGAAGCCATTTTCGACCCCTTTGCTTTTGTTCCCATCTTTGGGTTTTGGGTTCGATGTTGTTGTTCTTTCTACTCCTCTTACCCCTTTTATAGCTTCGATTTACCATTTTCAAATGCGTATTGATCACGGTTAATTTTATTTTTATCAGGTGAATCGTTTAAACTATGTATTTGACTGTTTAACTACTAGATTGGCTGTCCATATATTATTTTATAAATTGACTAGGAATATATAGTTTATATAAGTTGGTAGCATTTGTTTGTTAGACTGCGACTCGATCTTTGGCCTTGTTTATATTGCAACAATTCACACGGAAAAGTCTTCCCATTCTTGGTCTTCCTTTCTTTTTATATATTCCTTATTCTATTAGCATTTCATTATTGTTTTTCGAAACACATATCGTGTGTGATATATTGGAGATGAATTCACAAACGTCTTCTAAACCCAAGTATTGTGCACGTTATGTGGACGACGATCGACGTACAAGAAAATAAATTATACAGGTTATATTCTGATCATGGCCTATTTACGAAATTATAATATAAAGTGAATGTTTATATGTAATTAAAAAATATTTGTGGCTGATGTATTTAACTAAATATATGGGGAGGGGGACCAAGCAGACTATCTCTTGTTCGTTCTATCACACTTTAGAACAAGATATAGTGTATTTGTTAGGTTAATATTTGTAACGACTCGGTTTCTGGATTAACGACTGATCCCACGGATCAACACAAATCTCTTCAGTGTGTTTTTTCTTCACTCACACACTTTCTGAGAAACTTACCAGGGGATCACTCATCCCACAATTGCTTTAAAGTCAAACACGTTTAATTTTAAAGTTTTTAAAAGATGGATTCCCGAAAAGAAGATGCATTTTGTTAGTATGAGTAGCACATATCAAATCCTTTAAGCTTTCCTCAAATATGCAGTGCATTTTCTTTTCGTGAATACATCTCATAAAAACTTTAAAATTAAGTATGTTTGACTTGGAGCAATTGTGGGAGGGATGACCCCCTGTGAAGTTTCTCAATGAGTGTTTGAGTGAAGACAAAACACACTTAAAAGACTCGTGTTGATCTATGATGTCAACCGTCAATCCAAAAATCGAGTCGCTACAATAAGTGAGATGATAATTGTGGCGAGCTGCATATTTGAATTATGGCGTCTTCTTAGTTTCTTTATGTGGCACTTATTTATACTCCATTATTAGATAAAGTGAAAGTGAAATGCTTTTTTTTTTTTATGTATAAAATATTCCATTTGTACGTGTTTCACTATCTCCTTTATTTTGTTTTCCTTTCTTTGTGGCCAGACATAATGTATATAATTGGACAAAGAATTTTGGCTTGTCCGCGTTATTCTTTTCTTGTTTCCTTTTGATTCCATATTTTTATTGGATTATTATTAATTTTCTTGAAGTGAGCTACATAAATTTGATAACAAACTACTCAAATAAAATCCAGTTATTTCAATACTATATATACAGTAATTATGCACGCAGAAATCTTAGTTTTGTTTCAATTTTAGTGAAAAACTCAGCGTTCCGTTGCTTATTAGAATGCTGTATTCATATGTTTTTCTATGTAAATCTGTAATATTTATTTCTCGGTGGAAATTGAAATGTGTTTGCGCGAATGTTTAAGTTTAAAAATAATGTATGTTTAGTGAATTAATTCATTATTTTATAATCACAAAAACCCCTTTTTATGTAAATCTGTAATATTTATTTCTCGGTGGAGATTGAAAGTGTTTGCGCGAATGTTTAAGTTTACAAATAAACTATGTTTAGTGAATTAATTCATTATTTTATAATCACGAAAACTCCTATATGGACATTTTTATGTACATCTGTAATACTTAATTTTTAGTGGAAATTGAAATGCGTTTGCACGTATGTTTAAGCTTAAAAATAAGGTATATTTAGTAAATTAATTCATTATTTTATAATCACAAGAATACTTTCTATGCAATTCACTATTTTATAATCACAAAATTACTTCTGTGCGGACGTCTACATAGTGCGGACGTCCAAAAGTGTTAATTATTTTACAAAAAAAAATAAAACTATATTTTACCCTGTAATTAAAATGTATCATTTACGCCAAATAAAAATATCATTATGCTAAATAAAAGTATTATCTCATACAAAAGTTAGATCATACAGTATGTAGACGATCATAGAAATCTGTATGATTGGTTAAGCTAGTGGTGAATAACTTAGATCATACTGTGATGAATAACCTAGATCTCGGTGACTTTACGTTGATCTAAACCTCGATAAGATTTCAGTTGAGTATGAGTTACTGACCATCACTTTGACTTGTTATGAGTGAGGGTTACATGGGATAATCCAATATTCTCCGTATCTTGGATGATGGCAGTGTTTGTATGTCATGCTGGTTACCTCCTTATCCGTTTATGATGATGTCGTCCCTTTAAGGAGCTCAAAATGTTTATTGTACTAAACCCTGCCGGTTGAGTTAGCCCAAGTACAATAATAAGGTTGAGTAGTACTACTTAATGAATTAAAGAGATTAATTATTTTAAGCAGTTATAATGCTATAAATAATTCAATAAAGCTATACAGACACATTATGGCTGGCCACATGGAGATACTTTAGTAATTACCAATATAATTAACTAACAAAATGATAATATTAAATTAATATGTTAATCATTTTTACATAAATATATTTTTCCCACCTATTTTGAAAAGCGATAAAATTTATTAGTTTTAAATTTAAATTTTGAAATTAATCTCTCTCCACATAAACATAATTTTCTCACACATTATGACCGGCCATAATGTGGCCAAATAGCATCACTCTAAATAATTAATGGACGTACGATATCTTAAATACGGGGATTCATAAGTCTAGGTACAAACCCGACTCAACTTTAGTAATAAGCGGGTAAGTCAGCATTTGTTCTCTAATGAAATGAATAAATATTTATGAATTAATTTATATAATGGGCTTAACATAAGATAATCAATTCATTCGAGACACATCTTTATTTCTTATATTTGATCCCTGGACCGGTCTATCAAGGCCTATTACTACTATAATTTTTAGCTACCCCTTAGGAATCCCAATTGGATTATATTCTGATTAATGTATTATTTATTTAATACATCTCCTAGTCTAGATAGATATTATATGATATTATCATATATCAAGAGATAATTATTTTAGAAATGAATTATCTTAAGGGAAGAATATAATTATTGTATTTATTAGATATGTCAGAGTCTCTTTTGCATGTTTTTGTTATGTTTTCTTTGGTTGTTTTAGACGATTTGGTTCCTATTTGGTTTATATTTGAATATCTTTTATTGGAATCATGTTCGTTTTCGTTTTGTGTAGGGAATCATCGCGTTGAACCATTTTGTGCATAAAAGCGCGCAAGCGCCTGGACTAGACGTAGTCGGTGCTTGGCACGTCATCGCGAGGTAGCAAAGAAGACCCCGTCCCAAGACCGCGACGCGTCCGGCCTGGGTTCCGTTGCAGAGCACCGCGTCTGGTCTTGGCGTGGCGTCCGCGCTGGAGCCCAAAGCAAGAATCGTCCCGAGAGCGCCTGCGTCCGTGCTGGTATTTGGCCGAAGTTTCGAGGGCTCGCGATCCGCGTTGGCTCGCGTCCGACGCAGGGCACCCGAGATAAAATTCCTCCCGAGAGCTCGCGTCCGGCGTTGCATCGCGTCCGGCGCTATCAAGATTTGAAGATCGTCCAGAGACTCCACGCGTCCGGCGCTGGCCTCCGTTTCCGAGAGCTCGCACGTCCGGTGCTGCATCGCATCCGGCGCTAGGCAAGCAACGTTTCGCCTTGTTTTTTAGCTCACGCGTCCGGCGCTGGGTTCGCGTCCGGTGCTGCGCGTGAATTTTTTAGCGCTATAAATATGTTTTAAATGCTGAAAACCCTAGTTCTTATTTTTCAGTGTTTCGTTTTGACGCCTCCTCTTCCACGGAACTATTTCCTCCAAGTTTTCCTAAGTATTTTCCTTTGCGATTTGTGATTCAATATTATTGTAAGGATTATTATTATTGAATTTCTACTTCGGAATACTTTAATTTCAATTCCATCGTTCGTTCTTGTTCGTAAGATTTCTTTATCGCTTTCTTCGTCTTCTCGTATTTCGTTGTTGGTGATTTCTATGCTTTGGTGTTTATTAATATTGGAATTCATTTAATTATTCTTGTCTTTTCTTTAATCTCATCGCATTATGTTTAGGGTTCATCATGTTGATTCTGTGTTCTTCAATCTAGGGTTTAATTCTTGTTTAGATTATTTATTTGCTTTGCCTATTTCTGCCTAGTTAATTCGCTTTTCTTCCCTTAATAATTCATCGCCTAGGTAATCTACAGCTTTAAGGTGACGATCAAATATCTCTTTGTGATTAGAATGTTTAGGGATTTAATTGCTTTCGTGTGGTAACTTAGTAACGCCTTGTCAAGTTTTCCTTGAGAGACGACTCGGACTAGCTTGCTCGATAGGACGACCTCGTTAGATTGCGAGGGACTTTATTAGTGATCTTTTTAGTTCAACAAATTTTGGTGCCGTTGCCGGGGAGAACTTTAGGTGTTTTGTTAATGTTGCATGTTTTTCGCTTTTATTCTTCTCATTGCCTTTCTTATTTTGTACCGCAGTTGCGTTTGATCTCGTTTGTTGAGTGTTGTGTATGCAGGGACGCCGAAGTCTAACTCCTAGATTGACATCCTCGTTGAAGGATACTTGCAAGCCAAGAAAACCGCGACTGCCTAGTATGGCGGAGTTTGATAACTCCGATTGTGATAGCTCATTTGAGGAAAATTCTCTCACTCTCGAAGGTGAGGGGTCTTTTGTGGGAGGTCAAGGAGGATTTACTACCGTCGAGAATTTCTTGTTTGAAGAAACCCCACCGAGAACCATGGGTGACCGACAAGACAATAACCATGACAATAGAAACAACAATCGGGGCGCGAACGCTGCCCCTCGCCTGATGGGGGATTACTTCCGTCCAAAGATAGGGGAGACTACAAACCCTATCGTGTTGTGCCCTGCGGCACGTGGGTATGAGTTTAAGCCGAACCATTTCAATCTCATCCCTACTTTTCATGGCATGGCGAATGAGGATGCCTTAAGCTTCATCAGAGAGTACAATCAAGTGGTGCAATCGTTCCCTCTGTTTGGCCTGAATGAGGAATAGTTGAAGATGCATTGTTTCTCTTATGCTCTGAAAGTTAAAGCCAAGTCTTGGCTTATGAGCTTTCCCGCCGACTCTTTGACAAATTGGAACACTGTGGTGGAGCAGTTCATGTTGAGGTTCTATCCGCGTAGAAGACCAAAGATCTTGATCCAAGATTATGTCGTTCAGCGAGGCTGGATGAGCCGTTTCATGAAGCAAGAGAAAGATTCAAAGAGCAACAGAGGCAATGCCCACATCATTTTTTTCCGTTGGTTCTCTTGTGTCAATTCTTTTATGATGGGATCCTTAAATTCGATCAGGAAAAAAGCGACGACGCGACACGGGCAACATAGCTCATATCACAGCCGAGGCTCTAGATGAGATCTTTGATGTCATGGCGAGCAACTCTCTCCAGAAGACATCTAGTATGCGCCGATCTACTGTCAATTTCGTGGAGACAGGATCATAATTAACGCGGCAAATGGCGCAGCTTATGAGAGAAATGAGCGAAATGAAAATGAAGTAGCCGAGTTCCCTTCACTTGCCCCAGAGTTATTGCACCTCCTCGGAGTTCGTCGCACCGCCTCGTGATTCTCTATGCGAGCCTTGTGGAATTTGCATGGAGATGAGACATACAACCGATGTTTGTCCCAATATGGGAGCACCCGTCTATGAAGGTGGAGTAGAAGCCTACGCTATGCAAGGCTTTCCACCTTGGCAGCCTTATGAGCCGAGGCCAACATATGAGCAAACTCAACCGCAGTACAATTCGAGATGGAAGAATCAGAGCCAAGGTCAGGGGTCGGGTTCAAACCCACGCACTCGACGCCCCCCACGCTAAAGAGTACCCATCATGATAGTACCCGTCATAGCGGTACCCATCGTAGCGATACCCGTCATAGCAAGATCCGTCGAGCGGCGGGCTTATAGTCGTGATATAATGTTGTCGGCGGCGATCATATCCACAACAGTCATACCCGCAATATCCCTACCCGCAGCAACCACCACCACCTCAGTATCCATACCACACAGCCGTCCCCCGCGGCGGTACCCTCGTGCCTCCCCACAGCAGACCTTCGTCGCCACAATAGTTTCCACGTGGCTCCCCGCTATCTCAGCGGACTCCTGCTGAGGAGTCTCTCGATGCCTACATCAATAAGAACAATCAGAGAATCGACAGTACTGAGGCGACGATGAGGCACCTCGAGGACACTATGGGTCATATTGCCACTTCAATTAATGAGATGAGACAGCAGAGTGAGAGGAACAAGTTGTCATGGCAAGCTCATCAAGCTCATGCCGTGACAGCACTCCGAAGTGGAAAGGTTATCGACAACAAGGTGACTATGCCAACTCTTGTGCCTTCACAGGCAACCACTGTCGACGCTGAGCCACCTCATGTAGAAGAAGAGTTTCCCGAGAAGAAAGAGAAGAGTGCGTTGCACAAAGCCTCCAATCCTTATGTTCCGTCGGGAAAATCTACAAAGGAATTGTCCAAGCCCCGGGTCCCTTATTGTGACGACCCGACTTCTCAAAGAGGTACGGATCATATGGATCGTCCATCGGTATGATAAATGCAAGTGATATACATATTTAAACCAATACGATTAACGGTCAATTGCGAATAAATGCATAGATCGAAAGGAATAAGTCAGATCAATACAACCTCAAGTCACGAAGGACTTGCAAAAGGGTTCAGGTTCAAATATAACTCAATCGTATGCATTCAAGGAACGAGGTACGACCTCAAGTTCAATACGATATAAAAGCAATATAATCAAAAGATACCAAACAATATCGAGTTAGGCAGCAAATAAACGTGTGAACACACATATGACGATGCATGCTCAGGTTCCGTAAATCCTTTCAATTAAAGCAACAAAACCACTACCACTTTGCACCGCCTCGCACCCATCATCAATCCTTGCTCAACATGCACCTCAAAAATGAATATGCAGGGCTAAGTACAAAAGTACTCAGTGGACTCATTGCCGAAAACATTTTCTTTATAAAAGTTATTGAGCGCCCACAATAGCACATGAGGATTTTAGTTAAAGACTCATGCCTATCAAATATTTTATCATTTTTCCAAAAGTGTCGCCCGACTATTTTATCACGTTGTTCCATATCCGTAATTCATTCATCAATCATACGCTCATTCATTCACAAGACTATGGAGGTGGTCACCTACACATAGTCGCCGTGATCGATCGAGGTAGCTAACCTTAACACACAACACGTCGTACACAATCCGAGTTAGTACTCAACTAAGTCGGATCCGATCGTTACCCTTTTTTAACGTTGGTGGACCAACTCATTCACATACCACATTGGATATACCAATCAATTCCCGTCCCATATTTGGACAAAACAACCTCAGATATGGACACAACAAAACGTAAATATTTGGCAGTCAATAACAGTTCATGCAATAATATTTCATAAAGCTTTTGTAAATCATGCTTGGAGTTATGCATAATCATTTTGTTTCAAGAAAAGCCCACCTCAAGAGTTATCCTTCTTGGAGTACGTGCCAGCGATCCTCTGTTGTTTTCGTTTACGTCCACGCTGGACCTTATCACGTAAGAAATATGATTTAGTATGTCATTCGCTTCTTTCGAGAAGTATCATTAAGATTTGACAACTCGATATCTTTTAAGTCTTTGGGTTTTAGGATTTTCGTCATCGATATGACTTAATTAACATTTATTTTTCATCTATTCGATTGGTCTCGTCATAACGATAGATGACACTTGACGCTGCATTCTTCCTTCCATCGATGTTTCTCCACGCCGCTTCGTATAAATTATGAATCCTAAGTTCACAACTAATATTCGCCATTTGTTAACGCAGATCAACGTTTCGAGTTCTAATCCTCATTCGTTATTAACGTTTCCTCGACGTGTTTCTCGCCCTCACACGTCCCACATATTCTATCCGAGAAACCCATATCTATAAGACACAATCAATAAATGTTTCTTATAAATCAATCATCTTCTATCAACTGTTCTATAATTTAGAGTTGATTAAATAATATTTCCTCAAGCATCTACTTGACATAATCAACTCATTACTTAATTAATTCTCCAATTTAATTAAGTAAATCCATAATTAAATATTAATTAAATGGATCAATTTAATAGTCTAATATTATTCGATTAATTAATCAAATTGATTTAATTCATCTTAGATATCCACTAATTAGGATTTATTTCCAATCACACTGTCACGACCCGACTACCTAATAAGGTAATTAGGCCGTGACTCGGGGTTAAAAAAAAATTTAACGACCACGGCTCAAACATATGTCAAGAGAAAAGACTAATATAACTTTTGGCATAATAAATCTAACATTTACGGTTTCAAGAAGTGAAATGTGAAGTAGGTTTCCAGGAATGTTTTGTCAACAAGAAGAATTTATCAATAATTTAAAACAAGGAATGACAACGATTCAAACGAATGATATTGAATCCAACGATAACCATTCTGAACATTCAAAGAATCCTTGTTCACCGAACATTGAACATGATCACTTTATCATATCAGAACATATAAGCAGGTAAGGTCAAAGCTTGGCAACGAAACGTGGTTGAGAATTATGTATGAAGACATAACTCTCTGGGCAACAAAACATGTTAATAACAATAGAACAACCTTAATATGAATCAACATTTAGAGAAGCTCCTTTGCGCAGCATTCGATTCCAGCATTCTCTCCAGCTCAACCTGCATATTTAGAAATATATGCAGGGCGTGAGTACAAAAATGCACTCAGTGGGTATACGCCAAAAACATAAAGATAAACTTTGCCCTTAGGGCTATAAACTTGACTTGCCATAACATGTACTATCATAAATAAATACTTACTTGCTTTCATATCATAATAATATCATATGCATATGCATGTAACATGTTTGCATGCAACTTTCTCTCCTTCCCATATCCACGGATTCTTTCTGCGTGTTGAGAAGTAGGCCTCCTTCTCAAACACTTTAATATCACATACCCGAGTTGGACCCGAAGGTTCTCAACTACGGTCATACCCGACGTCGGTAAATTCTTTCTTTTCAATCTTTCTTTTCTTTCTTTCCCGTGGATAGGTAGTGCATCATGCTTATGCTCATGGTTAAAACATTGGCAAGTCAATCATCTTTCAAAACAATGCAATTAGATGCATATCATCAAATCTCATTGTCATCTTTCATGCATAATCATATCATCTCATTTGAAAACATTTAAAAGCATAAGCATACTTTTATAAAAATACTTATACCCACCTGGATGTTCCTTAGAGCTAAGGAACTAATTCTAAATTCCAATTCTTTATTTATCCCATTTGGTCCATCAATCCATATAAAACGGCATACAAGCCTATCAAGACCAAACAAGAACATTAATCGTCTTAGTCGTCGACACGATCATATCTTCCCGATATCAAATCTAAGACGCTAATGTCTATCAAAACTTGGATCATTGCATCCTCTAACATTTTATTAACAAACAAATTCTATCGAAATTTCGGCAGCATAACGTTTGTAAACGCATCGCCAAATCAACACCAGATCAACCAAACATAGCCCAAACTCCACCAATTCATCACCATATATCTCAATATGCATAGGAAACTCAACAAAAAGCCTCAATAATCTCATTTTAACCAATAACCAAAAATCCCCTTAAGACGTCACTTAGGGTCTAACGTCGAAAATTCACGTGAGACGCCATCTAATACCAACGAACCTATATACATGCTCAACTATCATTAAATAACATCATTTTATCAATAAAACATAAAGATCAAAACTTTGGCTTTGAAAACAATTTTTCACGACAAACTAAAATTTTACCGTTTTTGAACACGTCATGGAAAAATTTGAATAAATTATTTTAAGCTTTATTCATATCATAGAATCCAAATATGAAGTAAAAATGATCAAATAAAATCAAAAAATCCAACAATATAAGCCCTAGGGTTTTCGGCTATTTTAGGGAATTCTATATAGTTTCGATTTCAAACGTTTTTCTTGTTCCAAACACGTTTATATCAATCCAATAACATATATATGAAAGAAATTCAATCATAACAACATCATAAATTTAAAATAAAGGGCTGCCCTTTTCGAAAATTTACAAGAATTTACAACAATAAACATATGCTTTACAAATTCAACATTAAACGATACGTAGACGTCAAATCTATCATAATATTAACAAATAATCAAATACACATAATCTTTCATAATTTTCAGCATATGATCAAAATATGAAATAACATATGCTCATGAATTTTAAAATTTTCAATCCGTAGATGTGTTCTAGAGACGAGATTATACCTCTATTCGAAACCCGATCGAAAATTCAACGGCCGGATCTTCCTATTTTTGGCCCAATATTTTCGAAACTTTGTGTGTGAAAAAGTGTGTGTGTGCGTGAGTTTGGCTGAATTTTTGGAGAAGAAAATGGCTCCAAAAGTATATTTATATAATTAATAAGGGCAAAATAGTAATTTCACATTTTAAATTAAATTTTCTTTTATTTTTCCAAAACATAATGGTGCCAACACACCATATTCTAGATAATTCCATAAAATAATCTCCATATTTATTTTTGAATTTTCGGAATTTATAAAAATAATAATAATGATTTTTCATGAAATTTTCCAAAATATGCTAGAAAATTCCATAATTAATTCCCAAAAATTCCAATATTGAATCTTATTTTCTTAACACCTTAAACTCATCATTTTCATCAATATAAAGTTCCAAAACTATAAAATATATAATAGGAACTCACTTTATAAAAATAGAGATTTAATTCCATTTTATGCAAATAATGGAATTAAATATTCCATTTATTCTTAAATCCTTCAAAATCACTTTCTAAATTTTTCTATCATCAAATATCATTAAAATAAAATAATTAAAAAATATTTTGGCCTTAAAACCATTTTAAATATTTTACTCTTAATCGAGCTTAATCGCAAACGCCGACGCCACAAAACGTAGATTTTGAAATTCTCAATTTTCCAAATCAAAACTTATTGAGCATGTACCTATCATCTTAAGACCCTTGGAATCTAGGTCTTCTTATCCTAAATAAGATCCGAGAATCTTATTTCGATTCTCACGAAATTTATCGTCTCAACTCAAGCTTAACGTCAAAGCTTCTAACTTAACCAAGTCTTTCTTAAGGATGCAATGCCCTCCTTATTAAGCTCTTAATCACGAGCTAATCTTTGCTACGTAAATACGGGGTATTACATTCTCACCCCCTTACAAAAATTTCGTCCTCGAAATTTATACGTCAACAAAAGCTCATAGTACTTCTTTCTCATCTGATCTTTAACTTCCATGTCATTTCTTCAAAATCATCATGCTTCCATATCGATCTAATATGCATTCTGACTTTTCTTCGTTGCTTAAATCTTGTTCACGAACATTTGCTCTCTTGATGTATCATGTGTTTTAGATTAAACACATAGCTTTGTATCTCAGAGTATATAGAACACATCACTAATATTTTCGAACTCGGAGAAAATGCTTATCCGTAGGCGACTAGCCAATCTTTCTTGAATCTCGCATAATTCGATACATCTCGATAACTTCGATTCTTGTCTTTACTTGTCGTATGATTACGACCATCTCTTTAATCGCTTCGGTCCAAGCACTTTCTTCTTCAAATACGCTTTAAAATAAAACGACGATCTACACTTGCTATCGTAAAAGACTTCATAAGGCTTCATATAAATCTTGGTTCGATCTTGTCTTCTAACGTCCGGATGGTCCGCTTAAATTGACCATCTATTGCGGATAAAAGCTGTATTGAAATTCAATCTTGTATTCATCTTTATAATAAATTTGTCCAACACAAGATGTAAACTTGGAGTCTCTGTTCGAGATGATTGAGACGAGCACTTCATGTAAATGTACTATCTTTCGACGTACACTTGAGCTAACTTGTCAGCTTCGTACGTGATAGAGATCAGAATAACATAAGCGTTCTTCGTGAGTCGATCGATTGTCACCCATGCTTCGATTTGGGTAATCAACACGTGTGTCTTCTCATCTTTTCAACTTTAATAAAAGCCTCACGAATTAATCTGCAGAATTTACAATCATATACTGCGATAAATCTTCTTTCTTTGCTTCATGCTTGTAAACGAAATTTCTTTCTGTTTACAGAATTCCGAGGTAGATACTTTTTGTACAATTCTCCTTTGAACTACTTCCGCATAACATTCTTTAATTGCTCGGAAGAAAGAACTTTCTGACGTAATCTTAATCAGAAACTGTTGACCTTCCACCTAAACGATATGCATAGGAAATATTCTTAACCGGAGTTCTCCAATCTTGAAAACTAACTCATTGATGCAAACTCATTCTTTAATAACAAATGGGTTATACATTTCATTAAGGATAAAGAGTTTGAGACGTAAAATTATGCCATTCTACAATTGGTTTAAGGGAAGAAAGTATAAGTAAATCTTGAAAAAATTGTACTTTCTTATTCTTTCGATCGAGGATTTCTTCTTTTGGGTGACATACCGCATTGCAAATGAATACCAAACTGCAAGATATCTTGCTTATCAATAACAAGGTATAGGTTTTCAATCAACTAGCAAATTCGATCTCAAAGGTCTTCAAAATTGCTTATCACAAAGTTATGATGTGAAATGAAACAGTTGGATAGCAAAATGATCGTATAAATATCAAGGAAAGGAATTTGTATCTCTAAGGACTTTTGCAAAAATAAGGAAAACTTTATCATCCGGACTTCGTGTATATAAATGCTTTAAATATTTCAGCAAAACACATCTGATACGATCAATGACTATCAGCTTTCACTCTGTCCGCGAAAGATGGCCACAAAAAGGCAGATGGGCCAATATTTGGAATTGTAGTTGTGATGTGCCAACAAATGATACAACTTAAGTTCATATAAAAAAATTTCGAGGCATTTGGATTTCGATAAACTAGCTTGAGTCTTTTCTCAAATCTCCAAATGAGAAGTCTTGGGAACACAAAAGAATAGAACAAACTAAACTGATGGAGAAATCTCAAGAAATGCAAAAGATTGGTTACGTTAATCTAGATCAATAAGGGACATCTTAATATCGATTTAAGAATAATCAAATTGTACAAGATCTATATCGATTCAGCAATACTAGCCGAGCATTTGATAAAGAAGACACTATTTTAGAATAAGGTGCTAGTATCATGCTCAGCGTAAAAGAGTCAACATCTATGGTTTTAAAATTTTCACCATCATCATTCGCAAATGGAGAAGGAAAAATTTTCAATCAACCAAAGGCGATGAACAACCGAGATAAATTTAGGAATAGGGAAAATGAATCAAAAGAGGCGTCTCGCGGTACCTAAATATTGAAATTTGATGGTAACTAGAGTCCGAGAATCAATTTGCTCAAAACAATAAAGCCGGACTCAACATAATCAATGGCAACAAAGAACAACCCAATCTTGTCACTCTTTAGACAATAAAGGAAACGATCGAATTTTCCATTTAATCTCGACACGCCTTGATCAAACGTCTCTTTCCACGACGATAGGTTCGAGCGAGAAATTCGTTCAAGGCAAGCTACTCGTCGATATGTATATAAATGCTCTTAATCTTTGTTACTGACGATAAATGAGTCGTACTCTTCTAAACTTTCTATACGATCTTCGTCATTCTAATGAAGAATACTCGAACTCGTGCAGAAAATTTATTCATATTGTTCTACCATCTCTTCATTCTCCTAATTTCTTTTCAACTTTAGCTCATAGAGCAATAGCTCATTTCAATCACACATTCTCATATAGCAATTCATTCATTATGGCGTATACATAAACATTATCTGAGATAACCATAATCATCATACTCATAAACATAATCATAAGCATAAGCTTTTACCGTGAGCTAGAGATGACGGAATCGAATCCGAGCTTCTCTCAAGAAGATTATCTCATTAACTTATTTTCTCAATTCGTAATCAAACAAGCGATCCTACAACTCGATTCTCAAATAGAATCATTTCAAAAGAATTATTAGCTCGAGGTGCACAAACCGCACAAGACTTTCAAAGATTCATAAGGGTTCACAAGGATTCCTAACTCGTAATTGCAAAACTGCACAAATTACACAAATTTGCAAAGATTTCACAGTTCAGATTCAAAACCGCCTCGATACCATTCTCATCACGACCGACTACCTAATCGGTAATTAGGCGTGACTCGGGTTAAAAAAATTTAACGACCACGGCTCAAACATATGTCAAGAGAAAAGACTAATATAACTTTGGCATAATAAATCTAACATTTACGGTTTCAAGAAGTGAAATGTAAAGTAGGTTTCGTGAATGTTTTGTCAACAAGAAGAATTTATCAATAATTTAAAACAAGGAATGACAACGATTCAAACGAATGATATTGAATCCAACGATAACCATTTCGAACATTCAAAGAATCCTTGTTCACCGAACATTGAACATGATCACTTTATCATATCGTAACATATAAGGTGTAAGGTCAAAGCTTAACGAACGTGGTTGAGAATTATGTATGAAGACATAACTCTGCGGGCAACAAAACATGTTAATAACAATAGAACAACCTTAATATGAATCAACATTTAGAGAAGCTCCTTTGCAAAGATTCGATTCCAAAGATTCTCTCCACTCAACCCGCATATTTAGAAATATATGCGCGTGAGTACAAAATGCACTCGGTGGGTATACGCCAAAACATAAAGATAAACTTTGCCCTTGTGGCTATAAACTCGACTTGCCATAACATGTACTATCATAAATAAATACTTACTTGCTTTCATATCATAATAATATCATATGCATATGCATGTAACATGTTTGCATGCAACTTTCTTCTCTCCTTCCCATATCCACGGATTCTTTCTGCGTGTTGAGAAGTAGGCCTCCTTCTCAAACACTTTAATATCACATACCCGAGTTGGACCCGAAGGTTCTCAACTACGGTCATACCCGACGTCGGTAAATTCTTTCTTTTCAATCTTTCTTTTCTTTCTTTCCCGTGGATAGGTAGTGCATCATGCTTATGCTCATGGTTAAAACATTGGCAAGTCAATCATCTTTAAAAACAATGCAATTAGATGCATATCATCAAATCTCATTGTCATCTTTCATGCATAATCATATCATCTCATTTGAAAACATTTAAAAGCATAAGCATACTTTTATAAAAATACTTATACCCACCTGGATGTTACTTAGAGCTAAGGAACTAATTCTAAATTCCAATTCTTTATTTATCCCATTTGGTCCATCAATCCATATAAAACTGCATACAAGCCTATTAAGACCAAACAAGAACATTAATCGTCTTAGTCGTCGACACGATCATATCTTCCCGATATCAAATCTAAGACGCTAATGTCTATCAAAACTTGGATCATTGCATCCTCTAACATTTTATTAACAAACAAATTCTATCGAAATTTCGGCAGCATAACGTTTGTAAACGCATCGCCAAATAAACACCAGATCAACCAAACATAGCCCAAACTCCACCAATTCATCACCATATATCTCAATATGCATAGGAAACTCAACAACAAGCCTCAATCATCTCATTTTAACCAATAACCAAAAATCCCCTTAAGACGTCACTTAGGGTCTAACGTCGAAAATTCACGTGAGACGCCATCTAATACCAACGAACCTATATACATGCTCAACTATCATTAAATAACATCATTTTATCAATAAAAATAAAGATCAAAACTTTGGCTTTGAAAACAATTTTTCACGACAAACTAAAATTTTACCGTTTTGAACACGTCATGAAAAATCCGAATAAATTATTTTAAGCTTTATTCATATCATAGAATTCAAATATGAAGTAAAAATGATCAAATAAAATCAAAAATCCAACAATATAAGCCCTGTGGTTTTCGGCTATTTTAGGAATTTATATAGTTTCGATTTCAAACGTTTTTCTTGTTCCAAACACGCTTATATCAATCCAATAACATATATATGAAAGAAATTCAATCATAACAACATCATAAATTTAAAATAAAGGGCTGCCCTTTTCGAAAATTTACAAGAATTTACAACAATAAACATATGCTTTACAAATTCAACGTTAAACGATACGTAGACGTCAAATCTATCATAATATTAACAAATAATCAAATACACATAATCTTTCATAATTTTCAGCATATGATCAAAATATGAAATAACATATGCTCATGAATTTTAAAATTTTCAATCCGTAGATGTGTTCTAGAGACGAGATTATACCTCTATTCGAAACCCGATCGAAAATTCAACGGCCGGATCTTCCTATTTTTGGCCCAATATTTTCGAAACTTTGTGTGTGAAAAAGTGTGTGTGTGCGTGAGTTTGGCTGAATTTTTGGAGAAGAAAATGGCTCCAAAAGTATATTTATATAATTAATAAGGGCAAAATAGTAATTTCACATTTTAAATTAAATTTTCTTTTATTTTTTTCCAAAACATAATGGTGCCAACACACCATATTATAGATAATTCCATAAAATAATCTCCATATTTATTTTTGAATTTTCGGAATTTATAAAAATAATAATAATAATAATGATTTTTCATGAAATTTTCCAAAATATGCTAGAAAATTCCATAATTAATTCCCAAAAATTCCAATATTGAATCTTATTTTCTTAACACCTTAAACTCATCATTTTCATCAATATAAAGTTCCAAACTATAAAATATATAATAGGAACTCACTTTATAAAAATAGAGATTTAATTCCATTTTATGCAAATAATGGAATTAAATATTCCATTTATTCTTAAATCCTTCAAAATCACTTTCTAAATTTTTCTATCATCAAATATCATTAAAATATAATAATTAAAAAAATATTTTTGGCCTTAAAAACCATTTTAAATATTTTACTCTTAATCCGAGCTTAATCGGCAAACGCCGACGTCACAAAAATGTAGATTTTGAAATTCTCAATTTCTGAAATCAAAACTTATTGAGCATGTACCTATCATCTTAAGACCCTTGGAATCTAGGTCTTCTTATCCTAAATAAGATCTGAGAATCTTATTTCAGATTCTGCCGAAATTCTATCGTCTCAACTCGAAGCTTAACGTCAAAGCTTCTAACTTAACCAAGTCTTTCTTAAGGATGCAATGCCCTTCTTATTAATCTCTTAATCACGAGCTAATCTTTGCTACAGAAATACGGGGTATTACACACACTTGTAACAAATTACATAAGGTCCATCTCATTATATAAGTAAATCACTTAAAAAGAAAAATTCTCAATTTATCCTTTAACATAATTAATTAATTGTGTTATTCAATTTCTAAAATTTAGAAATTATTCAATTATTATATTAGCTACACCTCTCAATTTAATTATAAGAACTAAATTAGTCCAACTAGTAATTATCAATTCAATCTAATGAATTTAAATAACCCAACCTAAATAATTTGTATTTAGATTATTATTTAATTAATTATGAATTAATCTCAAATTTTAACTGCTAGAATTAAATCTCATTTTTAACTAATATAGAATTTGTTAAATCCTTAATTTAATCTAATTGATCATAGAAATAGATAATTCAATTCCATTATCAATTTAATTTCTTAGCCCAATATTTAAAATAAATCAAAGCTCATCTTCAATTTAATATAAGCCATATCAATTTATTCTAAAGGCCCATCTTTCATTTAATTAAATGCCCACTCAATTAATTCAAGAGCCCATATCATACTATTTAAGAGCCCATATCATTTTAATTAAACATAAATAAAGTCCATGGAATTAAACCTTAAACCGAGCCCAACTAAATTCTCAGCCCAATGACTTAAGATCCAAACACAATTAATATACATGGTCCATATCACAAGCCCAATAATTTAATTTTCAGCCCAATGAAAATGAGCCCAACTAAATAAAATGAAAACCTAGCCCTAATTATCGCTACTATGCGCATTTCCATTTTGATCTCTCTCTCGCTCTTCTCACTCACATTTTCACTGACCGCCGCCTCTCGGCCGCCACGTCGCCGATCGACGTGCTTCGCCGTCCCGCGACCGTGCCTTCCCCGCCGACCACCGCGCCTCCGCCAACCATCGTGCTACATACGACCACCATCTCCTCCTTCATCTTCCGCAGCATCGTGCCTCCGACGAGATCGCCGCCTCCGCGCGTGACTCCGGATGCGAGTCGTCTACTCTATTCCGGCAAAGACGCCGCCACCCGTATCTCCTCTCCTCTCGGCTCAACTCTCTCACTCAACACACACACGACGCACACACACCACACTGATCTGAAATCGAACAAAGAAAATGAAGCCCTTCTCGAGACGCGCGACCGCCGCCGTCGATTTCGTCCGGCCGCCTCCGTCATGGACCTTTGCTCGATTCTTTGTCGCCGCCGTACGTCATTAGCCGAGCCCTAGTGGCTCGGTCCACAGCTAGGTTCGAGGGGATAGACCATTATGTTCTTAGGATTCCATTTTGATTTTCGTGGTCATGTATCTTGAGCTAAGAAAACCATTTATACGCCATCAGATCATTTCAAGGTTTGCTATGAATCAGAATTTGTCTTATAACTTATGTGATATGAAACTATACATGTGTGCTTTGATTTCAATTCGTATTCTATGTGTTTCCTCATAAATGGGATGAATAAAGATTTAAAAGAATGAGTTGAGAGTTGCGTTTTTATGGAACCTGGATAAGGCAGTTTTGCCTTGCTGTGATTCTGCTTGGATTTGGTATGTTTGTGGGTTTTGTATTTGCTGTTTTGATCAAAGGATAGAATTTCCTTGAAACACAAAGGATTACCAGTTGTTATTGTTGTTGTAGCTAAGGAAGGAAAATGAGAATTTGAGGGAGAGTTTTACCTTGCTCAAAAATGAGTTCTTACCTTGTTGTGGCTTTCTTCCGTTGGCAGGCTTGGAAATGAGAGGAAATGAGTGTTGTATAAAAATTTTGAGGTCTGAAAGAAGTGTTTAAGTAGAAAAAAAAATGGAATATTCTGAGGAATAAAAATGATGTGGTTTGACTAGACCATTTATCCCATATAAAAATGTCTAACTCGATTTATGACTGTATTCGTTCTCCGACATTCATTTGAAATTTTTTCGTTCGAAAATAAAATCGAAACGTCAACGATTATAAAATTTAATAATCGCTCTAAATTCAAATCTCGATTTAGCTAAATAAATTAGTAAATCAAAGTTTTAAATTTTTTTTGCTATTTACATACCGTCTCACTTAAAAAATTTCGTCCCGAAATTTGCCATCTTTGGAAAAGATCCGGTATTTTCATTCAAAGCAGATTCAAATTCCTGTGTTGTTTCTTCTGCCTATGGTGTCGACATAGAACTTTTTCTCCGGTATTTTCTTGTTCTTTTGTTTTTGATATGTCGGTCCAAAATTTAGTAGATAATTCTACATGACTCATATTGTTATCGAGGACAATATCTATTGGTGATATCACACGTTGGGGTCATGTATGTATTTCTAAGTCGTGAAACGTGGAACACATTGTACACGTTCCCAAAGCTTGGCGGTAATGCCACTATAAACTATTGGTACTATCCTTTCAAATATTTCATAGGGTTCTACGAAACGTGGTCGCAGACTCCCTTTGATTCCGAATCTCACGATTCCTTTTAACGAGAAAATCTTCAAGAAAACTTTATTTCCTACATCAAGATATAATTATGTATGACGTTTGTCTGCTGCATTTACTTCGGTCTTAGGCTTAGCTTTTTAATTCGTTGGAGATATATCTCACAATTTCGATCATTTCTTCCATATAGTCGTCTTAATAATATTCTTTCTCCCACTTTATCCCAAAGTAAAGTGGTGATCAACATTCTTTCCATAAAGCGTTTCTTATGGGGTCATTCAAATAGTTGCTTGATTAACTGTTGTTGTATGCGAATTCTCAAGTGGTAACACTTGTTCTAAATTTTCTCATCCGTCGAGAACAATGAGTCCTCAATATATCTCAAGCGCTTGGATGGTCCTCTCAGATTATCTAACCGTCTTTGGGTGAAACACGGTAATGAAATACAATTGAGTTCTCAATTCCTTTTTAAGCTCATCCGTAACGGATGTAAATTTTGAATCTCTATCGACGTGATAGTCTTTAGAACTCCTTGCAAACGTATGATTTTCGAATGTACAATTGTACTAATATACCGATCCGTATATTATTAGGATCGGTAAGAATTACGACTCTTTATCAACGATCAATGGTGACCCACATAGCGGTATTTCCTCTTTGTGATTTGGGTATCCCGGTAACAAAATCCATGGCTATGTCATCCCATTTCCATTCTGGTAAGTCCAGCGGTTGTAGGGTTCCATACGATCGCTGGTGGAGTGTTTTCACTTGTTGACACGTCAAACAACGTTTTACGATTGAAGCTACGTCTCGCTTCATTATATCCCACCAAAATTTTCTCTTTGAAATCTCGATACATTTTGGTGCTTCTGGGGTGTGCGGTGTAAGACATCTCATGGCTTCTCTCAAGATCTCACTCTTAAGCCTTTCGTCCTTTAGAAAATACACACTCTGCCATCATATAGAAAAACATCATATGTTGCTACTCAAAAATTCTTGTGGTCATTATTCTTGATTTTGGCTCGTACTTCCTCCAGCTTATTGCTCTTCTTCTGAGCTTCCAAGATTCGAGCTCTTAAATCTGGGATTGCAATCAACGTTGCAATACAGTCTTCTATCGTCTCAGGCGGCTCTATAAATTTGATGTTAATTCTCTGAAATTCGTTTATAAGCATCTCCTCATGACTGAAGAGGCATCCCAAACTAGGGTGAGATTTGCGACTCAAGGCATCGGCTGGGTGGTAATTGATACCACAATCGTAATCTTTCACTAGTTCTAACCATATTCGTTGCCTCATGTTAAGATCTTTCTGCTCGAAGAAACACTTCAGGCTTTTATGGTCAGTATAGATCTCATATCTAACTCCATAGAGATGGTGTCTCCAAATCTTTAAGGCATGTACGACCGCTACTAATTCCAGGTCGTGCGTAGGATAGTTAAACTCGTGTAGGCGTAACTGCCTTGAAGCATAGGCAATAACTCTGCCTTCTTACATCAGAACACATCCTCGCCCATTCTTTGAAGCGTCTGTGTAGATCGTGTACTCCTTATCTGCTTTGGCATCATGATACAGTCTTTGTTGTCGCAATTCCTTGAATCTTTGAAACTAGCCTCACTTTGGGTGGTCCAAGTGTACTTGATTCATTCCTCAACAATTGGGTCATATGTCGGGCTATCGTTGAAAATCCTTCGATAAATCTTCGATAGTAGCCGACAAGTCCTAAGAAGCTCCGAATTTCATTCGGTTTCTTTGATGATTCTCATTCTCGAACTGTATTGTTCTTCGATGGGTCTACTTTGATTCCCTCGGCGGACACAATGTGACCTAAGAATGTCACTTCGCCTAACCAAAACTCACACTTGCTAAACTTGGCGAAGAGTTGCTCTTGCCTCAACGTTTGCAGCACAGTCTTCAAGTGCTCTTTGTGTTCTTGGTTATTCTTAGAGTATATTAGGATATCGTTTATGAATACTAAGACAAATTTGTCTAAGTATGGGTGAAATACCTTGTTCATGATATCCATAATCTACCGGGGGCATTTGTAAGTCCAAAGGGCATAACGATGAATTGAAATGACCATACCTTGCGGAAGGCCATTTTAGGTACATAATCGGGTCTAATCCTTAGTTGATGGTATCCCGACTTTAGATCTATCTTTTAAAGATTCCTACTCCCTTGTTGCTCAAATAGATCGTCACAACCGGCAAATGATACTTATTCTTAAGAGTTATCTTGTTTAACTCTCGATAGTCTATGCACATTCTCAGTGTACCATCATTTTTCTTCACAAAAAGGACATGTGCTCTCCATGGAGGTACACTGGGTCTAATGAAACCTAACTCCAAGAGTTCTTGCAGTTGGATTTTCAATTCCTCAAGTTCCTTCGATGCCACCCGGTATGGGGCTTTCGACACAGGAACAGAACCAGGTTTGAGATCGATTGTGGACTCAATCTGTCGAGTCGACGGTAATCCAGGTAGTTCATCTGGAAAATCATTGGAATATTCTTTCACAATCGAAACGCCTTTTATCCTCTCTTATGCAGTCTTCCTCCTCAAGATAGACAAGGTAGGCGTGGTCATCTGTCATGTTCGAGAATGTTCTTGCTTATAGCGCGGATATGATTGGGACTCTTCTTCCCATGCCGATCCGTGAAAGTCTATAGGTTTCTTTCCGAGATGTTGGAAAAATTTCCTTTCATTGCAAGGATAGATGTGTTATGTTCGGTTAACTAATCCATCTCTAGGATTATATCCACATTTATCATAGGTATGGCGTGAAGATTATCGTCATGACACAAGTAAACCTAGTCAAGTTCTAGGTTCGAGCATGTGTGGGTTACCATTCTTATACCTCCTATTGGAGAAGATATTCTCATGATTTGTTCAACGCGTTTAGGATCTGATCCTAAGTTCTCTACGCGTGCTTCAGAATAAAAGAATACGAGGCGCCGAGATCAAACAAGAGGGTACTGTGGTGGTGGAGGAGTATTCCATACGCCAAGTCTCCTTGGTTACTTGGCGGCTCCTACGGGAATTTCTTTTCCTGGTTGAGGCGTAGGTCCTAGCTTGCTGGGGCGGTTGCTGTTGTTGATGATGTTGTTGTCGTTCTTTGCGGTTGCTCTTCTTTGTTGTTGTTGTTGCCGTCGTAGTTGATATGGTGTTGATTCATTTGGAAATCTTGGATCGGGGTTTGTTCTTTGAAGCAATTTGGGCTTGGATAGCCGGATTGGCTGGACTCGGTTGGGCACGTTGGGCGATCGTTTCCCTTGGTGCGTCAGGCGATCCTTAGAGTAGTGACCCCGGCCACAATTGAAACTTCCTCGTTGGTGAATCGCACACCCCTTGTGACTCCTATGGCACCTTGGGCACGCAGGAGCCCACAATTCTGGTTTTCCCGCCGGTGTGGCACCATAGGGCGTCGATTTCCTTGCCGTGCCGGATGACACGTTATTCCCTGCTATGGCCTCCCTGTTGGCGGCGGCGTTGGATCCTTGCCCTTAGTGGGGTCCTTCCCACTTCTCTTTCCACGATCTCCTTGGTGATTCGGTGGATGTACATGGACAATCCTATCCTCGTGTAAAGTATCCTCAATGTCGATGCTCTATTAAGGGCCTCACGATGGGTCGATTTTCATGACCGACTAGTGACACTCTGATCTCATGATAGAGTGATGCAAACTAAAGTTCGTTGATTCCCGACTTGGTTCGTGTTCCCAGCGAACCAATTACAAGAGCTCGAGCAAAGCAGTTCAATGTTCAGCACGGTGTGCAAGAACTTCAATTATCGACTTATCGACGAGGCATCCATCCCTCGTTCGTGTGTCATTCATCGCCCCGTGTTGTTGAGGCGAATTGCTCTTTGGGTCGTGGGTCAAGTATTACCTGTGGCTCTTAGAGGGTCAACTTCAATGTATTGGATTATCCATCATAACTATTTGTCGTTCGTTTTCACATTTGATTCTGGGCTACGTATTCGCGTCAATTTCCAACTGATTGGCGAGATCGTATCACGGAGTCTATTTTCAAAACTTTTCAGCTCTCTTCTCGTCAGTGTAAACCAGTCGAGACGCATACTGCGACATCTCGCAGAATGCATGGTCGTAATCTGTGACCGTGGTCTTTCCTTGTCGTAGATTGTAGAACTCATGTTCTTTCTTCTTACGGTAGCTCTTAGGAATATACTTCTCGTACACTTCCTCCTTGAACTCTTCCCAGGTGTAAGCTTCTAGTTCTTCTTCATATAAGGTCTTTCTCTTTACCTCCCACCAGAAATCGGCGGCACCAGTCATTTGCAAAGCAACGCATGACAAGCGTTCTTGAGAGGTGCAGTGAAGGAAATTGAAGGTTTGCTACAGCGCACGAATCCATAGTTCCACATTCACGGGATTCCCAGTCCCATTGAAGGTTGGCGGATTCTATCTAAGGATTAGCTCCTCAATCCTTCTTGTCGGTATTGGTGGTAGAGGGGTGTTCTCTCATTCGGGTGTAACCTCGCGGTGTTTCCTTCTCGTCGGCATTCTATACTTCTTAAATACACGCAATCAAGTATCTTCTTATGCCATCCATCAGGATCATAAATGTATTAACGCGATATATATATATAATCATACGCGTAAGTCTAGCACATTGTCGAACATCATATAATACGACATCAAAACCAGTGGCTCTCGATGAGCTGTCATCATATCAAATCAAATGCCTCTACGAGGATTTTCATCAGTGTTTTTGAGATTTACCAAAAGAGGACATGTACGGAGTATGATATTCCCAAAACTAATATCAGCATCCTCCACGTACCTAATCACGGTGCGTACAAAAATATAAACGCCACCGAAGTCATCAAAATAAGGGTTCATGTCGAAGCGACTTATCGCTTCCGCATGCATCACAAGATATACAAAAGTATATAAATAAAACAATATCTAGTCTTAAGAACTAGATCCATAATCGCCTGTGGTATAAATAGGGCTCACAGGTGTCGGTCGGGACCGGAAGTATGGGTACTATCAATTTCCTCCATTTCATTCTCAGCAGGCACGTCCTCCTCAGGATCCTCCTCTAGGTCCTACTCCTCTTGACCTCAGCATTGAATGTGGGAATCACGGTCTCTCGGATTATAATGACTCTAGCTTCTTCCAAGTAGCTAAGTCACGGCGGATCTCAGCCATGATCTCCTCATAGGCATTGGCTGGAAACGGCACAAGCTTCTCTCATGGCGCATGCAGTTAAGCCACGTGATTCGTCAATCTCTACTGTATCGTAGTACATGGGTCCGTACGGGTGGCCAATGACGGGGCTCGAATCCTACTGGCGGTAAGACTGGAAAAATGATTTGTCGAGGACGGGAAGATCCAGCCTCAAATATGTTCCTACCACAGCTATGCAAGAATGCAGGTCTATCCGATGCCAAGCGAGGCACCTCCGGATGAAGCCACTCGGAATCCTTGTCACGCCAGGTGTATTCTCGCTCAGTGAGATACGGTCCGCAAGGTGCAGCTCCGTATACCATGAATACATAGTTCAGGTGGCTGGCGGAACGGAGCAAGTCCACCTCCAGATCAAAGCTCTCTCGGCGACGATATATGTATTCAGATGATATCTCGGGTGTATACCCCGCCTTGGTGGGCGATTGCAATCGATCGGAGTACACCGCCCTAGTTTGACGTACCACGGGCATGTGCAGCAGCTCGGTGACGAATGGAGTGCGTTAAGAACTTACCGCGTCGTCTTTTCGGTACATCTGGTAGGAAAGGTAGAACGCGTACCACCTTCTCGATGTGGCTCTTATTAAATAAAGACTTCTAGTCGTGAAAATCGTCCGAACATCAATCTTATATCTTATATTCCTAAGTTCTTATGAAACTACTTTCGTAGTTTTATCTTCGGAAAGAGACTGTATGGTCTCTTAGGATAGAACAGACTTTCAATGTCTAGCCTTCGGGTAATGGCTAAATGGTCGTCATTTCTCATTGGGTTATGAATTCCTTATTTCCATTCGAATCATAACATTCGATCATATGCGTTCCTGCAATACTCAAAATTCTACCTTTCTATTTATACATACTTTCTTAACGTTATGCTTTGATTCTTCGTTATCGCCACGATAGCAATAGCACGTATAGTGTTCGAAATTTCTTCGCATAGAGGGGTTGGGACTCGTAACAGTGCGAACCTCCAGTTAAGCAATCGCTTCGTCATTGTAGAGTTGTCGTATTCTCATCCTCAGATTCGTTCGGATTGTGATCCTTAAAATTTCTATGTTCTCGTTCTTCCTTAGTATTTCGTTCAATCGGGGATAGCTTATGTTCTCATACTAAGTTCGGCGCAACGGGATCATGTGTCTTAAGAGTCTATGTTCTCATGGGGAAACATACTCTTTTATATTATGCCTCTAGCATATAGGAGTAAACACAACTCATAACATATATTGCGATAAACAAGTATTCTCATATCATTCCTTTATCGATCTCCCAGAGTTCTCTATTCTTTTCAACTTAACAATCAGTTATTTTGAAAATAATTTTTCGATGTCAATTATTCATTTTTACGAAATCATTGGAAATAACAATTCCATTTGAAATTTTGAGATTTTTCTCCTTTCAAACAATTTCAACCTTCAAAACAATACGACTTTTGTAAGTCCATTTCACATTCCATAAACTTCCATCATTTCAAACAACTTTCATCATTTCAAAGCAACTTCCACAATTTCTAAACAACTTCCAATTGAGATAGTTACCTTCTTCCTCGTTGAGTAGGACGATGCTGGAGTGCAGTGCAGTAGTAGTCAAACACAAATAATTTCTAGTCTCAACTTTCAATTTAAGATCCAAGGAAAGGCAATCAAATACCAAGAGTTTCAAGACTCAACTTTCAACTTATGATTCAAGGAAGGGTTTCTAGGGTTCAGAGCGAACAAGTGCTCTGATACCAATTTGTGACGACCGACTTCTCAAAGAGGTACGGATCATATGGATCGTTCTTGGTATGATAAAAGCGGCGGATATACATATTTAAACCAATACGATTAACGATCAATTGCGAATAAATGCATAGACCGAAGGAATAAGTCAGATCGATACAACCTCAAGTCACGAAGGACTTGCAAAAGGGTTCAAGGTTCAAATATAACTCAATCGTATGCGCAATTCGAGGGCGAGATACGACCTCAAGTTCAATCGATATAAAAGCGGTCATAATCAAAAGATACCAAACAATATCGAGTTAGGCGGCAAATAAGCGTGTGAACACACATATGACGATGCATGCTCAAGGTTCTAGAAATCCTTTCAATTAAAGCAACAAAACCACTACCACTTTGCACCGCCTCGCACCCATCATCAATCCTTGCTCAACCCGCACATCAAAACGAATATGCGGGGCTAAGTACAAAAGTACTCGGTGGACTCATTGCGAAAACATTTTCTTTATAAAAGTTATTGAGCGCCCACAATAACACATGAGGATTTTAGTTAAAGACTCATGCCTATCAAATATTTTATCATTTTTCCGAAAGTGTCGGGCGACTATTTTATCACGTTGTTCCATATCCGTAATTCATTCATCAATCATCGTTCATTCATTCGCGCACTATGGAGGTGGCCACCTACACATAGTCGCCGTGATTGATCGAGGTAGCTAACCTTAACACACGGTCTGCGTGTACACAATCGAGTTAGTCCTCAACTAAGTCGGATCCGATCGTTACCCTTTTTAACGTTGGTGGACCAACTCATTCACATACCACATTGGATATACCAATCAATTCTCGTCCCACATTTGGACAAAACAACCTCAGATATGGACACAACAAAACGTAAATATTTGGCAGTCAATAATAGTTCATGCAATAATAATTCATAAAGCTTTTGTAAATCATGCTTGGAGTTATGCATAATCATTTTGTTTCAAGAAAAGCCCACCTCAAGAGTTATCCTTCTTGGAGTACGTGCCAGCGATCCTCTGTTGTTTTCGTTTACGTCCACGCTGGACCTTATCACGTAAGAAATATGATTTAGTATGTCATT
Organism: Salvia rosmarinus; assembly: GCA_036937905.1. NCBI lineage: Eukaryota > Viridiplantae > Streptophyta > Magnoliopsida > Lamiales > Lamiaceae > Salvia > Salvia rosmarinus. Next base: position 59,402,294 of record CM072813.1, read on the forward strand.
CGCTTCTTTCGAGAAGTATCATTAAGATTTGACAACTCGATATCTTTTAAGTCTTTAGGTTTTAGGATTTTCGTCATCGATATGACTTAATTAACCTTTATTTTTCATCTATTCGATTGGTCTCGTCATAACGATAGATGACACTTCGACGTTGCATTCTTCCTTCCATCGATGTTTCTCCACGTCGTTTCGTATAAATTATGAATCCTAAGTTCACAACTAATAGTCGTCATTTGTTAACGCGTATCAACATTTTCGAGTTCTAGTCCCTCATTCGTTACTAACGTTTCCTCGACGTGTTTCTCGTCTCACACGTCCCACATATTCTATCCGAGAAACCCATATCTATAAGACACAATCAATAAATGTTTCTTATAAATCAATCATCTTCTATCAACCGTTCTATAATTTAGCGTTGATTAAATAATATTTTCTCAAGCATCTACTTGACATAATCAACTCATTACTTAATTAATTCTCCAATTTTATTAAGTAAATCCATAATTAAATATTAATTAAATGGATCAATTTAATAGTCTAATATTATTCGATTAATCAATGAAATTGATTTAATTCATCTTAGATATCCACTAATTAGGATTTATTTCCAATCACACCTTCGTAACAAATTACATAAGGTCCATCTCATTATATAAGTAAATCACTTAAAAAGAAAAATTTTCAATTTATCCTTTAACATAATTAATTAATTATGTTATTCAATTTCTAAAATTTAGAAATTATTCAATTATTATATTAGCTACACCTCTCAATTTAATTATAAGAACTAAATTAGTCCAACTAGTAATTATCAATTCAATCTAATGAATTTAAATAACCCAACCTAAATAATTTGTATTTAGATTATTATTTAATTAATTATGAATTAATCTCAAATTGTAACTACTAGAATTAAATCTCATTTTTAACTAATATAGAATTTGTTAAATCCTTAATTTAATCTAATGGATCATAGAAATAGATAATTTAATTCCATTATCAAATTTAATTTCTTAGCCCAATATTTAAAATAAATCAAAGCCCATCTTCAATTTAATAGAAAGCCATATCAATTTATTCTAAAGGCCCATCTTTTATTTAATTAAATGCCCACTCAATTAATTCAAGAGCCCATATCATACTATTTAAGAGCCCATATCATTTTAATTAAACATAAATAAAGTCCATGGAATTAAACCTTAAAGCTGAGCCCAACTAAATTCCCACCAATGACTTAAGATCCAAACACAATTAATATACATGGTCCATATCCCAAGCCCGATAATTTAATTTTATTGATGAAAATGAGCCCAAGTAAATAAAATGAAAAACAGCCCTAATTATCGCTACTATGCGCAGCCCCCATTTGATCTCTCTCTCTCGCCTCTTCTCACACGTTCACACTGCCGTCGTCTCTCCGACCGCCATGTCGCCGGTCGGCGTGCTTCGTCGTCCGCGACCGTGCCTTCCCGCTCACCACCGCGCCTCCTCGCTCGACCATCGTGCTCTGACCGACCACCATCTCCTCGCCGTCTTCCATGACATCGTCGTCTCCGACGAGATCGCCGCCCGCCGTGACTCGGATCTGAGTCGTCTACTCTATTCGCAGCGGCATCGCCGCCACCCATATCTCCTCTCCTCTCGGCTCAACTCTCTCACTCAACACACACACGTACGCGACACACACCACACACAATCTGAAATCGAACAAAAGAAAAATGAAGCCCTTCTCGGCGAGATGCGCGACTGCCGCCGTCGATTCTGTCCAGCCGCCTCCGTCCCGCGGAGCCTTTGCTCCGGCTGCTGTCGCCGTAAGTCATTAGCCGAGCCCTAGTGGCTCGGTCCACAGCTAGGTTCGAGGGGATAGACCATTATGTTCTTAGGATTCCATTTTGATTTTCGTGGTCATGTATACTGAGCTAAGAAAACCATTTGTACGCCATTGTATCATTTGAAGGTTTGCTATGAATCTGTAAATTTGTCTTATAACTTATGTGATATGAAACTATACATGTGTGCTTTGATTTCAATTCGTATTATATGTGTTTCCTCATAAATGGGATGAATAAAGATTTAAAAGAATGAGTTGAGAGTTGCGATTTTATGGAACCTGGATAAGGCAGTTTTGCCTTGCTGTGATTCTGCTTGGATTTGGTATGTTTGTGGGTTTTGTATTTGCTGTTTTGATTAAAGGATAGAATTTCCTTGAAATACAAAGGATTACCAGTTGTTATTGTTGTTGTAGCTAAGGATGGAAAATTAGAATTTGAGGGAGAGTTTTACCTTGCTCAAAAATGAGTTCTTACCTTGTTGTGGCTTTCTTCCGTTGGCAGGCTTGGAAATGAGAGGAAATGAGTGTTGTATAAAAATTTTGAGGTCTGAAAGAAGTGTTTAAGTAGAAAAAAAAATGGAATATTCTGAGGAATAAAAATGATGTGGTTTGACTAGACCATTTATCCCATATAAAAATGTCTAACTCGATTTATGACTGTATTCGTTCTCCGACATTCGTTTGAAATTTTCTCGTTCGAAAATAAAATCGAAACGTCAACGATTATAAAATTTAATAATCGCTCTAAATTCAAATCTCGATTTAGCTAAATAAATTAGTAAATCAAAGTTTTAATTTTTTTTTCGGCTATTACACTTATCCCCACCGGTTGAGGAATGCCAAGCAAGACCAACAGTTCAGCGATTTCTACAAGTTGCTGTCTCAAATGCATGTCAACTTGCCTCAGTTGGACGTCATCCGGGCTGTCCCTACCTATGTTAAGTTCTTTAAGGAGTTCACCTCCAAGAAGAGGAATTGGAGAGACATTGCCAATGTGGTGGTCTCCGAGACGGCTAATTCGATCATGCAACTTCCTCTTCCGCCCAAGCTTCGCGATCTAGGTAGCTTAATCATTAAGATTGCTATGGGGAATGGGAAAGAGGCCTTGGGTATGCTTGATTTAGGGAGGATTAATTTGATGCCTTATTCTATCTTTCAAGAATTAGGTCTTAAGGAGTGAAACCCGTAGGAATGACTCTTGATTAGGCGATAGATCTATGAGATACCCCAGGGGTAGTGAAAAATGTTATGGTTAATGTGGGGTCTAATAATTTTGATGGATTTTGTGGTCTTGGAAGTCGGGGATGTGCGAGAGGATGGTAGGTCTCACATTATTCTCCTAGGTAGACCGTTTATGGCCACCACTAATACCGTCTAGATGTTAAGAGTGGCCTTATCAAGATGATTGTTCGGGGACTACAATTACATTTTACGTGAGAGACGACCTTAATGCCCCTCGCTCATTATATTGATGATTATGCCTTTGTTGATGCTTGTTTAGTATGATTTTGAGCTTAATCTTGGTATTCTTTTGTATGTCATTTCAATAGTTTGTCCTATTTATGTCGTTGGTTTGATTAGTATTGATCGAATTGGACTTATTTGGTTTGCTTCGATGTTTTGCAGAAAAATGGCATTAAATAGGATGAAATTTATCTACCAAAAATGATCCTATATTGAAGATCATCTCGATAGGAGTCCGTAGGTGCAAACGGATCTCAATTCGGAGTTCGGACGAGAGAGAACGGCGAAACAATGTCGGCGCCGCCAAGACGCAGCAGCGCGTCCGGCGCGTGCACGCCGTCCGCGCTGGGCACGCCCCAGCGTGCGCTCACATAGCGCTGAGCTCGCCCATCGCCCTCCTAGCCTCCCAACGCATGCCCTAGCGCCCTCCTGGCCTCCCAATGCGCGTTCTCCACCCGGCGTCCGCTCCATGGCCTCCCAACGCACGCTTCGTCCCCTCCATCGCCCGCTTCATACAGGAAGTAGCTTACCTTGCCCCATAGCACCGGTTTCATCGCGACGTCCTCCAGAGCCAAGCACCGGACGCATCAGCGCCGGCCTCAGCGGTGAGCTTGCCCTCCCCGCAGCACCGTCCTCATCTCTCGGTATTGCGTCCGTCGAAAAGTCATCCAGCGCCGGTTTCGTTCCGTCGGCTGGGGTGTCTCCGTTCATTCGAGGCGCTCGCGTCCGCGCTTCGTCCGTCCCGGCTGGGCGTGTATTTCAGGCCCAAATTCGGCGTTTTAAATGGGCTTTTCGAGGGTTGAATAAATAGAAGAATTGACCACACATCGGGGCACTCACATTCTCGAGCATACGCATTCTTCCTTCTCTTTCTTTTCCTTTCTTTTCTTTTCCTTCCATTTAATTATTGCATTTGGATTAACAATTGGATTGTGCGATTACGGATTTTTGAAGATGAATTTATCTATGAATGGTTTGTAAGTTTTCTCGTTTTAATTATGTCATGTAATTGGAATTGGAATAATTTCTACCATGAGATAAATTATCGATTTATTAGGAAATATATGTTGGATTGTTCTTGTCTTAAATTATGATTATTGGATTGATGATTTGCGATTTCCTCATCCTTATAAATTATTTATTTCATGATCTTCATACATGGTGTTCGAGAGAATAGTGTAGGTTGATTATGTGCTTATGTTTGATTATGAAGTTATGCGAGAGAAAATTTATATTAGATATAAGTTTAACAACGAAAGTGATCGAGAGATTGGTTTGTCGTTGAGTAATTAATATATGTGGGTTGGGTTTTTGCTATCGTGTGCTTTGTAGTAAAATATCCTTCGTAGTTGATGGTGGGTTGATTGAGAGATCCCCTGTCATTAAGTTCGAGTTTAACGTTGACGTAATCGAGAGATTAGTTAGTGTTGATCGTTTGGTGAGAGACGTGAGTGTTTTATGCATTGTGTACCAGTCTTTGATTCATTAATAGCGAAGATAGATTTGAACCCTAGAACACCGTCTCCAATTCCGTGTATCTGCCAATTCCTCTTGTTATCCAAGTGCATCCGTTTTACCTGCTCTGTTTTATTTCCTGCTTTCGTCTTTTTCATGACAGCCCCCCTTATTTTAGGACGTTAGTATTTCTTTTCTGTTTTTGTGTTTGACATAGAACCGTAGCCCTGTTAAGCTTTTCTCGAGAGATTCGACTTGGGTCGACCTTACCACTCTATAAGGACCTCGTACTATTGCGAGCGACTGAAAAGAATAATTTGGTCGGAACAAATTTTGGCGCCGTGCCGGGGAAGGCTTTAGACTTTTGGTTTTGTGTCGCTTTATTTTCCGTGTTTAATTTTGTTTTTCTGTTTCTTCCCCCGTGCTTCTTCTTTTTATTTCTTTCTTTTTCTTTTACTTTGTTATTATTTTCTCCAACAGGTGCGTGTGATCTTGTTTTTGTAGTTGGTGTCTGTTAATGTAGGGTTATCAGCGATATGAATATGGTCAGACTGGCTTAGAGGAGGAAAACACGTCGTATTGGGCAAATTCTCCTTACAAAGAAGGAGCCCAATTTGACTATTTTGAGGGATACCCGTCAGGCTGTGAGCATCAAGCCTATGATCCCTACTGGAGGCATCCTCAGAGTTCTTCATATAGTCAGGACCTCTTCTTCCAACAACAGCCGGTGAAGCCGACATTGGAGGAGTCATTGCAGGCATTCATTCAGGCGAGTCAGCCGGTGAAGCCGACATTGGAGGAATCATTGCAGGCTTTCATTCAGGCGAGTCAGCCGGTGAAGCCGACATTGGAAGACACATTGACGTCTTTCATACAGACGAGTCAACAAAGGTTCGAGATGTTGGAAGCATCTATGGAGCGTTTAGAGACTCAAGTCAGTCAGTCAGCCAGGATAGTGGAAGAATTGGTCCACAACCAAAGTGTGGAGGAGATGTCGAGACAATTGGAGCAAACTTCTTCTATCATAGTCTATGAAGATGATGAAGTTGAGGGGAGAATCATGGAAGATGATGAAATTAAAGAGTCAAGGTTTCATCAAACCGCGACTAACCATGAACAAACGATATCTTCCCGAACCGTTAGAGGGAAGAGAGGACATAAGTTGAGGTAGCATCTATAATTTTTCAATATGCTAATTCTCCAAAGTATTGTGCTGTTGGAGTTGAAGTTATCTATTTTGCTTTGAAGAATAGGATGTTTGATTTGAACTTAATTAATTCATTATTTGCTACCTTGATTGTCCTTTGTGCTTACATTGTTACTACTGATGCTCTGGTTGAGATGGTATTCCTGCAGGTGAAGGGCTATGGATAGTCCGTTTTTCATTGGTGGAGCTCGTGCCATTGAAACGAGCGCTGCGTGGGAGGCAACCCACGAGTTTAATTGTTTTTCTGTTTAGTTTCTTTTCTTTTTCTTTTCAGGTTTTTAATAAGTGAGATGAGAATTGTGACGAGTTGCATATCATGAACACTCAAGCCACTGGACGTCGTCACCGCCGTACCTAGTTGACTTGCTCTCCCAATTTCAGGGAAGTTCACTTCTACATTTTACCTTTATGGCTTTTGTATAAAGTGTGGAGGCGTGCTTGCCGTCTTTGTGTGTTTGCATGTGACTTGTGTTTGTTTGGGTGTGTCGTCCTCTATTTTATACCTTTTGTTTGGATTTGAGTATTCTTTACCGTCTAGTATACGAGTAGAGTTAAGTGAGCATGATTTGATTGGGTATGCACGTCCGAACTAATTTCTAGAAATTCTTATCGATGCGTGACTTGGCTTGATAATTGTTGATGATTGATCTAGCTGTGGGGCACGTCGATGTAAATTGTGATGAAGTGATATGTGTAGTTGATTGTCGTTGCTATTTATATGGTCCCCTTGTGTGTCTTATCTCGAAAAAAAAAATTATGAAAATATGAAAAAGATTGTTATTAAAAAAAAGTTAGAATAATTTGTTGATGGTTGAATAAGTGAGCTTAAGGTTGGAATAAGGGGCTCTACTCCTCTCGCTCCATGTTGCTTCTCGAATGGAAGCTCAAAAGTGATGAGTATGGAAAACCACATTAGGATACTCGGGTTTCCAACTCGAAGGTTTGACTTAATGAATATTGTCCTATAATCCTCCTTGAGTCGTCACATCTGGTATTGGAAGTTGTGTACGTTGAAAATGGGATGTGTTGTGCAAGGATCTATATGAGTTAGCTATTCGATTATTAAATGCATATAGATCAGAATTGTGATTTGCTTGGATTAAGTCGCATGCTCAATCAATTGTTAATTCATTACCATGTTGAGAAGTGTATTGGTTTAGAAATTCTAAAAAGACGTGATGTCGTGGTATGATCCATTTGAATGTTTGTTTTCTCGATTTCTTTTCTCGTGTCGTGGTGATAAGGTTTGCATCAGGACAAGCAAAGGTTTAAGTGTGGAGGAGTTGTTTAGTATGATTTTGTGCTTAATCTTGGTATTCTTTTGTATGTTATTTTCAAAAGTTTGTCCTATTTATGTCGTTGGTTTGATTAGTATTGATCGAATTGGACTTATTTGGTTTGCTTTGATGTTTTATAGAAAATGGCATTAAATAGGATGAAATTTATCTACCAAAAATGATCCTATATTAAATAGCATCTCGATAGAAATCCATAGGCATCGGAGTTCGGACGAGAGAAGAGCGAACAAGTCAAGACGCAAGCGCGCTGTAGCAAGATCGGCCTTCACGCCGTCCGCTGAGCACGCCCAGCGTGCGCTCACATGGCGTTGAGCTCTCCCAGCGCCCTCCTAGCCTCCCAACGCATGCCCCAGCGCCCTCCTGGCCTCCCAACGCACGCCCCAGCGCCCTCCTGGCCTCCCAACGCGAGATTCGACTTGGGTCGACCTTACTGGCTCTATAAGGACCTCGTACTATTGCGAGCGACTGAAAAGAACAATTTGGTCGGAACAATGCTATTGAGCCCTTGGTCGAGAATGTATTTTGCAGGCACACGCAGTTGAAGAGGTTTTCATGGGATCGGCCGACGAGCAAGAATTAGCACGTGAGCTGGCAAGCTTTCCCGAGTCGCCTGTTGAACTCAAGAAGCTTCCAACGCATTTGAGGTATGTGTTCCTAGAGGAAGGGAAAGCCAAGCCAGTGATCATCTCCTCGACTTTGGCTCGGTATGAGGAAGATGCGTTGATTGGTGTTTTGAAGAGGAATAAGCTCACCTTTGGGTGGAGTTTGGCTGACATCCGTGGTATTAATCCCGCCACGTGTATGCATCGCATCACCTTGGAAGAAGGAGCTCGCCCGACGCGAGATGGTCAAAGGAGGTTGAACCCGATGATCTCTGAAGTAGTGAAGAAGGAGATCTACAAACTCCTAAGCGAAGGTCTCATCTTTCCTGTCGCCGATAGTGAGTGGGTGAGCCCCGTGCATATAGTGCCGAAGAAAGGGGCATCACTGTAACCGAAAATAGCAAGTGGGAGTTGGTGCCGGTCCGAGCCACCAAGGGATGGCGCATGTGCATTGACTATCGGAAGCTGAATGCCGCCACCAAGAAGGATCACTTTCCTCTACCTTTCATTGATCAAATGCTTGACAGGTTAGCCGGACACGATTTCTATTGTTTTCGTGACGGTTTATGCGGTTATTATCAGTCGCCATAGCTCAGGAGGACCAATCCAAGATGGCGTTCACGAGCCGCATGGGACATTTGCTTACATTCCGTATGCCGTTTGGCCATTGCAATGCACCTAGAACCTTCCAACGGTGCATGGTGTCCATCTTCTCATAAATGATCGGCGACTACATGGAGGTATTTATGGATGACTTTTCTGTTTTTGGCTACTCGTTTGATGACTGCTTGGCTAAAATTGATCATGTGCTTAATAGATGTGTCGAGAGTCATTTAACTTTGAGTTAGGAAAAGAGTCATTTCATGGTTAAGAGTGGTATAGTGCTAGGGCACTTGGTTTCTCGTGAAGGGATTGAGGTTGATAGGGCTAAGATTGATGTCATAGAAAAACTACCCCCACATGTTGATGTAAAGGGGATTAGGAGTTTCTTGGGGCATGCGGGTTTCTACCATAGGTTCAGTAAGGATTTTTCAAAAATCTCTCAACCCATGTGTCGTTTGCTTGCCCAAGATGTGCCTTTTGTGTTTGATCATGATTGTATGCATGCATTCTCTGTGTTGAAAGAAAGGTTGACTAGTGCCCCCGTGGTTGTAGCCCCGAACTGGAATGAACATTTTGAAATCATGTGTGATGCTAACAATCACGCCGTACGGGCTGTTTTAGGTCAACGAGTTGATAAGATACTTCGTGTAATTTACTATGCTAGTTCTACCTTAAATCATGCACAGGTGAATTACACAACCACTAAAAAAGAAATGTTAGCTGTGGTTTTTGCTTTAGAGAAGTTTCGCCCTTATATCATAGATTATAAAGTGATTGTCCATAGTGACCATGCAGCTTTGGGGTACTTGTTAACCAAACCTCAAACCAAGCCTAGGTTGATCCGCTGGGTACTTATCCTTCAAGAGTTCGACGTGGAGATTAAGGATAGGAAGGGGAGTGAGAATTGTGTGGCTGATCATTTGTCCCGTCTCCAATCCCCGAGTGTTAGACTCTTGCATGAGACTATTGCTAATGATTTTCATTATGAAAATGCCTTTGCTGTCTCATCTTCCCTGTGGTTCGCTGAGATTGTTAATTATCTTGTTTGTGGGGAGATGAGACCTGATCTAACTTTTCAGGAAAGGAAGCGTTTTCTAACCCTGTGCAGGCAATACTTCTGGGACGAGCCATATCTGTTCAAATTTGGGAAGGATGATGTGATCCGCCGATGTGTGCCTGAGGAAGAGCAATCCCAAATGTTGGAAAGGTGCCACAATAGTCATTGCGGAGGGCATTTTGGTGGACAAAATACAGCCTTCAAGGTGCTCCAGTCGGGATTCTACTAGCCATCATTGTTCAAGGATGCCCAAGCGTTCTACCGTGCTTGTGACCGATGCCAGCGCATGGGATCTATAGGTGCCCGGAATGAGATGCCCCTCAATAATATTCTTGTGGTGGAAATTTTTGATGTGTGGGGAATTGATTTCATGGGACCTTTCCCTAAATCTTTTGGTTTTGAATATATTCAGCTTGCCGTTGACTACGTATCCAAGTGGGTCGAGGCTATCCCCACTAGGACATGTGATTCTTATGTTGTTTTGAAGTTTGTGCAGGAGAATATACTTTGCAGGTTTGGTATTCCCAAAGCAATTATTAGTGATGGGGGAAAGCACTTTTGCAACAAGTTGTTCGAGAAGTTGATGAAAAAGAATAGGATTAACCACAAGGTGGCGACGCCTTGCCACCCACAGACATCGGGATAAGCCGAGACTAGCAATCGATAAATCAAGGGGATTCTAGAGAAAATGATCCAACCTTCTAAAAAGGATTGGTCCACCAAACTTCCCAATGCACTATGGGCGTACCGCACCACATATAATAGCATCCTTGGGATGAACCCTTATCGTTTGGTGTTTGGGAAGGCGTGTCATCTCTCGATGGAAATTGAGCACAAGGCTTTGTGGGCTATCAAAACCATTTCTTTGGAGATGCAGGATGTTACAACTCTTGGAACTTGAAGAATTCCATAATGAGGCATACGACAATGCCCGAATCTACAAGGAAAAGGTAAAGGCCCTCCACGACAAACACATTGTGCACAAGGATTTGAAGCCCGGAATGAAGGTCTTGTTGTTCAATTCCCGGTTGAAGCTCTTTCCCAGAAAGTTGAAGTCCCGTTGGAGTGGCCCGTTCATTATCAAGGAGGTGAAGCCGTATGGTTCGATTATGCTCACTAAAGAAGGTTCGGAGGAATCGTTCGAGGTCAATAGTCAACGTATGAAGCCCTATGTAGAAGGGGGTCCGACCTCTGTCACGGTGGAATATATTTTTGTTGTTGACTTCCCGTCATCGTGATCTATTCTCTTCAAGCTAATGACGGTAAACAAGCGCTTCGTGGGAGGCAATCCACGTGTTGGTTTGGTTTTCTTCCGTTCTTTTCCTTTCCTTTGTTTCTTTCTGTTTCGTTTTTGGTTGTGTTTTTGTTCTTGTTTTGGTTTTGTGTGGTGCAGGATTAAGAGTTATATATCTAGGAGTTTTGGGTATTTGGAGAACAAAAATCGAGATGAGGAATGATGTTCTTACTTAGAAAAAAAGAACCCAACCTGGGCGCATGTCGGCCGGTCTTTGCAAGCATGCAAAATCACGTCCAGAGAGGTACCCCAGGCACCGAACGCACCGAAACCGATGATGGGGGTACAATTAAAGAGAGTCTGAAAGCTCACCCGGTATGCGGACGCGGTGAAACCGGCCCAGGTGCGAAGCGTATTTGGTCGAGAAGGCGATCCAGTACGGACGCCATGAAACCGACGCTGGGTAACTTTTTTTTATTTAAAAAAAATTATATATTATCGAGAGTTATGGTTTCTCATACCCCTTCTCGTTTTTCTCTAGCACCGCTCCTCTCTCCCAAACGCTCATTTTCCCATTTCAGTCCGACGCTCCCATCTCCGTCCGGTGCTTCCTCTTTCGTCCGCGCTAACCGCCCATCGCTCCACCTCCGTCCGGCGCTTTAATCAACGCCGCGCCAGCGCCCGCCTCCGTCCGGCGCTTTCGCCGTGCGTCTCGGCCCAGGCGCCCGCTTCTACGTCCGGCGCTTCCGCCCGTGCACACGCCCGGCACCCGTCTCCATCAAATGCAGCCTTGCCTTCAGCGCTGCGCGCCACAACCCAGCGCCTCGCCCGCGCCCGCCACCTTCGTCCGCATCGCCTTAGCGTCGCACACCTCGCGTCCGGCGTTTCCCAGCTCCAGTGCTCAGCCTCCGACATACAGTGCCCACTCGCACGTATATCAATATGGTCCGAACTAAACAAGCTGCCTGCTCCAACTCCCGTCACCCTCGGGACGACGATGTTCCTATGGAGGAACCCGGGAGGATATCAGCATAATGTACTCAGCCGCATTTCCCATCTTTAATCCTGTGGAAGGTACTCTTCATCGTCGTTTTATCCATCAAGATATAACTCATCCGCGTCTATTTAATTCGCAATTGATGCAAAGCTTGGGTCTTTAAGATAGAATCAAGAAATATTTAAAGAACTTAGGCCTTCTTCAATATGCTATGATGAATTGCCTGGTTATTCTCCGTTATTGGTTGAATTCTATTATACGATGAATTTTGATGATGAATCCGACACTATGACATGTCGTATGTTGGGTCAAGAATATGTTGTCTCACCCCGTATTATGAAAGGGGTATTTGGATTCCCGACTTCAGGTGCACGTGGAGTACCCCCTACATTTAATATTAGAGAAGCTTGGCAGGAATTATCATGGTTTAACAACTGGTCATCAGTTGGAATGCCGAGTGGATTCATTAAGGATGCAGCATTGGCAATGGTACATAAATTCATCGCATTCAATGTTTTCGAGAATGAGCAGCCAACAAGGTCAATCTTCGCCGGGTCTTCTTGCTCACATGTGCGATGAAGAAGACAAAGGTTTCGCTGACATTCTTCATATGGGAACACTTGCGGTGGTGCGTGACGTGAAATGTCGACCAACTTTGTGTCGAATCCCTCTTTGGTGCGTCGGTGCACTTAGGGATCATTAATAATGATGGACGACATATTCACAGGCAAGATCGTGATACGACCTAAGATGATTGATCTTAGTGAGCTTCGAGGCACCCTTTTTGCATATAACAAGACAACTCTTGTACCTTATCATTTGAGGAATTGCGTGAAGAGATATATGCATGCGCAGCTTGCAGAAGCCCAAGCAGCAGGTGCAGGACCATCTCATGCACCTACGGGTGATATGGTCATTTTTTATACTACTCTTGCATCCGATGATGAAGGCGACCAGCATACCGAGGCAAGAGAGGATATAGAGCCCGTTCATAGCAACGCCGATCCCAATCATCCACAGTTCCCTTTTCAGCAAGGTGCATCGGCGCAAGGGTATAATTCTATACGTGAAGAGTTGGGCCAGTCCAGGAGTGAATTAGCTGGCCTTTGGACAGAATTTCGTCAAGACATCTATTCTAGATTTGATCAGCAAAATCAATGTCTTGACGAACAGAATCAATTGTGGCATGAGCAGAACCAGCGCTGGAATGAGTATAATCAGCAGATGATTGAGCAGAATCAGCGCATGGTTGCTCTTGAGGCTCAGTGGAACGCTTGGACCAAATTTCATGGCGCTCCACCTCCACCACCGCCGTCTGATCAATAGTGATTCATCACTATTGGAGCGTATGTTTATTTCTATTTTTGTGTGCGTCGTTTTGTTTTTGTTGTTTTGCTTGTCTTTGTTTGCTGTTTTTATAGGTTTTGTCTTGTGCTTGATGCTCCGCTGTTCTGTTTCTTCGATTTCAGGGAAGTCGCCTCTTCTATTCTCTTATATATTTATCTGCAATGAGGACCTTGCCTATTTTTAGTGTAGGGGGTGTTATTTTATATTTTGACATTTGTGTTTTGCTTCTTAGCTCTTTGTTTGGATAAGAGAGCATTTTAAGTTCTTGAAATTAATGGTGCATGAAGAATTATGCTTTAAGTTGGATTGATTATGTTTTGATCTGAATTTCATTGCATCTTGGTATATGGTTTTTAGTGTGATGAAACATAGGTGTCAATTTGAACTGTGGGATATGATTGAAGTTGTGATTAGATAATGTGTGTGATCGGTTGTCATATACTTTATACATGGGAACCTTTTCTTGTATGATTTTTCCAAAAAAAAAAAGAAAAAAGAAAAAGAAATCTGAAAATAATTGAAGTTGTGAAATAAGTGGGCTTAAAATTCGAATAAGGGGCTCTACCCCTCTTGCTTGTGTTGTCTCTCGAATGGAGACTCTATGCAATGGGTATAGATATCTACGTTAGGATACTCGAGTGTATAACTTGAAGGTTTCACCTAACGATTATTGTCATATAATCAGTTTTAAGTTCCATATGTTTTATTTATTTTTATCATTGGGATATCTTACATGAATGGGAACAATGTGAGTTGTATATTGATTTCTGAAATCATATTTGAGTTGAAGCACGCTATTCTATGATAAGTCACATGTTTGGATTGATGAATGGGGATCATTGTATGGATAATTGTATTATTAAGATGCATTGAAAAGTTGTGAATATGTGATTGATTCTATTTGAAGTATTGATTCGATGTGTACCATTCTTTTCAAGAAACTAAAATTTGCTCGAGGACAAGCAAAGTGTTAAGTGTGGGGGAGTTGTTTTGCATGTTATTGTTATGTTTTTCTTTGGTTGTTTTAGACGATTTGGTTCCTATTTGGTTTATATTTGAATATCTTTTATTGGAATCATGTTCGTTTTTCGTTTTGTGCAGGGAATGATCGCGTTGGACCATTTTGTGCATGAAAAGTGCACCCAAGCACCGGACTCGACGTAGCCGGCGCTGGGTACGCATCGCGTCGCGAGGTAGAAAACAGAAGACCCGCGTCCGGCGCTGGGTTCCGTTCCAGAGAGCATCCGCGTCTGGCGCTGGCGTGCGTCCGACGCTTGGCGCCCAAAGCAAGAATCATCCCGAGAGCACCCGTATCCGGCGCTGGCACGCGTCCGGTACTAGGTGCTGAAGCCGAAGTTTCCAGAGGGCTCCCGCGTCCGGCGCTGGGCACCCGAGATGAAATTTATCCCGAGAGCTCGCGCGTCCGTCGTTGCATCGCGTCCGGCGCTGCGCAAGATTTGAAGATCGCCCAGAGACTTCACGCGTCCGGCACTGGCATGCATTCGGCGTTGGCCTCCGTTTCCGAGAGCTCGCGCGTCCGACACTGGGTTCGCTTCCGGCGCTGCACGTGAATTTTCGAGCACTATAAATATGTTTTAAATGCTGAAAACCTTAGTTCTTATTTTTCAGTTTTTCGTTTTGACGCCTCCTCTTCCACGGAACTATTTCCTCCAAGTTTTCCTAAGTATTTTCCTTTGCGATTTGTGATTCAAGATTATTGTAAGGATTATTATTATTGAATTTCTACTCCGAAATACTTTAATTTTAATTCCATCGTTCGTTCTTGTTCGTAAGATTTCTTTATCGCTTTCTTTCGTCTTCTCATATTTCGTTGTTGGTGATTTCTATGCTTTGGTGTTGATTAATATTGAAATTTATTTAATTATTCTTGTCTTTTCTTTAATCTCATCGTATTATGTTTAGGGTTCATCATGTTGATTCCGTGTTCTTCAATCTAGGGTTTAATTCTTGTTTAGATTATTTATTTGCTTTGCCTATTTCTGCCTAGTTAATTCGCTTTTCTACCCTTAATAATTCCTCGCCTATGTAATCTACAGCTTTAAGGTGACGATCAAATATCTCTTTGTGATTAGAATGTTTAGGGATTTAATTGCTTTCATGTGGTAACTTAGTAACGCTCTGATAAGTTTTCCTTGAGAGACGACTCGGATTAGCTTGCTCGCTAGGACGACCTCGTTAGAATACGAGGGACTTTATTAGTGATCTTTTTAGTCCAACAGAGTCCTATCACAATATGATTATAGGAAGATCACTATAAATACAAGGTAGGAGAAAATCAGATCATGCAATTCCTCATAGGTGATTTTCGAAAATCACTAGGCCAACATAGGGGCAAAAAAATTAGTGTTTTTCATAGATTACTCTCATTCAGTATTAGAGATTAGGCATCCGGAACACAGTCCAGAAGATGAAGCTGAAGTAAGTTATTCATGAGTTGTGTCAGAAATTCGCAGGTAAAGACGAGAAAATCAATATGTATTGCAATTAATTATATATGAGCTGCTAGGAATATAATCAATATATGGTAAATTAAACATCCAAGATAGATCCTTGGGAGCACAGATAAATTCATAGTTTCCATCAATTGGTATCAGAGCCTAGGATCAGTAACTTGGCTCTGTTGGATTAATTCATGTTTGATTATTACATGCGTTGTACTTAATTGTAGATTTGTCTTTCATCTTGGCTCAATTTATTTTTGTTTCTCGTAGGAATCGTTTTTCACCACGAGAAAATTCGTTTTTAGATTAGAATTTATCTTTCTGTAAATTATATTTGTAAAAACGAAGAACATGAAAAACGAGACAAGACGATGGAGTCCCATCGTAGGCGCGCGACGAGGATGCACGGGAAGCATGCTCGACGGGGGCAGGCGCTATTGTTTCAACTAATTTTACTCTTTTAATTGACTCATAATCGAATGAGGTAATCGTAGAGGGAAAGTTAACCCAAGTCGTCTCTCAATGAAAACTTAACAGGGCTTATTGTTCGTGTCGCACATAAAAATGATAAATCCTAAACACTCTAATACCAACGGGGGTTTTGGAACAAATTGAAATTGAAATGCGGAAAAGTAAATATAAGTAAAAGCAATCTAACTAGAAGTTGTCAATCCCTAGTTGATACCTAAAGAAATCACGAATACGGAAAGCTAAAAGCGTCGAATAAAACTAAGCTAAATTCATCAAACGAAAAGCAATAAAATACGATGGAGAAAGAGTCAACATAATAATTAATTTCATTATCAAATTACGTGAAACGTAAATTATAGAATGTAAAGGAAAAATAGTATTAATAGGAAAAGCAATAATCCAACATCTACTAGGAATTCGAATCCGACAGAACTAACTAGATATTATGCGTAAATCGAACGGAATGAAAAGCAAGAAACAAACTCTGATCTTTCTTTTGTATGTCGTGCCTGTCTCTCGTAGGAAGCTCGAAAATAAACTGAAATCAAATTGACTGCGTAAGTGAACGGGGTTGCCCTAACTCATCGTGCGTGGCTTATATATATAACAATGAGTGAGCGTCGGTTGCACGCTGAGCGAGCGCGGTGCGGGTTATTCTATCTTAAAGTTAGCACCAGTTGGAGACGAGCGCTCACTGATCGTGTGCTCCTATTTCAAAGGTGAGCGCTGGCTCGAAGTGAGCGGGCGATCAGAGGACGCGTGGGCGAGCGGGCACGCGAGGTAATTAAACGGGCATGCGAGGTGAGCGGTACGCGAATTGAGCAGGTGCACGAAGCGAGTGGGCACGGAGATGTGAGCGCGCGTAGGTGAGAGCGGGCACGGGCAGGTGAGCACGCGATCAGAGGCGAGCCAGCGTGCAAAAGTGAGTGCACACGCGCAGGGGCGAGCCGACGCGTGAAGGAGAGCGCGCACACAGGGAAAGGCGAGCGCTGGCAAGCGGATGTTGCGGACAAGCGGGCGTTCGCCGAGCATGCTGGCACGAGCGGGTGAGAGGGCACTCGCCGAGCGTGAGGGTGCGAGCGGCGTGCGACGTGGGATGGGGCACGACGGTTGACGGGGCGCATGTGCGCGACTTTGACAATATGTTCCGTTCTCCATCGTCTTAACTCCGAATTACGATCCGTTTGCGCCTACGTATTCCTATCAAGATATTCTTCAATATACTTCAACTCTTGCCAAATCCATTTCGTCCTATTTAATGCCGTGTTTCTACAAAACATCAAAACAAACTAAATAAGTATGAACCGAAATTACTAATCAAAACAACGATATAAATAAGACAAACCACTGGATACGGCATGCAATAGAAAACCAAGAATATGCACAAAAACATACTAAACAACCCTCCCACACATATCCATTTGCTTGTCCTCAAGCAAAGTCTAGACTAATAAGAATAAAAAAATTACTCATGCAACTTCACTCCTAGTCCAATCAATCAAACCTCTTTTTGTCTTTCCCTCAAACTTGATGAATACATAATCAAAGTTATCATTAAACAAATCTAAGATTGTGAGAATATCAAATAAAGAAGTAGGTGATTTTTGCTCAGACCCAACTCTCCGCTAGGGGTGAATTAACTAAAGTGGTCACCTTTAGCAACAAGTTTCTTTTGAGAACACAAAGAAAGTATTAATAGATTTTGGAACAATGTTCGAAAGGTGAATTCTCGATAAACTCGAGTCTCCTATCGTGGTTTCCCATGTCCTTTTCTCGATTTATGAGAAAGAGGGGCAGAATCCCATTCTCTTTTTTTCTTTTCTTTTTCATTTTTTTCTTTTTTTTTAAGAAAACAAGTATATAAATAACCACACTGTTAACACTACCCCTAGCATTAGTCGGACAAATCACATCAATAATCCCCGATTTAAGATTAATCCACACAATCTTGTTAATTCACATTGCACTTCAATCATATATCACCAAAAGAAACAGGATTACATCAAGGTTTGACCAATACCATAGAGTTTAAGTGCACAAATCAAAATCCTAACTCATTCGCATAGACAAAAACTTGAGTCCAAAAGGTCAAAATAAACACAGATGCATATCACCAATCATGCACACAAACAAAACATGACATAAAACCAAATACTCTCATCCCACACTACATTCGAGTACTATCCCCAGTGCTCTAAACATTAATAACAAAATATGGCCAATAGAGGATGATACTTCCCTGATAATAGATGGCAGAAAGAGGGCCGCTCATGCATCGTATCCCATAAAGAGGCCTGCATTAGACACCATAAAAGCAACGGAAAACACACCACAACATGAAAGAAAACAACCAACCAAAATAAGGACAAGAGAAAATAAAATAAAGAAATATGTACATACTCTCCAACAGTGAAGGATCATTGTTGGTCCGGCGGTGGTAGCAGTGGATAGACAGTGTGGGATAGGGACCAGGCCTCCCACTTGGCCTCAAGGACGGCCAGCTGCTGCTCTTGGGTGTTTAGTCGTTTGGTAAACATCTTGACGAAAATCCCCAACGCCTGCTGTGAAAATTGATTGAAATCGGTGAACTGGCGAGATTGGGTGTCAAGACGCTGATACACCTCATCACAGAAATCTCCAAACCCCTGGGTCATTGATTGATTGAAATCTATGAATTGCTGACCCATCTGCTACCTGTACTCCCCAAAGTTATGACTCAAAGATGAGCTAAAGTCCCAAACTACTGTGAAGTGGCCTGTTGAAACTGGCCAACGCTGGAGTCAAAGTGAGCCCTAAAATCATCGAAGGTGTCGCTGTGGGGTTGATGGATGTCGGGATAAGTTAGGAGGGGCGTTTCTTGTGCTCCCACCTCTCCTTCTTCGGTGGCCTCATCCTCGGGGATATCTTCTTCCATCGAAGTAGTTGTGCTAGCATGAGACCCGGATGGACGGTGTTGCTTAATCAAAATATACTCTTGCACTCTGTGCCGTGCCTCATAAGAAAGCAATGTATCCGGGTCAAATGCTATAATCGAAAAATCGTTGAACGTGATAGGAAAGTTTTCAACGACATTGGAGTCCGATTGTGGAACATTATCTCCAGATAGTCCCCCAAAGAACTTGGCCAAAATCAAAGGGTACTGGCTCAAAGAATGATGCGCCTTACGGTGATGCCTCATATAATCAAATCGCCGCCACAAGAACAGCGTTGTACAAACCTTCTTGTTATTCACAGCACACCACAAGAAGAATACTTCATGAGCACTTACTTTATTTGCATGCTCTTTCCCGGTGAGGTTATATGCAAGGAATTTGTGGGCGATAACTAGAGCTGGATCCTTAATAAAGGCACTAGAAGTGCCCGCTGATGTCCAGTTATCAAAACCAGATAAAATTTTCCATGTTTCAGCGAGAGGGAAATCATTTGATATATCAAAAAGCTAACTTATATGAAAACCAAATGCCTCTTCCATAACCTTTGGGGGTAAGAGCATATCTGGGGGTAAGAGCATATCTAGTCCCTCCCATCCGACAATAAGCTGATTTAAAATTAGGATTAATCTCGAACGACGCACAAAATTCCCTAAGCAATGACTTAGCACCATTCTTTGGTTCCCTTATTGCCAAATCAAGTAAACCCCATAATTTCAGATAACATTTCACAGTTGCATCAACACCCAACAAAGCCAAAATATTCCAATCATAAGAACGTGGATGACTAATCTCCTTAGTACGGACAATTGAGAAGAAAATACCTTCTTGTGGCGAATAAATTGGGTACGGAGCGTTGTAGTTTTCCTGTAAATCCTCGGGCATCTCATTGGATCCCGAAGGGTCTGTGTCTGTTCATACTCTTTCCGTCAAAGAGACGAGTGAATTCTTTGTACAAACCATGTTGAAAGAGATGTCGGGAGACTTGTTCGGAATGAGCTCGGCGCTAGGCGAGCGGGCTGGGGGAGAGTCTGGGCGTGGCCAAGGCACATGATCAGCGAGCGCCGGGTATGTTGCCGAGCGAGCGAAACTCGGGCTAGACGAGGGCGAGCGAGCACGGAGCAAGCGGGACGAGCGTTGGGCGAGCGAGCGCTGGGCGAGTGAGCGCCGATGTGGGTGAGCGTCAGATGCGGGTGAAGGACGCCGAACGAGCTCCGAGTGAGAGCGTGCGAGGGGAGGTGAGCGCACGCAGAGGCGAGCCGACGCGCGAAGGTGTGCGCGTGTACGGGGGATGGCACTTGATGGGCAAGTGGGCGCTGTGGGCGAGCGGGCCGAGCGTGTGAACGTCGGGTGAACGGTGAGCACGCGTAGAGATGAGCCGGCGCGCGCGCGGGGACGACGTTCGTTGGGCAAGCGGGCGCTGCGGGCGTCGGAGCGTGCGAACGTCGGGTGAACGAGAAACGGGCGTTGGAATGAAAGCTAGCACCAACTGTTGGGCGAGCGGACGCTGGAGAGTGTCTGGTGCGACGGCGACTGTCGATGGTGGAGAAAAAACAACGACGGACGAAGGTGGAGCTGGAAGTGAGCGTCGGCTTGAGAGATGGAGGCACGGCGCTGAAAATATCTTGTGAAATGAAAATTAGGACACGGTGCCCTAATATAAAAAAATTGAGCGCCGGTTCAATGAGTGCACGTTGATTTAGTGGGCATGAGCGCCAGTTCGGATTGGAGCGCCGGTTCTTCTTTTTTTTTTTTTTTAGTCTTTGGCTCGAGGGCGGCGCCGATTTTGGGGGCGTTCATGCGTCTCGGCGTCGGTTCAACGTTGAGCGCCAGTTTGGGGTAATATTCTGTATGATTCTTGAACCGGCGTTCTATTCCGAACATCGGTTTACCACCTGATCTCACATAAATTTTAAACGTCGGAAGGCTTCACTCATAGCTCGACGATCTGAACAAAATAAAAACAGAGAAAGTCAAATAGATCAAGATCAAAGCGATCAGAGAACCAAGCAAAAAGAGAAAGAAAAGAAATGAAAAAGTCATGGATGAACTTCCACGTAGTACTCAGTTTAACGTCGTGAGCACGACGTAGTCAAATCAGAGATAAATAGGATCAATTAGCAAGACGTTCTCCACTTCTTCCAAATCCTCTCGATCAAAATAAGGTTTCACTCGATGTCCATTCACAGTAAATGATCCGTTGGTGTTAGGATCGCGAAGTAAAATTGCTCTGTAAGGAAACACATCCACAATAATGTAGGGACCACTCCACCTGGGTTGAGCTTTCCGGGGAAGAGTTTCAAACGGGATTGTATAAGTAAAACCTTCATTCCCGGCTTTAAATCCTTATGAATTATCCGCAGATCATGAATCCGCTTAACTTTATCCTTGTAAATACGAGCATTCTCATATGCTTCGTCCCGCAATTCTTCGAGTTAGGTCATCTAGAAAGCTCTACCCTTGCTTGTTCTATGATGTCGAGATTCATGGCCTTTATCGCCCAATAAGCTTTGTGCTCAATCTGAACAGGTAAATGACACGTTTTTCCATACAAGAGCCTATATGGACTCATTCCCAAAATGCTCTTAAAAGTAGTACGGTATGCCTAAAGTGCAGCATTCAACTTCATTGACCAGTCCTTCCCGGATGGTTGGACCGTCTTCTCGAGCACATCTTTGATCTGCTTGTTGCTTGTCTCAGCCTGTCCCGAAGTTTGTGGATGATATGGCGTGGCCACCTTGTGGGTGATGCCATTTTTCTCCATGAGCTTCTTGAACAATTTATTACAGATATGCGCCCCCATCACTTATGATCGCTTTGGGGAAACCAAACCTGCAAAGAATGTTCTCCTGCACAAACTTCAAGTCAACATTACCATCACTAGTCCGCGTGGGAATTGCTTCAACCCACTTGGACACATAATCAACAGCAAGTAAAATGTATTCAAATCCGTTAGATTTTGGGAAATGCCCTATAAAATCAATACCCCATACATCAAAAATCTCAACGACAACGATATTGTTTAGCGACATCTCATTTCTTCTCCCCACATTACCTACTAGTTGGCATCTATCACATGGGAGGTAGAAGGCGTGGACATCCTTGAAAAGTGTTGGCCAAAAGAGATTACTTTGCAGCACTTTAAAGGCTGTCTTGCGCCCACCAAAATGACATCCACAATGGGCCTCATGGCACAACCTCAACACTTGGCCTTGTTCCTCATTAGGAATGCATCTTCTAACCACCTCGTCCTTCTCGGGCTTGAAAAGATATGGGTCATCCCAAAAATAATTCCTACACACACTAAAAAATATCTTCCTTTCTTGGGAAGTCAAATCAGGTCTCAAGGAGCCACAAGCCAAATAATTAACAATATCAGCATACCAAGGCGATGAATTAATTTCCAAAGCATGCTCAAAAGGATAAGACTCAGCAAGAATCTCCTGTGCAAGTAAAACAAATGGGGACTCGAGTCGAGACAAATGGTCAGCTACGTCATTGTCACTACCTTTCCTGTCTACAACTTCTAAATCAAACTCTTGCAAAAGTAGAACCCAACGAATAAATCTAGGTTTGGCCTGGGATTTGGTCAACAGATATCTCAAAGTAGCATGATCACTGTGAACAATTACTTTAGAGCCAATGATATAAGAACGAAACTTATCTAAAGCAAAGATAATAGCAAACAACTCTTTTTCCGTAGTGGTGTAATTAACTTGAGCAGAACTTAAGGTCAAGCTAGCATAATAAATCATACGCAACATTTTATCCACTCGTTGACCCAAAACAACACCCACACCACATTGCTAGCATCACACATTATTTCAAAAGGTAGAGACCAATTTGGAGCAACAACAATCGGGGCACTAGTCAATTTCTCCTTGAGCATATTGAAAGCATGCAAGTATTTATCATCAAAATTGAAAGGAACATCTTGAGCAAGTAGATGGCACAAAGGTTGGCTTATCTTAGAAAAATCTTTTATAACCTACGGTAAAAACCCACATGTCCCAAAAAACTCATAATGCCTTTAATATCAACGGTTGGAGGTAACTTTTCAATTACATCCACCTTAGCCTTGTCAACCTCAATGCCCTTTCTAGACACAATATGCCCCAAGAAAATCTCACTCTTTACCATAAAGTGGCTCTTTTCCCAACTCAGAGTGAGATTGCTCTCCACACAACGTTTGAGCACGCGATCAATCTTATCTAGGCAATCATGAAAGGAAGACCCAAATACCGAAAGTCATCCATAAATACCTCAAGGAAGTCTCCAATCATCTCGGCGAAATCGACATCATGCACCGCTGAAAGGTGCCTGGTGCATTAAAAAGGCCAAATGGCATCCGCCGGTAAGCATATGTCTCGAAAGGGCTTGGTAAAAGTCATCTTGGCCTGATACTCTAGAGCAATAGCAACCTGATAGTAACCAGACAAACCATCAAGAAAATAAAATATTCATGTCCGACTAACCTATCAAGCATTTGATCAATAAAGGGGAGAGGAAAATGGTCATTTTTCGTCGCGGCGTTCAACTTTCGGTAGTCGATGCACATGCACCAACCAGTAGTAGCCCTTGTAGGCACCATCTCTCCTTTCTCATTCTCCACCACTGTGATGCCTCCCTTCTTGGGCACCACGTGTACTGGGCTAACCCACTCGCTGTTCGAGATAGGGTAGATAAGCCCCTCCATAAGCAGCTTCAATATCACCTTCTTCACCACTTCACTGAGGATCGGGTTCAGTCTCCTCTGGGCATCAATAACAGGATTTACTCCATCCTCGAGTGCGATACGATGCATGCATGTCGCTGGGCTGATTCCCTTGATGTCGGCTAGACTCCACCCAAAAGCAAGCTTATTCTTTCTCAGAACCGAGACCAATTCTTTTCCTCAACATTTGATAGCTCAGCGGAGATAATCACTGGCTTCTCATTCTCATCCTCCAAGACTACGTACTTCAAGTGTTGTGGCAGTTCCTTCATTTCCAGAGTGGGCTTTAGCATGCTAGCAACTTCACGTACCCACTCTTCCTCGTCAGCCGACCCTGCAAAAACTTCCTCGAGGTTGTGCTCCTGCAACAACACATTCTCGTTGCTCCTGTAACAACACATTCTCGGCCAAGGGATCAATAATATCTATGAAAGCACAATCATCAATAGAATTAACAGAGGGAAACATGACACTGTCACGTACAGAAAAAGAAACAGTTTCACCAAGTACAATCATTTTAATTTGCCATTCTTAACATCTATAAACATGCTGGTTGTGGCCATAAATGGCCTCCCCAACAACAGTGTGTGTTCCTTTCCATCTTCCCTAACCTCACCAATTTCCAGAACAACAAAATCAACAGGTACAATCAATCCACCAACCTTTACTAATATATCCTCAATAATACCCTTGGGATATTTGACGGACCTATCAGCTAATTGTAGACACATCCGAGTGGGTTTAAGTTCAACTAATTCTAATTGTTTGAAAATTGAATAAGGCATAAGATTAATCCCGACCCACAAATCAGGCATGCCAGAGGCTTCCTTACCATTACCTAAAGAAATTATAATAATAAAACTACCTGGGTCCCGGAGCTTAGGAGGCAACTGGTGTTGTAGGATGGAATTAGCTGCTTTGGAGACTACGACTTTCTCGTACTCTCCAAACCTTCTTTTCTTTGTGGCTAGCTCCTTGAAAAACTTTACGTAGGCCGGCACATTTCTGATCACGTCCAACAGAGGCAAATTAACATTCACCTTGGACAGGAGTTTGTAGAACTTATTGAATTGTTGCTTCTTCTTCTTGTTCTTCAGTCGGTGTGGGAAGGGTATCGGTGGAGTATAAGGTTTGCTGCCTTATGCAATTTGACCTCGGTCTCTTTCTCATTTTCCACCTCTTGCGACTGCATCTGCTTGTCTGATGTCTCTCTCACCTTATTCTCAACTACCCGACCACTCCTTAGAAAAGTGACCTCCTGAGCCTGATGGGGTTGCTTTGGAAGTTTCCCCACTGCTCCTTGCTACAATAGCTCATTAAGCTTGCTAGTAATTTATCCCATTTGCGTCTCTAAACGCTTAATTGTGGAGTCTTGAGAATCCATTCTTTGGGCGAACATATCCTCCAAAGCCGACCTCTGAGGTGGTGGTGGTGGTGGTGGTGGAGGTGCCCGCTGATACTGCTTTTGTTGTTGTGGGAACTGCTGCTGTGGGGACTACTGCTGTTTTGGATAGTGCCTCTGCTGCTGAAACTGCTGCGGCTGTGGAGGTCTTCGGTATGAGGCACTCTGATTTGAACTCTGCCCTTGATTATGATTCCTCCATCCCACGTTAGGTTGATTCCTCTACCCCGAGCCAAACTGTTGCTGATTAGGCTCGAACTGCTGTCGGGGTTGGAATCCTTGCATAGCATAAGCTTCGGCTTTGCCTTCGAAGGTAAGCTCTCCCATCATGGGGCACGTATCAATATTATGCCCGGGTTCATTGTATATTCAACAAGGTTCCATGAATTCCTCGTGCTGGGCTGGTGGATCTGATTTTCTCATCTTAAGCTCTTGCATCTCCCTCATTAGTTCAACCACTTGTTTATTCACGTCGAAAGAAGGAGTGATGGCATGTGCTTTGGCTCTTCCACCTCGACTAGATTTCTGCTATGAAGTAGCAGCTATAGCCTCAAAAATATCAACAATATTTGCTGCCGTTCGAGAACCAATATCTCCACCTGCAGCATTGTCCACTATGTACTAAAAACTCTGAGTCAACCCGTCATAGAAGAACTGATAAAGAATCTTATCTGGCAAGGCATGGTGAGGGCACTTCTGCAATAAGTCCTTGAACTGTTCCCAAGCTTCATGGAATGGCTCGTCTGACGTCTGATTAAAGGTCATGATCTATGACCCCAACTCCTGACTCTTCTTATTTGGGTAGTATTTAGTCATAATCTTGTCTACCACGGCATTCCATTTCTGCAGAGAGTTGGCAGGGAGTGCCAGAAACCAAGACTTTGCCCTATTCTTCAGGGTATATGGGAAACAGCGCATCTTCAGCTGGTCTTCATTTAGTCCTCCCAGCGGAAAGGACTGCAACACTGAACATAATTCCCTGATGAATCCCAAAGCATCCTCGCTAGCAAGCCCATGAAAAGTAGGCATGAGTGAGAAATGATTCGGCTTAAGCTCATAGTCACGGGCTGCTGGTCCAAGAACAATGGGGGAGGTAGTGGCCCCAATCACGCAGAGCTCGTGCATTTTCACCATTTCTCTCAGCGGGTGTATTCTCAAAAGAATGATGATCTCTGATTAGCAACTCTGACAGTTCACCACTCACAGAAGTGGCACAATACTCTTCCAGTTCTGTGAGAAGTGATCTTTTAAACTTACGAGTGTTGTCCAATGGGGTAGCAAGCGGTCTATTGAGATTGCGACGACCTAGCATACACAACACTCAAACAAAACAGATCACACGCAACTGGAGAATAACAAAAAAATTTGAAAAGAAACACAAAAACAAATCAACACAAACAATACGCCTAAAGTTCTCCCCGGCAACGCGCCAAAACTTATTTCAACTAATTTTACTCTTTTAATTGACTCATAATCGAATGAGGTAATCTTAGAGGGAAAGTTAATCCAATTCGTCTCTCAAGGAAAACTTAACAAGGCTTATTGTTCGTGTCGCACATAAAAACGGTAAATCATAAACACTCTAATACCAACGGGGGTTTTGGAACAAACGTGAATTGAAATACGAGAAAAGTAAATATAAGTAAAAGCAATCTAACTAGGAGTTGTCAATCCCTAGTTGATACTTAAAGAAATCAAGAATACGAAAAGCTAAAAGCGTCGAATAAAACTAAGCTAAATTCATCAAACGGAAAGCAATAAAATACGATGGAGAAAGATTCAACATAATAATAAATTTTAATGTCAAATTACGTGAAACATAAATTATAGAATGCAAAGGAAAAATAGTATTAATAGGAAAATCAATAATCCAACATCTACTAGGAATTCGAATCCTACAGAACTCACAAGATACTATGCATAAATCGAACCGAATGAAAAGCAAGAAGCAAAACTCATATCTTTCTCTTGTCTGTCGTGTCTGTCTCTCGTCGAAAGCTCGAAAATAAACTGAAATCAAATTGACTGCGTAAGTGAACAGGTTTCCCTAACTCAGCGTGCGCGGCTTATAAATATAACAATGAGTGAGCGTCGATTGCACGTTGAGCGAACGCGATGCGGGTTCTTCTGTCTTAAATTGACCACCGGTTGGAGACGAGCGCTCGTTGATCGTGTGCTCTGTTTCAAAGGTGAGCACTGGCTCGAAGTGAGCGGGCGCTCAGAGGACACGCGAGGCGAGTGGGTGCGGGGAGGTGAGCGCACGCAGCGGAAGCGCGCACGAGGTGAGCCGGCGTGCGGCGGCGAGAATCTTGCGCACGTAGGGGACGACGAGCATTGGCAAACGGGTGCTGCGGGCGGGCGAGCGGGCGCTCGCCGAGCGTGCGGACGCGGGCGGCGTGGGACGGGGCGCACGTGTGCGACTTTGATAATATGTTTTGTTCTCCATCGTCTTAACTCGAATTACGAACCGTTTGTGTCTACGGACTCCTATCAAGATGCTTTTCAATATACTTCAACTCTTAGCAGATCCATTTCGTCCTATTTAATGCCGTTTTTCTACAAAACATCGAAACAAACCAAATAAGTCCGAACCGAAATTACTAATCAAAACAACGGCATAAATAAGACAAACCAATGGAAACGGCAAGCAATAGAAAACTAAGAATAAGGACAAAAATATACTAAACAGCTACGTGCGAGGTGCTCTCGCACTGCAGCCGGGCGTACCACGCTTATGTGAGATTGACGATGAACAGCAGCAGCTCAGCCGCATCGGGCGGGCTTGCGCTTGAGGCGCGTGCGGGTGCCCAGCGTACACAGTGTGCGGACAAACCTGATGCACAAGGAGAGCCCGTATGCACGCTGATGGGAAGGACGGATGTGGGGCGGCGGTACGAGTTCAGCATTGGGCGCTCGAAAAGATGGGCGACGGGGACGACGAGTGGACGAGCGCACCGCATGCGGCCTCAGCGCGTTGCCTCGCGTGTGGCCTCACTATGTTAGTCCATTAAGGCCTATTACTATTGTATGTTTCGGCCATCCCCTAGGAATCCCACTGAAATTCTGTTTTGATTAATGTATTATTATTTAGTACATCTCTAGTCTAGATAGATATTATCTGATATCAAGAGATAATTATTCTAAAAATAAATTATCTTTTGGGAAGAAGATAATTATTA
The DNA here is from genome assembly GCA_036937905.1 of Salvia rosmarinus. Classification (NCBI taxonomy): domain Eukaryota; kingdom Viridiplantae; phylum Streptophyta; class Magnoliopsida; order Lamiales; family Lamiaceae; genus Salvia; species Salvia rosmarinus. The sequence goes on from CM072813.1 coordinate 59,430,547, forward strand.
TATTTATTAGATGTGTCAGAGTTCTATCACAATAGGATTCTGAGGAGAGCAGCAGAAATACAAGGTAAGAGAAAATCAAATCATCCAATTCCTCATAGATGATTTTAGAAAATCATCAGTCCAACATAGGGGGTGAAAATTTGTAATGTTCTTCATAGATTCCTCTCACTCAGTATTAGAGATCAAACATCTGGCACAAAGTCCAGAAGATCAAAGCTGGAGTCAATTATTGATTAGTTGTGCTAGAAATTTGCAGGTAAACACGAGAAAGCTTCTATGTAATGCAATTAATTATATAGGAGCATGCTAGGAATTTAATCAATATATGATGCATTAATATATATATATATATATATATATATATATGGATTGGTACTACCTTTAAGATAAGAAATAAGAACCAATAACCACCGTTAGATTGAATAAGATCGGACGAATCAAAATTATTTAATGATAAAAATAATCAAATCTCTAAATTTTGCTATTTAGATCTTTTATATTCTATTCTTCGTTATTCGTGTAATTAATGTCGTTGTTCATTTAATCATAGTTCTTGTGCATGCCATCACATTTCAATTAATTATTATATTCATGTAATACATCTTGTTGTGCATGTAATCGTAGTGATTGTGCATACAATAACAATTACCGTAAATGAATAAATAGAATCCCTTAATTATAGGGTTAAATGATTACCACTTAAATTTGAGGATAATAAACGATTTATAATTAATCTTCACTGTTAGATTAAAAAAATTGATGAACCATAATAATTCTTAGTTCTCAAAAAAATTTGAGTTCTCTTTTGATCCACAATAAATATATATATTTATATATATATATATATATATATGTAGAGAGAGAGAGAGAGAGTGTGTGTTCGGTTCAAATAATAATCATTTTTATCCTAAAAACTAAGAACCAAATGAATTGGATATGAAAGTTGATGAATCTGTTGAGAAAGTTACTGAATTCAAAAATCTGGAATTTTTAAACCGGGTTCGAATCCCATGAGGGGCAAAAATTTTATTTTTTTTGGATTCAGTAAGTTTTCTAGTGGATTCATTAACTTTCACTATAAATTCATTAATTTTTGGTTCTCACGTTTTCACGATAAAAATGGGTTAACCCACCCATATATATAGTTAGGTTCAAATAAGAACCATTTTTAACGTGAGAACTAAGAACCATAAATTTCTCTATGAACAAAATGAATTCGCTATGAAAGTTGATACATTTGCTAGGAAGGTTACTGAATCAAAAATTCGATATTTTTCACCAGGTTTGAATCACATAAGGGACGTAAATTTATTTTTTTGGATTCAATAACTTTCCCGACGTATTTATCAATTTTCTCAGCGAATTCATCATTTTTTTTGTTCTCACGATAAAAATGGTTCTCACGCTAACCTTCTCATATATATATATATATATATATATATATATATATAGAGAGAGAGAGAGAGACACACACACACACACACAGAGAGAGAGAGAGAGAGAGGAGTATGATCCGAACGCACTCTCAAAAGACAAGGCAGATTTGGAGGCAAGTATTGAGCTCTAGGCATATCGTCACTAAAACAGAAAATAGAAGTCAGAGTTGAAGTTGAAGCCATATCGAAAAATTTGGCTAGGCAATGCTTCTTACCAACATTCAGAGTTCACTACAAGAAAGTTGACTTTTTGCGACATGAAAAGTGTGTCGCTAACATTTGTTTTAATGTTGCAAAAACTAACTTGTGACATTTTTTGCGTCACTTTATATTATGTAGCAAAAGGTCGTGTAGCATTTTTACGACACTTTTTTGTATTTATGTCGCAACATATACGACACTTTGTGCATCGCTAACCTAATTGTCGTATAAAATTCACGACATATTATGTGACTTTAGTTGTAGTGACGCATGTTAGTTTGCGTCATATTTAATGACATTAGCTGTAATATCCCGAAGAATTAAAGGCCTAATTACGATAATTAAAATCCGTAAATTAGGGTTTCACCGTGATAATTGAATTAGTAATTTATCGAATAATGATTTCGATTATTTATGATATAATAAATTCTTATATCATATTCACTAATGATTGTGAATTAAGGAATATAGTTTATATAAATTCTTTCGGCAGTAATATTTTAACGTCGATTGAATATCGATAGTTAAAATTTCGTTAATTTTTCTAAGTGACGAAGCTTAGAATTAAATTCCCTTATTAATTAGATGATTTAATAAAGTGACTACGACTTTATTACAACCATTTTGAGATGGGTCGATTATGAACGTTTTGAGACGTTTCAAACGTCAACGTTTAGAGACGATTAGAAAATTGAGTTTAATGATCAAGGAATTATAATATTTAAATTCCTATGATTATTTTATGTAATAAGAGTATTATTTAGCATTAATATAATGCTAGAGAATTAAGGAATAATTATTGAACAAAGTAGTAATTTTCGAAAACCCTAATTTCAAAAATTAGGGTTTTCATACATGAATCATTTTAATTATTTTTCCTATGATATAATTTATCATCTAAGACATATATTATGTTATATATCTATAATTTGCAAGAAAAATCAAATGTTAGCACTTAATTTCCAAAAGTGCCGTGAACAATTGTTATATGTATTAACATGAACCAATTTTTGCTATCTTCCAATATGTGACATATTAGTGTGAGATAATTACACACTAATCAAGGAATTAAACGATGAATCAAGTGGAGGCAAATTGTTTGTGAGGGATCCGTATATATTGACCCAATTTGAGGTTAGAAGAATTAGTAAAACACTCTTGATGATGTATTGCATTTGTAGGAGTGTAGATATTATATATCTTAGTATAAGAAAAAATTTAAAAGCTTCTCAATTGTGTTTGAGAGAGAGGTGATCGACGGCTCTTGTTGAAATAAAAAGCATGATCAAATTATTTTGTTCAATGTTGTGTAAGAGCATTTAATAGTGTAAGTGATGATGTATATTATTGATGAGTCACAATTAAAAATTATGTCTTGCTTGTATTTGTGAGTGAGAGAACCGAGAAGGAAAGGATTTAGATACTAAGTATTCATTCATTTTGCATAAGTAATGATATTACATCAAACCAACACAATTCTCTTTCCAAAACCTACAAACTACCGTGAGCTTTAGAAAGGAAAAACTTGAGTGTTCTTCAATTTTCTTCACCAAATCCTTGATACTAAATCCTTTGCACAATTAATCGACACCGGTAAAGAGGTTAGAAATCGAACAAGCTTCGATTATACGTTAAAATTTCCAATTTTCAACCGTTCGATTTTAATTTATAAGCTTATGTTCTTAATGAGAAATCATGCTAGCATGTATTGTTGTTCAATAATAATGCTTAGTATGATGTATAAGCTTCACATATAATGTTTTAATTGTAAGTTAAGCATGTTATAATTTTTATAACAATGATCGAAAATTTTTAAGTTTGATATGATGATGGATTAATGTTATATGTTAGTAATAGAACTCATTGTGATTATTTGGGAATTTTTAGAAATCATATGCTATATGTTTGATAATTACCGAAAATCCTTAAGAAATGTAAGTTGATGTATAAATTATGTTTAAGTGATATTATAGCATATTATTGATCTAGAGCCTTAATTATGTACTATGTGAATTTTCTAGAATTTTTAGAAAATGTTTGGCTCATGTTTAAAAATTTTGAAAGGCCTAAAGTATGGGTACATAATGTGTGAGTTGATATTGTTGAATATTATGATGTATTAATGATATAAAATGATGTTTAGGCATTGTGTGATTTTATAAGAATTTTAGAAAAATGTTTGGGTATGTTTTGGTAATGACCGTGAGTTATAGTATAGGATAAGTGATGTCCAAATTTTTCTATAGCTAATGTTAATACATATTAATGATCCTATGATAATATAGTGTACTATATGAATTTAGAGGAATTTTTGGAAAAAGTTTGAGAATTTTAGTTGAGAAGGCCGAGAGCTTAGAGTAAGGAATTAAGGGTTTTAAATCCCTTTTTTCAAGAAAAATAATTCATTATATGCTTAGAATATATTTTAGATTTATTAAGAATTTATGGGATTTTATAAACATAGTATACTATGTTTACGGCGAAACGTTATATTAAATAACGTTGGATACGAAAAATAATGTATAATGTATAAGTTAATTCATATTAAGGTAAAATATTAATCAAGTTTATTGATTAACGTGAAAAATCGAGAATTAGGGTTTTATGAAAAGAAATCGATTGAAAATCGATTTATATGGAAATTGGTTATAAAATATGTTAAGAAAAGTCAAAACGTTGAATTAAGATTAAACGTATGAAAATACGTTGAATAAATACACTAATACGTGTAAAACGTATTAATTTATAAGAATATCTCATTTGTGAGAAATGATTTCATAATTGAAATCATTTTTATCAAAAGACGTTAGTACACGTTCAACGTTTAACCTAAATAGTTAAAATGAGATAGTAGATTATATTACGTCTCTATCAAAGTACGAGAAGTTATTAGATAAGATATACGATGAAAAGACGTATTAAATCAGTTAAGGGATGCGAATTATTATTTTATAAGTTATCAAAGTTTATTAAACTTTGATGTTCTCGAAAAAAGTGACCGACGTACTGAAATAGTTTTTACGTAAAGGTTGGACGTGGACGTGAACAAGCGACGTGAAAAGGAATCATATTTTGATAATCAACGATCCAGGTGGACTTTACTTTACTCAAAAAGATAAAATGCTTACCAAATGATTTATTTACGATGCTTATTTGCAAGAAATGATGATGAAATGATTTATTTAATTACCTGCCCAAAATATTTATGTTTTATGTATGTATCATATCCATGAATGTTGATGAATGTGTTGGTTCGCTACCAACTTATGAATGAAATCGAATTCGGATCCTATGCCGGAAGGATTATACCTGGCTAGGATTAACGTGTACACAATAATGGTGACTGGGGGGCTGTAATGACAATGCACGGTCGGTCACAGCGACGTAGAAGGAGGCCTACTTCTACGGCGTTAATGGAAATGATATGAGGAAATGAAAGGATATGGATCATACATACAAGGAAAATATGTCTGGCCAGACAACTATTTATGAAATGATGAAAATGTTTCGTAAGTACAAGGCTTTTTCAAATAAAACCCTTGTATCTTACTATGATGGGGCAGTGTAATTTAAATTGATAAAATGTTTTGGCATGAGTTCACTGAGTGCATTCTTGTACTTAGCCCTGCATGTTTGTTTTTAAATGTGCAGGTTGAGCAGATGATGGATGGAGGCGTGTTGAGTAGTCGGGCTCTTTTTGATAATGAAATGTTAGAAACCTTGAATACACATCGTCATATGTGTATTCACATGCTTTTCGCTGCAATAGAACGCTACGTTTATCTTTTAATGTTGACAGTTGAATCCCTCCAGATCAGTGAATCTTTTGTTAAGGACTTGTAGGCCCCTTTATATATGTAAATTATGTGTCTCATACTTGATGGTTAAAACTTCTTAATTCACTTTATGTATGTTCCACAAGTCTTCGATAAATTCTCTTTAATGTTCCGTGATTACTGTTCCAAGTTTCAGTCCTCGTTAATCCGTCCTTAGGATTAGAGGGTTGTTACATTAGCCGAATTGATACATCCTAATTTGCGACACTATTTTGTGACATTATTATCAATTGTAGTATAATTTTTACGACATTGTTTCCATTAATGTTGCAACATATACATCATTTTGTGCATCACTAAATTAATTGTCGTCTGAAATTTATGACATATTACGCGTCATCCGTGAAAGTGGCATATGTTAGTTTATGTCACAATACATGATACATAAATGTAAACAATTTTATTGTTGTATTTCTTTACAACACATTTTAATTAGATGGTTTGTAACGACTCGACTTCCGGATTGACGGCTGACCCCACGGACCAACACAATTATTTTCAGTTTGCTTTGTCCTCACTCACACACTCTCTGAGAAAACTTCCTCGGGGGTCACCCATCCCACAATTGCTCCAAGCCAAGCACGCTTAACTTTAGAGTTTTTATGAGATGGACTCCCGAAAAGAAGATGCATCTTGTTGGTATGAGTAGCACATATCAAATCCTTTAACTTCTCCTCAAATATGCGGTCCTATACCTACATATTCTCGAAATCTCTCATTCCAGTGCGTTTCCATTCATTCATGTACCCTCCGCTTTGAAGTCTTAATCGAGCCGCCTTGTCCTTGTCCATGCCTCCCACACCGATCACTCCGTATTTACTCGCCCAAGGCGTCACATGCCCACCACTTCCGCTTGGTTGCCCTCGAACCACACCGATATGGGAGAGGTTCGGCTCGATACCATCAGTTAACGACCCGAACTTTCGGATGACGGTGACCCACAGACCAACACGAGTCTTTTCACACTCCCTAAGAAAACTTCCCAGGGGGTCACCCATCCCACAATTGCTCCAAGCCAAGCACGCTTAACTTTAGAGTTTTTATGAGATGGACTCCCGAGAAGAAGATGCATCTTGTTGGTATGAGTAGCACATACCAAATCCTTTAAGCTCTCCTCAAATATGCAGTCTCATACCTACATATTCTCAAACTCTCTCTCATTCTGGGCGTTTCGATTCATTCATGTACCCATCCGCTTTGAAGTCTTAATCGGAGCCGCTCCTTGTCCATGTCTCCGCACCAACGATCACTCCGTACTTCTACCCCGAGCGTCACATGGTTAATATCACATTTTTCTTTTTGTGACAAATATATTGTATATTAAAATAATAATATAACAAGAAAGTCATACTATGCATCAAAAGAATAATTCAACTAAATATAAAGTTCGACACAAATTAAAAAATATCTTTTAATTATCAAAAGTAAAAATATCAAAACTTAAATTCAATAAACTAGAAAATTATTTAAAAATCTAAACTAAAATTGAAATGTCTAAAGTTGTCTTGCTTTGTAAGAATGCAAATTCCATGGTGACAATGTGTCGCTCATTGTCATTTCTCCTTTCTCTTGTCGGCCCTTCTTGCAGCTCTCTCATGCTCCTATATAGTTCAAAAACATACATTAACTTTTACACGTATATATTGTATATTTAATAAAAACTATTACTCCATGTACATGTAAATCCAATTCTTGAAATATTTTAAAACTAATTTTTGATATATACCATGTAGCAAAAAAATATTAAACAGATAGATCCATGTCACTACCTGCTCCCAGATGTCGAAAAACACAGCAGGTATATCTCCTCCAATGCATTGCGCATTACCCCGAAGCTCAGGACCCATGAGACGAAACAAATTCAGTTATCAGTGAAGGAATTGGCAGGCAACCTATATGCCTCAACGGAGGATAGAGGATGTGATTGGGTGGAGGGTACTGATAGAGCAGAGACGGCAAGTACATGATGCCCGTGCGATGGTAGCCTAGGTTCCCATCTAGAGTTTGGATTTTCGGCCCAATTCCGCACACCAAAAAGAATTTGAAGATTCGGGCCAGCAGTTTTCGTATCTGCGGAGGGGTTTACTGTTTAATCGGTGAAAATCATGGGTAACTAGCTTGAGTGATTTTCTGTTTTGGTACAAATTGCCGTGGATTTTTAGAAGAAATGAAATTAAGGTTCTGAGAAGATTTGATTCTTGTCGAGTTTCACACTTTGCTTTGCCGGTGAAAGCCGCTTGAGGTTTTTAACTTTCTAGGTTTAACTTGTGGTTAATAATTTTTTACATGACAACAAAACATAAACACTTACAAAATTTATGGTTAGTATGATTATTTTTTTATTATATTGATTCTTTTGTAAAAATACGAAACCATCAGCTTTTTGTATTAAAATAATGACATATCTTAAACTAATAATACAGACTGACACAATTTCTTGTGTTAAATTATTAGTATTATTATTATTATTATTATTATTATTATTATTATTATTATTATTATTATTATTATTATTATTATTATTATTATTATTATTTATTTGTAACCTTTGGATTTTTATTGAGCGTGTATACAATATTATAATAGCTCATATTTTATTATTTAAATATTTTGAATGAATAATTAGCAAGTGTTTAAATAAACTATAGCAAATTTTGAGACATAAAACCGAGTGTCGCGTCGCATATGTGTCACTAAACTATGACACAATATATAGATGGCACATAACCGACATAAATATACAACATTGAATGCAACAATATTCTAAATATGTGATATAATTATGACATTTTATTGAAGTGTTGCAAATAAATTGTCGTAATTTTAAGACATCAAAATGAGTGTCGCATATGTGTCACTAAATTATGACACAATATGTAGATGACGCACAATTGACGTAAATATCACATATTCTAAATATGTGATATAATTATGACATTTTATTGAGATGTCGTAGATAAATTATCGCAATTTTGAGACATCAAAACGAGTGTTGCATTTTTGTCACTAAACTACGACACAATATTTAAATGATACACAAATGACATTAATATGCGACGATAGAAGCATAAGTGTGGTAATTTTACGGCACATAAATATAACGTCGCATGTGTGTATGTCGGAATAAGTCTATTTTGTTGTAGTGTGTGTGTCTCCCAGAATCCTAAAGTATTTCTGTGTGAATTACAATTTGATGGAGAGAGTAAATTTAATAGTAATTACTAATTAGTTGCTAGTAATATAGAAAGCTTGGAATCTTGAATGCCGGCTAATATTGTATTATGAGATTTTCACGTGTCATTCGTTTTAACTAAGGCAATGACTATTCAAAATTCATCTAATAATGTAATTCAAGATTCCCAGCTACACAGATTAGGTGTAGACCAAATCAGACCTTCTCACTTCGACAAATATAGGTAGGTTCGACTAATCATAAAATAGTGACTTTTATTTTCCTAAAGGCCGCAAGTTAAAATATTCGAAACTCATTTATTTATGATATATATGAATTCGTGGCACCATGTCTTCATTCAAATTACCAAGTGGTCCGTAGAAAGTAGAAAATATACATTTCTTAATAAGATAAATCTTACCTTTAAATTAAATTTATCATGAGTTCTGATTAATGCTCTAATTATTAGTATGTTATGCTTCACCATTATTATAGCACTCCCTCGAAGAGGCGGCGATCGCGTTATCGATCTCCGCTCCCCTGAGAGGGATGGTAACGAGCTCCCGGATTCGACCGACACGGACTAAATCTTTCATTTTAAAAGATTCGGATACCTGCCTGCAGCGATACCGGGCTCGAATATTCTGCATCGATGGCCTTGGAATCCCGACTTCCTATTTGCCTATACCACCAACATGGCGAATCGAGGATGGAAGATTTCCATATGTGTAAGGTCTTTCCGGAGCTTGATCTCAACGCTCGATCACCTCGCCGCCGTAACAGCGTTTGATTTCAAATTGGTAACTAAATCTTTCATTTTAAAAGATACCGCCTCAACAACCTTCATCCGACCGCATAATCCGCCAAGGGCGGGGCGAAACAATGTCGAATTTGTGTAATAACGGCGCCCTCTATTCAAATCCACATGGAAATATTTGAGCTTCTGCGAGCTCTTTCAAAACCTCCTCTATGAAAGGAGGATCGAAAAAAGTCAGCGGGAAAGTATTGTGACTACCACCGAGTGCAGTCACGATATGTAAGATTGCAAGTCCTTGAGCTCACAGTTGGCGAGCTCGTCAAGGGCGAAGAAGTACATCGGCCGACCGGGTCGGGAAATAAAAGCGCAGAGGCAAAATGGAGGTGGTAACAATGCGGACCGACCTCAACGGCAGCCCGACACGAAGATGACGGGGCGAAGGTCCCAATGCAATGGGCAGTGTCTATGCTATAACCGATTGCCGGTTGGTATGGCGAGGTCGTCACTTAGAAATGAAGCTCGAGGCCGACCCGAGGGCCGAAAACAAGCGACTCGGGATGGAGAGAACATCGTGTTCTCCAAAGACGACCAGTACCCAAGATCATGCCTCACGGGGCGCCATTACTATACAAGCCGTGGTGGGTAACAGAATGTACATCGGGTCTACATTGACATCGGACCTCAGTTAGCATCATATTCGTAGCTGCTGGATAAACTTGATGTCATGGAATTGGTAACTAAATCTTTCATTTTAAAAGAGGCGGTTCAACCCGAAGGTGTCATTACCCTTCCGATTACCGTAGGCGTGCTCCCGTGTGGTTACCAAGGCCATTCAATTTTTCCCTGGTCGAGCTCCTCTCCATACAACATTATCACGGAAGAGATTGGTGTATGCAGCGAGCCGTCTGCTCCGTGCCACCTCTCACCATTAAGATACCAGCCCTGGGGAGTGTTAAGCATCGGGGTGACCAAGCGGCGGCTAAAGAATGCCTCACGAGTCTCAACCCAAGATGCGGCCTTACCTCAAGCTATTCTGAACCTCCGAGTTGCCACCCGGGATGATCGATCGAGAATCTTTAGCTATCTGACGACGACCCTTCCAAAGTTGTCGAGGTTGGTACCAAGTTCGATCGATATTCGCCATCGGTCATAAAGCTTCTAAGGGAGTATAGAGATGTATTTGCATGGTCTCCATTGGATATGGTAGGGTCTCGCCCAAGCTCATAACTCATCGTCTCAACATCGATCCGCTACTAAACCGGTTCGCGAGGAAGAAGAAGTTTTGCAGCGAGAGCCGGTCATAAGAGACAGTAACCCAACTCTGGAGGCTAAAATCCTATACGAGGTTAAATACCCAACTTGGATGGCTAATCCGTTGTAGTTCAAAGCCGGAGGAGGGATGGCGCGTGTGTCGACTATACCGACCTCAATAAACACCGCCTAAAGGATCATACCCTCCCCGACATTGACAAGAAGGTGGAAGCATTGGTGGGGCATGAGATCTTGAGTTTTCGGATTTATACAGGGATACCACCAAGTCTTGATGAGCCCGGAAGCCGCCCAAAGCAGCGTTCATTCGACTTGGTGTCTTCGCCACGAAAGATGTCTTCGATGCGAAAAACTGGAGCTACCTACCAAATAATGGTGGGCCGATCTTCAAGGATCACATAGGGAAATTGTTGAGGTCTATGTCGACGATATAGTAGTCAAAAGATCTTGACTGTGTGACCCAAATCCGGAACCTATATGTGTAATAGGCTACCTTTCGGACTTAGGGCTCAGCCTCGCCGAGATTCACCAAGTCGAGATAGTTTTGAGCGAAATCCCTGGTCGGCGATGAATACCGGAATGAACTCGGTGCCTTCCACCCAATCTATGAGGACGGCACCACCTCGGCTGCTCGGAGGCGATCGACCCGGCAGGCGGATTCCGGCCTAAGGAATGCAATCACATGCCGGGGCCACACCTCGACCCGTGAGCTCGACGTCGAACCAAGACAATGCCCTCGTCCCGAACTCTCGCCCTTCCACGCCGACCTGCGCGCGCCGCCGCTCCTCCGAGGCGCCGGCGCTGTCCTCTATAAGCTCCTCATCGGGTGGACCCATTAGGCGGAGCACTTAGGCGTGATCGTAGCCGCCCTCCTCTTGAGCTCTTCAATTATGGGATCGGCGTCCGTCAGTAGCCTTATGGCTTTGGGGCATCGTCGTTTGCTAACGATCTCATACATCCGCATGTATTTCGGGACGTAGTCGAGGCGATCTTTAAACTTCTTGCTATTTGGACCTCCTCATCCCTCGATACCATGCCTCCGCCAACAAGCTCGAACTCGATCGTCGGCTTCAGATATAGTAGTTCCACCAGTCGACGGATTACCTTCTCATACTGCATGCTCTTCCGAGATCCGAGCAGATTCTCGTTGTCATTTCGGTGCTCCTCGCATTACATCGATCGTCCTTGGATCACATCTGCGGATAAATCAGCCCCGGACTTGAGTTGTGTAATCCTTAACTTTAAAGCCTCATTCTCGAAGGGAGGCGGACCACTTGCATGATCGACCTCATGCAACTTTTGTTTCAGTTCGGCTGACGATGCCGAGCTGACATCCATGCTGGCCAGAACTTGAGTCAGCTCGGCAGACCGACTCCTCCAGTGTGTCACTTCTTCATCCTTCTCGGCTAGAGCACCTCGGACTTCTTTCAGCTTTGTTAGTAACTCATGATCGAGTCCGAAGTATTGAGATGAGGAATGCTAGAAATAAGACAACACACAAGGCATTTTAACAAGATATGTCTATTATTCAAAATGGAAGTTTGTACAACACAGGGTCCTATCGACCCCGGCAAATCAGCCTATTACATTAGGTCCACTGACCTCAGGCTCATTGCCGGACTCTCCGACCTCCTGCTGCGCTGCCTGCTGCTGCTCCTCCACGGGTTGCCGATCTCGGAAGGAATGTCAGGAGTTCGGACTGCCGCCTCGGTTTGACCCTCAACTCGGCAAGGAATGCTTGAAGCTCCGTCTTCATCTTCCTTGACTTTGAGTTCTGACCTCCGCCGTCGAGTGAGGCGAAGATGCCAAGGCATCCACCACGGGAAAGAGGTCGCCCAATGATTATGCGAGCATAATTCATGCATACCTCCGAGGTTCGACCTCAACCCAACCGTGTTGGGCCTTGTAATCGGGTCTCGGTGCCAACTTCTCTGGGTGGGCACATATCACCGCGGCCTCATCACATTTGCCGGTCGGAGATGAAGGAGGAAAAACTCTCCGACTCGATAAGCTTCTTGGCGAGGCCCTCAACATAGGTCCTTGCCCCCAAACAAGGCGCTTGTCTGTGCCGCTTCCTCTCCGCCTCGGCAGCCTCCTCTGAGCGCTCTCCACTTGGCACGGGCCACCGCAAGGCCGGTCCCTTCTTGAGGGCGCCCGCCTTCTTTGCCACCGGCGTTCACCTTTGCAAGTTCGGCGTCCGCCTGGCAAAGATCGGCGTGGATTCAAGAATGCCCTCGGCTTGTCGCGGCGGCGTCTTCTCTCCATGGCCTCGTGTGCGGGCGCCCTCAACAACAAGCCCGGCCATGCGGTGCGTCTCCCGCCATCGAGGCGCATCACGAATATGGAACAATTAGCAACACGTAACAACAAACTTACAAGGAGAAAAGTAGCGACTTATACCTTTGGGAAGAATGAAGGAGTCTTGGAAGCGGCACCTCGGGCGGTCGGCCATGGACCTCGATCTCGTGTCGGGCCGAGGTGGCACGAGGACCGATCATTAAGTCCTCGGGCGCCCACCACCATGGGTCTTGGGTGGACTCGCCGCCTCGCCTCTTCCTCATGGGCTCCCTTCGATCGGATGGTGCGGTGGCGGCGAGCTCGATACATTGACTTCTCCGGTGGGGTCGATCTTCACCGCAATACAAAATGAGAATTTCGTTAGCACGACGAAATCGGACGGAAATAAAGATAAGAAGGTTGCCCTCACCCAAATCGGACCACGATCTGGAGCTTCGACCTATAAACACTCGGACAAACATTGTTCAAGTCATCCTCGGTATAAGCGATCGATAGGATCTCACCCATATCGTTCAGCGACTTCTCCATGGGGCCCGGGGATTAATTTTCCGTCCTTCATTGCTCAGAGGCCCCGCTCATACCTCGGATACCCTCACCCGAGAAGAAGTATCTATTTTGCGGTGGGATACCCGATGGGAAGCTATTTTAAACTTGAGACGGTGAAACATAATACACTCCTCCTATAGACTTGATGCTAAAAGCATCAAGACTTGAAAAACTCCTCGCCTATGCCATACAAAGGCCGACCCTAGCCCAACCGACCTAATAGAATTGGAGGTCAGTTGGCATATGGGGATCCGAAAATACTCTTGAAAACTAAGGAAAATAGGGGCAAAAGGAAATCTAAGCCCAGCTATTAAACTATCTACAAAAATGGTAATAAACCCCTCCGGAGGGGCCATCGCCCTATCATTGGGTTTCGGCAGGCACCACCATGCATCCTCTGGGATGTGGTATTTCTCTGCAACCACCAAGAGCTCCTCTGTCGTTAAAGTTGATCTCGCCCACCAATCCTGATGCCATCCCATACCGAAGACACCGGTGAAACCCTAGAACTAAGTCCTATGGATTTACCTAGGCGGTTGTGGCATATATAATCCCTTACATCGAATCAGGCGGAACCCAAACCGAACCGAGTTATCGAGGCGAGAAGAGGAATGAGAAGATGAAGAATACATACTTACTTTTACGGGCGAGATTTCCGATTTCTTGACAAAGTTTGAAAGAGGAATTGGGAATTCTAAGGGTATGCTCTACGGAATAAAGCGTCGAAGAAGAAAGTGAGCGTTGCCTCTTTTGGACCTATTTATAGGATAAATGGCGCCTAAAATCTGCCGTTCGTTTATCACACGTGCTATCTACGATTGGATGTGTGACCGACGCCGCACGCTTTTCAAAGTGCCCAACTACCGCTGGCGGCGTATGGCGTACTCTATGGAAAAGCAGGCCGCGATCGATCACATAATGATTACATCGAGCTCGGACATCGGACTACGCCCATGTCCTCATACCAGTAGTATTTGAGTCCGACCTCGGCGTCCTCGACGACGCGGACCTCGGCGTCCGCCGATCCGATCACGTAATAATTTTGAGCTCGGACATCGGGTTCGCCCATGTCCACCTCGGACCAGCGAGTATTTGGTCGGACCTCGGCGTCCTTCAAAAAAAAAAAAAAAAGCGAGGCCATACGAAGAGACAAGAACCTTCAGCGAAAACTTGACCTAACAACATCCCGCCTCGGCAAAGCACATTCTCGCTTCACCTCGCAAGGCTATTCCTCGACTTTTCGGAGGGCTATGATAGGATATGGCCCAACCTCTCGGGCCCGATAGCGAGGCCCAACGAGTGGGCCTAACCTAATGTTGCCCTACCGGTTACGCCTAAATGACAATCCCAAACCTAATTAAAGGCGGAGTCGAGGCACGATGTAGTGAAATCATGTGTAATAATGGTGGAGATCATGGTGGGTTATAGGAGAATCATGAGCCCGCCAATCAAGAGATTCTTGATAAGGTTTACGTTTATGTATAAATAGGAGTTAGATTGAAGGTAAAAGGGTTAGCAAATTGAATACTAGAGCTCTTTGAGATACTCATACGATTATAGTGAACATCTTGAGGACTATCTCCTCCGTGGGCGTAGATCTTTCTTTTGATCGAACCACGTTAAAACTCTGTGTTCTTTCTTGCTTCGATAAATCTTTCATACCGGCGTAGATAGATTTATCAATGATGTAATGACAAGTGAACATTTAAATTCATTTTCTTAATTAGAAAACTAAAATGCATCATATATAAAGTATATGTAATAAAATTGAACTGGCAATAAGCCAACTTGACAACCCCGCATATAAAATTAGACTCTTAATCACCGGCGAAGAAAATCATTTATTCTGACTACATAATGTAAGAAATTTATACGAGTGGATGATTAAAAAGATTAGGGCTAATTAGTATGTGCGGATCTTTTTATTTGTGCATTTCACCTCGGGTTTAAGTAAATGTGTGGATTAATTTGAGGAGATTTTTTCACTTTTCTATCCAATTTTTTTTACTTCAATAAACTTCATTTATTTGCAAGAACTTGCATGTAAATCGTACGAGAGATGCAAGTCGCACTTTGCATGCCTCAATATAGAAATATTAAACTCATTCACATAGGGACATCAAATTGTTATGGTGAGTTCCTGTAGTTGAGAGGTCACAGGTTTGAATCCCACAAAACACTTTTAAGGATTTGAAACATCACATCTGGTTTTCAAGTGTGGTTTCACATTGCGTGTGGTTTGCGGTATTACGAGGCGTGGGGTTTATCCAGGTCTTGTGCTTAGATAATGATTGCGAGTTCGCGTGATACAAAAAAAAATTAATTAAATTCGAACTCATAATAATTCATCAAGCAAACCCACACCACCGATTAGACCATCCAATGGAGTATGCTTTTCATTAATTGAGATCAAACGAGCTCTGCATACTTAAATTAGCAATTTTATACGATTTAAGCTTCAGCTTGTGATCAGCCATACGTGAGCACTGAGCATGAGTTCCCGCGCACATTACTACACCATTCGTTTCTTAATATAAGATTTTTTTGTTTTCTGCATTAGGATAAAAAAATACTATTTAGCATCAAATTTGATATATTAACTTATTTTTGTCTTAAGAAGGGAGAGAGAAAAATATGAGAGAGTTGGAAAGTATAGAGTTGTAATAAAAAATGAGATATAATTAATCTTGACAGAAGATGACATCATATATTAAGAAATAAATTTAAAAGACTAAAAAATCTTATATTGAGAGAATATAAAGATGGTATGTGAATAGAGGAATTAACTCTCTAGCTACCATTTTAGACCGATTTATAGAGTATTTACTTCCATCCCATTTACTAATTAACTATTAGTTAGGGTTGTTTATAATTAAGATATATAATATAATTTTGTTAATATATGATTGATTGTTTTATCATTAGAGTTTATAACTATTTTCAACTTCAGTAATAATTATTAGTGCCTTATCTACATATATGTAGATGAATAGACTAACTTATATGTTCACATTTAGATCATTAATATTCTAAAAAAAGAAACTTAAATGAGATTCACTATTGAAGACTAGTGCAATAGTTTAATATCATCTTTAGCAAAAAGTGATATACTTTTGCAATATGTTGCAAATATCAATCTACATTTTCAATAACTATGCGGCCACATTATGGCTGACCACATATGGATATTTTAGTAATTACCAATATAATTAATTAATAAAATAATAATAATATTAAATTAATATGTTAATTATTTTTACATAAATACTCTTTTCCCATCTATTCTGAAAATTAATAAATTTATTAATTTAAAATTTAAATTTAAAATTTTCATTCGATACCGGCAAAAATGTAATTCCATAAGATTGTTTTAATGTAAAACAAATTTTTTAATAGATCAAATATTAAATAAACAAGTTTTTTCATTCAATAAAACTGATTATGGCTGACCATATTATGACCGAATAACATCACTTTTTTTTCCTGCTTAAC
Source organism: Salvia rosmarinus (assembly GCA_036937905.1). Lineage (NCBI taxonomy): Eukaryota > Viridiplantae > Streptophyta > Magnoliopsida > Lamiales > Lamiaceae > Salvia > Salvia rosmarinus. The sequence continues at coordinate 59,447,554 of CM072813.1, forward strand.
ATCACAGAAATCAAAACAAGAACACGGAAAAGTAGCATGCACGCTCCATTTGAGCAGTACTCATGCTGTGTGATGTAATAAAATAAATAAAGTGAGAGTTAGTCATCAATTATTGCGGAATTTTTGATAAAATGTAATTTGCCGTTGAATGTTGAATGTTGAAGTGATAGATTAGTGAATTTAAGAAGAAATCGAAAGATTCAAACATGGATTTTATAGCGAGTGATGCTATTTGGCCACATTGTGGCCGGCCACAATCAATTTTATTAAATGAAAAACTCATTTATTTAATTTTTGATCTATTAAAAAATTGGTTTTACATTAAAACCATCTTATGGAATTACAATTTTGCACCTATCGAATGAAAATTTTAAACTTAAATTTAAATTTAATAATTTAATATTTTCTAATATATGAAAAAAGGGTGTGTGGTACTACAACAATGTACTATAAAGATTTACTGTTTTATAGCTATAGATGTCTGTGTTGTGTTTAGCTGTAATTAAGACAAAATTAAAGCTTAAATACCAAACATGTTCTCTTCACGAAGAACGAAAACAGGAAATTTGCCGTCTCAGTTTGACAAAATCAACTATTTTCAATACCCAGAAAGGAAATCATATTTTACGATTCTCTATTACTTTGTTGATTCTTGTACAAATAAAATAAATAAAGCAACAACGACCGACAGTTCTTCAGAAAATTCAGAAAGGAGATATTGGTTCCATAATATTTTTAAAATGTCAATAGATGAACACTATTTACTTTTCATACATCCTCAGCTCGCACGTAATTAAGGTCGACCAAGTTAAATAATATAGGAACCTTCAATTTGGACAAGTTCGACTGTTCGAATATTTCGATTACTTAAAAAAATTATTCTCATTGTGCTTGTATTTTCAATATCCACTTGAATTTGTATCTATAATTATTCGTCGGCTTAATTGATATCGCACATTCTGAACTTATAAGTAGAAAATCAATATTTAAATCCAATATACGTCAATTGGGAGTATTGGACTGTTTAGAAAAATTAGTTGCTTTTCTGGATGCAAGAAGAAAATTCTGGAAAGCCAAAAGCCTTAATTCATTATTTAGGGTAAGTTAGGCAAATGTTTAGTTAAAGAAATCATATCTTTCTGTGATGCATTAGATTCAAATCAGAAAAGTTGAAAAAGAATGAAAATGATGGATCATCCACCAAATCCACTTTTTTCACGAATTTAGAATTGACTTTACACGTGGTGCTACATGCTAACCACATAAATAGTGACAATTATTTGTCCCCCTTTTTTCAGCTACATTGTTAATAATATTTGGTGATCGATTTACGACCACAATCAACTTTATTAAAGAAAAAATTTATTTAATGAGTTTTATATTAAAACTATTTTAATTACCCTTCGAATGTCAAAAACGAAGAGCCACAAACACTGATAATATTTTAAGTAAAATTAAATGATTAATTACCCTTCGTCAAAAACGAAGAGCCACAAACATGGGAATTTGAACCCAAAAAAAAGATGTTGATGATGATGATGATGATGATGTACTTTAACGAGTAATGATTTCATGTCGGAGGAAAATGATTTCTCTTTAAATTCTTGCATCACTAATTAGGATGGCAAATTGAAGATTGTAATGAACAATTTATGATCTATAGTTATATGCATTAATTTATTTAAGATGTGCCATGATGGTCAGTCTAAGTATTATAAACTGTCCAAATACTATTTTATTAAGGGAGAATTTATTATAACCTAGATAATAAATTTGCTATTCTTTCTACACCTATTATTAAATTTGATACACTTTTTAATCAATGGTACAAAAATAACCTTTCCCACATCACATGCCCACTGATACACACACTGACATATAACTATGTTTTTTCAGCTTTTTCAATTTTCAATTTGATTTTTTGAATTAAAACCACTTTAATATTTCAAAACTACTCTCTCCTTCTAACCCTTAAAAGTCTCTCTCTCTCTCTCTATCTATCTATCTTGTACCCTTCCTCCCCTTTTTCAATGTGTGGTTTACCCGATCTTCATCATCGTTTCATGTTTTATTGTTTGATAATTACCGATTCGTGCTTGTTTAGTTCGTTTCATATTTTTTGTATGAAACAACATGAAAAAATTGACAAACGAAGTAGACAAGCATAGACTTTTGGTGGATAACGAAGTAAGAATTGAAGATTTAAAATTAGATATACTTGAAGTACATCTCGATAGAAGTCTGTGTGTGCAAACGGATTGTAATTCGATGTTCGGACGAGAGAGAACAAAACGAAACAAAAATATCGCACACTGCAGTGGGCACACCCCACCGCATCCGTCGCTGCGCGGGGCTGACTTTGATGCGTTTTTTTTAGATTTAAATATTGTTTTCACTCATTTTTCAAACACACTTCATTCTATACACACCTCTCACGAACCCTAGCTTATTTTCTCTCAAATTCTTCCTTAGAAAATGATTGATTTCACTTCATCCACACTTGTAACAATATTGGATTATAGATTCATCATTGAAATTAGTAAGAATTCTTCTTTTTCTCTTTAGTTTTTTGGATGAATGATTCTCGCCAATTGATGTGTATGAATCGTGAGATTATGTTGAGGAACTAATTCTCCATCTTGGGTTAGGGGGAATCAAATCATGTATTGATGAATTACATATCGAACATATTTATCCGATTAAAATTGTTTTACTTGCGATTAAATAATTGATCACTTGTTTAATTGTTCTTGGATGTTGATTGAGGTCGATAGACTTTTTAAATATTGGATTTGTGATTTAATCGGAGTGAATTTTGTCAAAAATGAGTGATTCATTTGCCGATGACTCTCTTAATAAACTTAAGGCTAGACTTCTAGCCAAGGGATTTCAAAAACTTGTGGGGCTAGATTTTTTGGAAACGTTTAGTCCGGTTGTGAAACCGATTTGTTTCAGGCTGCTATTTGCTTTGGCCGCAACCTATAGTTGGGATATTCAACATATAGACATAAATAATGAATTTCTTAATGGGCATCTTGATCGGCCAGTGTATATGAAGCGGCCTCTAGGTTTTGCATACCCTAAACACTCGGATTGGGTTTTTCGATTGAAGAAGTCTTTATAAGGCTTAAAACAAGCCCTTCGAGCCTGGTACGATAGACTTAAAAATCACTTAACTGCATATGGTTTCAAGTACTTCAACTCTGATCATTCCTTTTTTATATGAGAAATGATGGCAAGCTCTTGTTAATGCTAGTCTATGTCGATGACATTCTCATAACAGATGATGATCATTCACTTGTAAAGAAGTTTATTCTTACTCTCTTCTCAGAATTTGCTCTCAAAACTCTCGGGAGTGTGAATTTTTTTCTTGGTGTTGAAGTATCCAAGAAAGGATCTGCTTATACCTTGTCTCAAACAAAGTACATAAGGGATCTACTTGCTAAAACACATCTACTTATAGCAATCCTCAGCCGTCGCCCTATGATACTGGTACCAAACTTCACAACAATGAAAACCCTCACTTTGCTGATCCTACTCTCTACTGAAGTACCGTTGGGGCTCTTCAATATCTCACCATCACCCACCCGGATATATCTTATATGGTAAATAAACTGAGTCATTTTCTTCAACAACCAATTTGTCTTCAGTGGAAAGCGTGCAAACGACTTCTTCGTCATCTGAAAGGCATTATCCATTATTCACTTGTGTTCAAGTCATCTCTATATCTATCGCTCTCTGCCTACTCAGATGCTGATTGGGAGGATCAGTCGACAATCGTAAATCAACTGGAGGATACTTTTTCTTCCGGGGCGCTAATCTTCTGTCTTGGAGTTCCAAGAAACAAGGAGTTGTTTCTCGCAGCTCTACTGAATCTGAATACAGGTCGTTGGCCAACACTATTATGGAACTTGTTTGGATCAAGTCTCTACTTCTGGAAATTGGTTATTCTTTATTACAAATGCATGTGATATGGTGTGACAACAAAAGTGCAGCCTCCATGGCCTCAAATCCTGTTCTACATGCACGCTAACTAAGCATATCGATATCGATATTCATTTTTTTGGGACAAGGTTATCAAACGAGAGCTGGATGTTCTTCATATAGCCTCAGAAGATCAAGTTGTTGATATTCTAACCAAATCGATTTCTATAACGTGATTTAACTTGCTTACTCAAAAACTGCCTTTTTGATAAAGGCTGAACTGTGTTTGTGTGGTTTGTATTAGCTTGTAACAGTTTTATGTTAGTTTTCGGTTTTTAGCTTTCTGTTATAAATAGTTTGTTAGGCAGTTATATGATGTGGCAAATCTGTTAGGAAAAGAATAGCTAAGTTATGCATTTTCATGCATATGTTCAACACATTCTCATGCATACGTATGTGATCTCTATAAATAGAGAACAAAGCATTCAATGAAGGTAAATCTTTCTCTTTACTATTCTGTGGTTTAGCTCTATCTTACATCACCTAAGGCCAAAGCATGGACAACTCTGGCTTTTAGATCTATTCGAACTATCTATGAAGCCCGTTTTATCTTGAACGAGCGAAGCTGGGTCTTTTCTGGCACATGAGCTCTATCATGTGAGGTTCGGCATACAAGCTCTATCGCATGAGTTCTGGCACTTGAGTTGTCATGTGAAGTCTTTTACATGCATTATGTCATGTGAGGTCTGCGTAGCGAACTTCTCCCTTAGTCAAATGTCTTCTACATTTGTGTGTATATATATATATATATGAAAGATTATGGGCTAAATTAGATATATGGGCTTTAGTTAATTAATGGTTGGACTATTAATTAATTAAAGTAGACTAAAGAATAAAAGCCCATTAAAGCTAGGGCTTTAGTGGGCTGCTCTATTTAATATAAATAGAGACATTTATTCATTAGGTCAAAGTATATACGAAATAGACGTTAGACGTAACACAGAAATCATTCTTAGAGAACTACCGTTAAGTTCATTCAGAGATTTCTTGGCTTTCTCTGCTTGAACTTTATACCGAGGAATTATTCCTGCATCGGATTTGCATACACGTAGATACCATAGTTGTGGAGATAACCTTGCAGGATTCATTGGAAGCTTGGAAGCGTTGCAAATCGTAAGTTCTCTATCCAACGTGTTCATAGGGCTCATCACATGATTAATTATAGATCTAGATATGTTTCTTGATTGTACATTCCGCTGTGTATCATTAGATGATGTCAAGAATTCCCAACAGTGGTATCAGAGCCCGGGGCTCGATTTATAATTAATTCGTGTTCTATTAATTGTGGATTTCTTGAAATTTTGAATTTCGAATTTGAATTATTTTCGTTTTCTTAGTTTCGTTTAATTTTTCCTTTTGTTTTAATCTGTTTAAAAAAAAGGAAAAGAAAAAGAAAACGAAAAGAAAACTGAAATTTGAAAATCTGAATTGTGTTTTTGGAAATTGAATTGCCGACCACCGTCATCACCTCGCCGGAGATGTGCCGCCGCCTCAGAGGACACGGCGATCGACGCCTTGGCGCGCGAAGCGCTCGTCGTCGCCGCGTCTATCGTTATTCTGACACGCCGCCTCATCGTCGAACCTTGGTTTCGTGACCCTCCCATCGAGCATTCTGGACAAGCGGCGGTCGACGACACGACACGAAGTGCGCGTGGTCGTCGCCGCCGCGGCTGTGATGTTGAGGCACCTCTTCTCGCCGACGGCGACGTCAGGAGGAGGAAGAAGGCGCGGGGACGGCGGCTGAACGTCGGGTGACATGGCGAACTCGCGGGCGAGGCGAGCGTCTCGGGCGTCGCGGCGCCGGGCTGGATTTTCGCTACCGGGCGTCGGTGGAGTCGGAGGTGACGGCGGCGAAACGCGGGCGGCGGTGCAACGCCCGTTGCGCAGAAAACCCTAACGCGTCACGCTGGGCCGTGGCGCTGTTGATCGCTAGCGAATGGCCGGGCCTCACGTCGCGGGTTGCCGGGCTTCCGCACCGCTCTTGGGCCGTGGGCGAGTTCTGTTGGGCATGAGCTATGCGGGCCGTGATCCTTTCCTGCAGCTGGGCCGCGACTTGGAGCACTTTTGGGCCGTTTTTCTCATTTATTGTAGCAGCCCATCAAGGGCCGTTACAGTTTTATTAAAAAAAAGGTTTTCTTTTATTAATTTAGAATTAATAAAATTCAATTTCCAATTACACAAATTAATTTATTAATTGGATTAATAAGTTTTGTTTTAATATTATTATTTTCGAAATAATAACATTAATTTCGATTTTGTATTAGTTTAGAATTAATACAATCTTCTTATGTACATTGATTTAATTTATTAATTTAGAATTAATAAATTTAATCACAATTTTGAAATTAATTTATTAATTAGATTAAAAATTTAAACTTTATTATTATTTTGAAATAATAATATAAAGTTTGATTTATATTAATTTAGAATTAATATAATTCACTAATGTACATGGATTAATTTTATTAATTTAGAATTAATAACTCTAATCACTATTATGGACATTAATTTATTAATTAGATTAATAAATTTTGACTTTATTATTATTTTGAAATAATAGTATAAAGTTTGATTTTATATTAATTTAGAATTAATATAATTTACTTATGTTCAGTAAATTAAAGAATTGATTTATTAATTAGATTAATAAATCTTATTTGATTATTATTTTAGAAATAATAATACTAAATGAATATTTATATTAATTTGGAATAATATAAATGCATACATCCACTTTTAATTAGAGAATTAAATTATTAATTAGATTAATGAATTTATTCGTTGAGCCCTATTGCTGTTATTATGTGATAAGCATGCTATTTGATTTTATGCTTATATTTTAACTATAGTAGTTAGAGACCACTTTTATGTTTGGGTAGGCGGCGCCAATACTTGTAGTCCGTGTTACTATGTTTGGGTAGGCGGCGCCCAATATATGTGGTCCGCATTTTATGCCTGGGTAGGCGGCACCCAGTAATTGTTTTGAATTTAATATTGGATATTAAATAAACAATTAGTATCACATGTTTTATCCCCACTAAATACAAGTCTTGTTTTTGAAACAAAATGCATCGTCCATTATAATTGTGTGAGGATCCTAGCCTCTTTCGTCCAAGAGTTTTACAACAAAGTGTTTACTCCGAAATCGACAAGGCAAAGGCTCATTCATAGATGCATGGTTGGCATCGTGTGATGGAGTTGATTTGCTTAATTATTTTGAAACAGCCAAAGCGATCAAAATAATTAGTGAATGCATATTAATTGGATTAATAAACCAAGAATTGAGGACTTTTGTTTCATTCGGATTCAAAACCCACCAAGTGTCGTTATTGTGGTCATCACCGCAGAGGTGCGATAATGATGCGACTTAATCGATGCAAAACTATCGCCGCAATTGGCTTTGAGGCTATTGAGTGATATTATTACTGATCATCACCAAAGCGAGGTCGTAATAATATTGACTTGGATCTTGGACTACTAAGATTTATATTTATTATAAATCTTTATATTGCATTTAGGGGTGCAATATATGTTAAAATTAGTGGGAGCTAATCAATATAATAAACCCTTGTTTGATCAGTGATACGATTATGATCTGTGTTTACTTTGTTCTAATTTGCTATTTCTTTATTTCGTTCAGTTACGATGTCGACTATGTTATATAAATGTTTGGTGGAAACAAATTTGTTGACTGGGTCAAACTATCCGGATTGGCTACGTTGCATGCGCTTGGTGTTAAGGACGGATAAGATTGAGTATGTCTTGGACAAACCAATCAGTACCATCCCCGATGAGCGTTCTCCTGAGTATACCTCGTTTGACATGGTTGCTCATAAGAAGCACGTTGAGGATGCTATGTCGGCTCAGGGCATTATGTTGACCTCTATGAGTTTGGAACCCAAAGGAAACATGAATACATGCTACCCTATGAAATGATTCAGCACTTGAAGAGTTTGTTTGCCTCACAAGCACAAACACTGGAGTTTGAAATACTTCGGGATCTCTTCAAGTGCACGCTTCATGATAGGAGCAAAATCTCTAAACATGTATTGAAGATGATAGGATTGATTGAGAGGCTGGCGTCGATTGGAACGACTCTGCCAGCCAATGTCTCAACAAACCTGGTTTTGCAATCGCTACCGGTTCATTTGCGAATTTCATAGTGAATTTCAATATGAACAACACAAATGTGGGATTGGTGATCTTCACAACATGTTGAAGACTTACGAGTCCTCTACTACGATGGCAAATCTGTGTGCTCATGGTGAGCTCTTACGCTCAATCTTCCAAAGGAAGAAAAGCAAAAGAAAATAAGAAGAATGCATCGATGTCTTGAAGCCTAAGAAGAGTGGGGGGGCTCAGAAGAAGAAGCCGACGTTAGCAAAGGATGAGTGCCTATTCTGTCATGAGAAGGGGCCTTTGGAAGAGAGGCGCCCAAAATTGAGGCTGAGGTGCAATGGGTGGTAGCTCAGGTATGTTTGTCGTTGAGATAAATATGTCTATAAAAATTCACATTCTTGGGTATTAGATACCGGTTGTGGCTCACACATTTGTAATAATGTGAAGGGCTTAGTGACAGCAGAAAAGTGAATCCTGGGGAGGTCGACCTACGCGTGGAAAATGGAGCAAGAGTTGTTGCTGAACGTGTGGTGACTTATAGATTGGATCTTCCTTCGGGTTATAGACTAGATTTACATGATTGTTATTTTGTTCCTGCTATTTCAAATAATATTATTTTCATTCCTATGTTAGACATTGAAGGGTTTTTCCTTCTATTTTGGAAATAGTTGTTACACGTTTTCCTTAATGAAATGTTTTATGGAAATGCCTTTCTTTCGAATGGTTTATATATGTTTGAAAGTGAACGAAATATTCTCAATGTGCAAAACAAACGACCTAAGCTAAGTACTTATCTTTGGCATTGTAGACTTGGTCATATCAATGAGAAAATGATAGCAAGATTGAGAAAATTAGATTATTTCACACCTTTTGATTTTGAATCATATGGTGCTTGTGAATCATATCTCAAAGAGAGAATGATTAAGAAACTATTTTCTGGGAAATGGTTACGTGCCAAAGAATTGCTAGAGTTTATCCACTCAGATGTGTGTGAAAGTTTCCAACTCAAGCAAAAGGTGGATATTCGTACTTCATAACTTTTACTGATGATTATTCAAGGTTTGGGTATGTATATCTGATGAAACACAAATCTAAGGCTCTTGATAAATTTAAGGAGTTTAAGTTAGAAGTCGAGAAACAACTTGGTAAAAGTATCAAGAATCTTCGATCAGATCGAGGAGGGGAATACTTAAGTTGAAAATTTCTTGATTACTTGAAATCACATGGAATCCGGTCATACTAGACTCCTCCGGGAACACCACAACTGAATGGTGTATCCGAGAGAAGAAATCGAACCTTATTAGACATGGTTCGATCCATGATGAGTTTCGCTAGTCTCCTTTTATTCCTTTGGGGCCATGTCTTACTTAACGCTGCTCATATTTTGAATATGGTTCCTTCCAAATCAGTCGAGAAAACACCATATGAGATATGATATGAGAAAAGAGCAAATCTTAACTATTTGCGGAGGGTTGTTAGCTTTTGTTAAGAAAATGCTGACTGATAAGTTGGAATCGAAAAGTGAGAAATGTTATCTTGTGGGATATCCTAAGGAAAACAGAGGATATGAATTCTACTCACCTGGAGATCACATGGTGATCATCTCTAGGAATATGACGTTTCTTGAAGACTCCTATGTTTCTAAGGAACAAGGTCACAACGAGGTAGATCTTGAAGAAATTCGAGAACCACAAAACAACATAGAGGACGAAAGATTGTTCAATAGTGTGAACAATAATTCAGTGAAAGTATTTGACGATCTATTGGGAGGGGAAATGACTCTTAGAGGGTCACCTCAATACAATGAGACTAATCAAATAGTAGATGACACAATAGTTGTGCCACCTCCACCTCAAGAAATTCATGAGGAAATTCTTGAGAATCTCCAAAATGTTGAGAAAGTCAACACGGAGGAGCCTACTCACGTTCAAAATGAATAGCATGAACCTGCGCAAACAACCCGACTCAATACGCCACAGAGGACTCGTCGTGCACCCCAAAGACTGAATCTAATGGTTGAGAACCAAGATGATGAAGTCGAATCCGATGATGATGAACCTAAGACCTATCTTCAAGCGGTGTCGACATCGATTCAAAGATGTGGCTCGATGCATCGAGGACAGTCATTTATGGACTTAGCAAGCATCGAGTAGTTGGAATTTTTTTTTTTGACAGAGCTATCAAATTGTTTGACTTTGTCAGAAGCAAAGAGGACCCTTGCATTTATAGTAAGCGCGAGAATGGAAACGTTGTCACCGGTCATATATGTCGATGACATTACGATTATGGGAGCGACCGATCCATGATGCAATCCGTGAAAACCGGCTGTCTAAATCCTTTATGATTAAGGATCTCGGTGATGCCTCCTACATCCTTGGGATCAAGATCTATCGGGATAGACCTAATAGATTGTTGGGGCTATCACAAGCCACTTACATAGACAAATTGCTACGGCGTTTCTCAATGAAAAATTCTAAGAAATCATTTCTTCCTATGGGACATGGCATCAAGTTGTCTAAGAAGAATTGTCCTTCTAATGACAAGGAAATTGCTTGCATGAAAAGGATCACATATGCTTCTGCTATATGATCGATCATGTATGCCATGATATGCACTAGGTCAGATGTGGCCTATGCGCTTAGCATGATGGACAGATTTCAGCAAACTCCCGGTGAGGAGCATTGAAAAACTGTTAAGATTATTCTTAAGTACCTTAAAAGGACTAAAGAATACTTCTTAGTCTATGGTGGGCACCGAGCTATCGGTGATCGGGTACACTGATGCTAGCTTCCAAACTGGAACAAGCATGTTCCAAGTCGATATCATCTGATTAGAGAAATAATAGAAATGGGCTATGTAAAATTAGAAAGAGTACCCACTGACGATATCTTAGCTGACCCTTTTACCAAGCTATTGTGAGAGCTTGTGTGTTAGACATGTGGGATGTTGGCTTTGATTCAGTGAGAGTTTAAAGTTTGTATGTTTTAGAAACTTCTTTGTTGAGACATACTTACTTTTGATCACAATCGAAGATAATGTTTTTATCTATGGGTTTTGTGCATTTAATGGAATAATTATTTAGATGTTTGTCGTTATTCTCTTATATGCTCCCTTGAATTATCACTGTCACTTTTGCTGTGAGACATCGATGATAAAGTGTAATTCTAAAATAACCCTAACCAATGATCATCAAGAATGGGATATTGATGATATTTCATAGGTTAGCATGTGGTTTGCATCGCATTCTTAGAGAATGTAGTGGTTCTCGCAACTACGAGATATTTGATATCCGTGATGGACACATGAATACTTTGGAGAGTATTGGTATACCCGACTATTAAATCGTTTGTTTGATGTATACGATTTCTTATGTGTGGAGTATGTAATAGTCCTCAGACTTGAGGTCATTACACATTTTGTTTGTTGAGTGTTGTACTTTGACCAATGCAACGCTTGCGAGTGGCAAGACACGGCATGGATTGGGTGCATCATGAGACAAATGAAAATGGTAGTTGAGCCAAGAATGAGATTTATTCCTCGATTAGAATTTCGAGCGAGCACTTATTTTCTCTATATTATTCGATCATAAAGTCATTGAATATGATCATATGGATCTTATAATAAAGATGAGAAAAATGATTGAGCTATTGGGATAGACACATAGCAAAATCCTAGGCTCAATCGAGTGTGTCATGAATGAAAGGATATTACATAAACTTCATGTAAATGTTTGTTTCTCGCTTTCCACGTAAGCGTCCGTCATATATCGAGTTCACGCACAACGCATCCATGAGTTTTGTGCAGACTTTGATTAGATCATCGTCGGTAATGGGGGCCTATTGGGTCACACTATCAAGTGTATTGTTAATCCACTCAAGGGTATGCATAGTGTACGGTAAGTTATCTAATATTAGTCCAAGTGGGAGATTGAAAGATTATGGGCTAAATTAGATATATGGGCTTTAGTTAATTAATGGTTGGACTATTAATTAATTAAAGCAAACTAAAGAATAAAAGCCCATTAAAGCTAGGGCTTTAGTGTGCTGCTCTATTTAATATAAATAGAGACATTTATTCATTAGGTCAAAGTATATACGAAATAGACGTTAGACGTAACACATAAATCATTCTTAGAGAACTACCGTTAAGTTCATTCAGAGATTTATTGGCTTTCTCTGCTTGAACTTTATACCGAGGAATTGTTCCTGCATCGGATTTGCATACACGTGGATACCATAGTTGTGGAAACAACCTTGCAGGATTCATTGGAAGCTTGGAAGCGTTGCAAATCGTAAGTTCTCTATCCAACGTGTTCATAGGGCTCATCGCATGATTAATTATAGATCTAGATATGTTTCTTGACTGTACATTCCGTTGCGTATCATTAGATGATGTCAAGAATTCCCAACAATATATATATATATATATATTATGTGTAATCCGAAGAATATAATAAAAAATTGTGTAAAGAATTAATAAAATTGTATTTCAACAAATCCTTATAGTACTTATTTGGCGAAACATAGTAACTTTGCAAAGACGTGGAATTTTGATAAACAAAACAATCAGTTAGTCCTGGTGAATGCGATTCTTTCAATTCATTGATTAAAAGAAACTTTTGCCACCCACGCCCACTCCTTTTCCCCAAATTAGGTCATAGAGCGAAGGGGTAGGTATTAGCATATTTGGAAGTATACGATCGAGCTAGAAACTCAGGAGCTAGATATTTCAAAAGTTTATTGCATATTTCAGCTCTTACTAATTATTTTTATTAATTTTAAGATCTCGCGTGGTTTTGTTTGTTTAATCCTAATCTGGGTCGTCTTGGGAAAATATTCGGACATGTGTGCCGGATGTTACTATATTAGTATAATGACTCACTTGTGAGAACTTTGTCATTAATTACCATTAAGTCAAGTATCCGTAGAATAAGCGAGTTCTTGTATTTCACGTTTCTCTCCGTTACTAGGGGGATATTTTGTCATATCTATTTATTATATATTTACTATTAATATAAAAGTTTACACTTATTTTAATTTTGGTATAGCTATATAGTGTTTAAAATATTGTAATTTCTGTAAATAGTTTAATAATTCTACATACATATTATTTGTTCGATATGGAAGAATTCTTTTATAGCTAAAAGCGTGTTAAAATTATTATATAAATTATCTACTTTTATGTATTTACATATAGAGTGATGTTCAAATAAAAATAATTTTTAACGTGAGAATTAATAATCATAAAAATTTGTTATGACTAAAATGCATCCGCTGGAAAAGTTATTGAATCAAAAAATTCCAAAATTTCACCTAGGTTCGAATACTATAAGGGTCAAAATTCTATTTTTTTATTAAATAACTTTTTCAGTGAATTCATTAACTTTCACAACAAATTCATTAGTTTTTTGTTATGTTATGAACCAAAAACTGATAAATTCGCTGTGAAAATTGATAAATCTGTTGGGAAAGTTATCGAATCCAAAAAAATAAAACTTTTGTCCATCATTGGATTCGAATCCGCGTGAAAATTTTGAATTTTTGGATTTACTAATGTTTTAAATGAATACATCAACTTTCATAACAAATTTATTTGATTCTTAATTTTTAGAATAAAAATAATTCTAATTTGAACCTAACTCTCTCTCTCTCTCTCTCTATATATATATATATATATATATATTATATAAGTGTTTACCATGTAGACATTCCTTATAGTGTCAACATAAGGACAATATCAACCCTTGATAAATCAATATAGACGCTTCAAATTCAATGCATAAATTATGATACAGATGCACAAATACATAATTATATATAGAAATATACATATAACTAATTCAGATGCACACTTAAAAATAACTATTAGATTTTCAAATCTAATGGATATAATTTGTTCTTATTTATGTATATTAAATATTATATGTACATGAACCAATTCAATTATATATATATATATATATATATAAATTCATAGGTTTGCGTACGTTCATACATTTTAGTTTGCTAGTTCTTTAAAAAAAGTTTAGATCGAAATTGTTTTTGGTATGTATCTATTACTTGCATGCTATTTTGGATCTTTTTTAATAAACAAATATTCAAAAATATGGTAAATAATACTACTCTAATATATTACTATAACTAGAGGCGCTCATTACCGGAGTACGAACCTAGATGCTATTAATGGGCGGGATGAACCTAGACGTACACGCCTTAGATTAAAACGTCCACTACCAAGAAAAGAAAAGAAAAGAAAAGAAAAGAAAATGCTCGTACTCATAAACTTGGGTTAATCCTCTCAAAAAATAACAATAAAAACATGGGTTACTAACTAATTTTGCTCGAGAAATTAATTTCAATCACTATATTTCAGCTTTGATATTGACATGATCGAGTTGTTGTTATAAGCAAAATCTTTTGGCAATAGAATTATAAATTGCCCCCACTGACGTAGATTATATGGCGAAATATCATAGATGTAAGAATCTTTTAGTCTTCTAAGTCGGGGCACAGCAATTAATAGAGGATGAAGATATCTCAAAATAATTCAGAATATACTTTAAGTCCAGCAGAGGAAAATATAAAAGAAAAAATGAAGAAAATGTAGATGAAAATTCTAATTTGAATCATAATTACTATTATTATTTAAAAAACGTGCAATACAAACATGGTGGGATCGGTGTTGGTTGAGATATTTGTGGTAAAAAAACGTGGATAGTTTATCCAACATGATTTGTAGCATAATTGTAAGAAGGCGCGCAACTGCATTTTAACGTTCAACTTCTACTCTCTCTCGGGAATAAATAAATGGATTGTTTGCGTTTGATTTTTCTTGTCCCAAAAGGTGAAAGTTTGCTCAGGAAGTCTTCACATCAGCTTCGTGAGAATGTGAGAGAGTAGTGTTGGAAAACGTGTACAAAAATAGTACAGATTTGCCGCGTAGACATAACTTAATGTAAATGTAGAAGTAGGAGATCAAACAACAATGAACTTAAAATAGAATTGAAATACAATTGAAACTAAAAACCGTATTCTAGATGCCGAGTCGAGGAGGCCTCTTTCCATAAGATGAGATCGCCCGGTAGTGTTCTCGGTTCGCGTATCGTCCCAAAGATAAAATGGCGTCTACCGTGGGTGGCAGCACCGAAACCAACGAGCTCCGCGAACGGACGGAAGCGAGGGATGAGCTTGGACACAAATGTGAATGCAGAGTGCTCTTAGGTATGCTAGAATGCTTTTGCGTGGGTGGCTAATCTTTGGGAGACATGTCCTATTTATAGGCGTCGCCCTCATGGGAGCATGTTGAGTCAACACCGCATTGATGTCGGGTGTTACGGAGTTATGTCCCATATTGAGTGTGGCGGTTTGGAGACAACGGGCACGTTTCCGCAGAGCCATCATGTCGGGCGTTATCGACGGTTCACGACGAATCGGACAACGCGTGCGTCCGTGTTCATTGGACGATCCGGACGTCTCTTCAAGTGCACAAGAAGCCCAACGGATTGGGCCGCACGAGTTGGGCCTCGGACCAACTCCATCTTTGGGCTCGATCAAACGCTGATCCAAAATATACGGGCAATGGGTCGGAACGAGCCCACCAACAGCCCAAAGAATGCACCCCAAAGACCACCCAAAGACCAATTGCCAAGATCCAAGATCCACGATCCACGATCCACGGACCCGGAACCAGAGCCGAGCCGGGCCGGGCGAACGCATGCATGGGCGCGGCGCCGCACGGCATCGGCGGCGGCGGCGTCAGCAGCGTGGGGCTTCCACCCATCATCACTTGTGCACATAATTATACTAAGTGTTCAATGAACCACTATATAGACAATTAATGAAGGTACATTAATCAATGTGGGATAAGGATTAATTAATCCATACTTATCCCTTAAGCACAAACTCCATGTTTAAGTGACCAATTTTGATCCACTATTTCACCACCGGAAATCGGATTTGAGAATGTGAATACACCACGATCATCTACTCAAAACGTAGATCGATCCTATGCCATTTAATTTCACAAAATTAAATGTTACGTCACTCAAAATCTTGGTCAAAGTAGCTTCGCAACTTGACCATATATATAATAAATATATAATATTAGCGATTTTCAACAATCCCCACATGAGTGAAAATAGCCATATGCATGTATGCGCATACCATTTCCTCAAGAGATATTAAAATATTTGGACGGTGGTTTATGGCTTGAACCTTCCATAGTTAGTACCATCGAGTACACAGCGGATTAGTGGACACAATGCCTTGAACTATTCCCCACAACGTAATGAAACAATGGTATTAACACTTTAACACCTCAACCTCATCCGCTCTCACGCTTGATTCCATTTTGGCCATGAACATCCACTTTGGATTCATAAGTGTTTTATTTGAAGCGGCCCCACTCGCACTTACATAGGTGATTCTTACCAGTATCTTGCCATACTCAACCCCTCGAGGTATCTTAGAATCATTAAGAGTCAACGACCAACCTCACCACTAGGCAAGTTTTTTTTTTCAACACTCGCTTGCTTTTAGGAACAGACTAACTTGAGTGTTTACACACTAACTCCTATAGCTTAGTTCTCCCATTGAACCAAGTTCTTGGGATCTTCATCATCATGGTTGGGTTACCACTATGATTGTTCTTAAGATGTGGATTTTAATCTCATTCCCTCTAGCAACTTGATCATTTGATCCTGGTTCAACCCTTTGTTAACGGATGCATCCGATTATCTATCGACTTGACACGGTCAATTGATATAACCCCACTGAGATCAAATGCCTCACGGTATTATGTCAAGTATATGTCGAGACTTACCATTATACAAACCATTTTTCGCTTCTTCCAATAGCCGCTTGGCTATCACAAAGGAATCATCACCGCGGACGCGTGTTTAGACCAACATGGAATATCTTCCAAAATTACTTGAGCCACTGCTTCCTCACCGCCTTTATCCAAAGCTATGAATTACGATTCCATGGTGGATCGGGCTATACACGCCTGCTTGGTGGATCTCCAAGAAACATCACCTCCCAATCGTGAACACGCACTCACTTGTAGAAAGTGAATCTTTCGTGTCGATATCCAATTGGCATCACAGCACTCTTCAAGCACCGGGGATATCTCGTGAAGTGCAGCCCATGATTTTGAGTATACATCAAGTACCTCAAAACTCTCACTGAGCCTTCCAATGCTCCTTGCTGGATTGCTCGTGTAACGACTCAATTTATTCACGGCAAGCAAGCTATGTCGGTCGGTGTAATTTGTAAGATACATCAAACACCGATGACCTTAGCATAGTCTTCTTGTCCAACAAAGTTCACCCATGTTCTTACTCAAGTGAACATTGAGCTCCAACGGGTCTTAGCAGTAAACTGTCAAACGCGTTGAATTTCTTTAGCACTTTCTACGTAGTGAGATTGTGTCAAGATAATTCCGTCTCGATCTTCTTAGAATCTTGATTCCAAGAATCACATCAGCTAATCCCATGTCTTTCATGTCAAAATTTCTTTTAACATGCGCTTTGTGTCATTAATGACTTGAGTATCATACCCATGATCAATATGTCATCCACATACAAACACACTATAACATAACCATTATCAATGTTCTTAACGAGACACATTTGTCACACTCGTTGATCTTGAAACCATTTGTCAACATTATATTGTCAAATTTCAAGTGCCATTGCAACGGCGCTTGTTTCAAACCATATAGAGACTTCATGAGTTTGCATACCTCGCCTCTCGACGGTACTACAAACCTTCGGGTTGTTTCTATATATACCTCATCCTCGAGGTCACTGCTCAAAACGCAGCCTTAACGTCCATTTGATGAATCTCAAGATTGCGCAGCAAAGAATTGCGGAGAAGCACCGAATAGACGTAATCCTCGCCAAGTGAATAGGAATCAAGAAATCGTATTCTCTTTGTTTAAACCCTTCGACAACCAAACGGGCCTTATACTTTTCAATTAATCCATCCGCTTTGTACTTTCTTTTAAGGATCCATTTGCATCCTAAGGGCTTACAACCTTCTCGCAAATCAACCAAAGACCCAAATGTGGTTTTGCGTATAGAATCAATCTCACTGAACAACCTCTCGCCGAGCATCCCGTCCGGCCGAGCATAGGCTACTTTGATCGACGTTGGTTCTTCGTCCAACATGAACGCAATATAGTCGGGACCAAAACTTTGGCGCTCGACTTTCATCGCCTCGCCTTGCTCGAATTCTCCGATCGAGACCGATCGCTATGCGATATCGGTTCTTCCTCCAAAGGTTTAGAACTCGAAGCTTCACCATCGCCTCTATTGTTAGAGCCGACTTCACTTTTATCCTTGTCTTTACAGGATAAACACTTTCAAAGAATATAGCATTCCTTGATTCAATCGTTGTCCCCAGTCATATCCCAGACTCGACTGTGGATCGAAATGATAGGCGCTGCTTGTTGCATACCCAATAAAGATACAATCGATCGTTTTAGGTCCAATTGTAACTTGTTTAGGAAGAGGACCTCATCCTTCGCCAAACACCCCACACTTTGAGATATTTCAGACGATGGCTTTCTTCCTTTCCACAACTCATGGAGTGACATCCTTACTCTTCGTGGGAATTTTGTTCAAGATGTAGTTGGTCGTCAAAACAGACTTCCCCACAAGTTCTGGGCAACCTCGATCTAATCAACAAAGCATTCATCATCTCCTTAAGTGTTCGATTTTTACGCCAAGAACGCCATTAGATCGAGGTGAATAAGAGTCGTCGTTTGATGTATTATACCACTTTCATTGCATAATGCCTCAAACGGAGCTACATATTCTCTCCTCTATCACTGAATGCCTTAATTCGACAATTTTAGTTGATTCTCGCTTCGTTCTTAAAGTTTTTAAAAGCTTCATAGCCTCGTCTTTACTTCTTAGAAGGTAAAGATAATAATATCTTGTACGGTCATCAATAAACGTGATGAAGTACTTTTATCACCTCTAGTTTGTACAAACTTTAAATCACACACATCGTTGTAAATAAGTTCTAGAGGCTTAGTGTCTGTCTCACCGAATGAAACGGTAACTTAGCTATTTTCGCTTCCACACAAACCTCACATTTCGTTTGTGTATTAACTTCATTTAACTTTAGTAAATCTAAATTTACTAATCTTTTATTGCATTTAGATTAACATGTCCTAATCTACAATGCCATAAATCGAGCACTCACCAAGTAAGAGGAAGTAGATGCATTTTCATTAATAGCAATCTTGGGTACACGGTGTACCATTACATTCAATTTGAAAAGACCCCCAAGAAGATAACCCCTACCAAGGAACTTCCCAAACTTAGTCAAGACAAACTTGTCCGACTCAAAACTAGTCTAAACCCCTTGTTAACTATAATAGAGCCCGACACCAAATTCTTGCGGATGTCCGGACATGCAAAGACATCCTTCAACGTGATCTCAATGCCGGACGACATCTTGAGCACCACATCACCAACTCCGCAACCTCGCATTTAAGCTTGGTTCCCATGTTGAGCTTCCTCCCTCAACAAAGCTTGTAGGTGGAGAAACGCATCTTTTCGGCGCAGACGTGCTTGATGCGCCAAAGGTCGATGAACCATCCACCTTGATTCTCGACGTGGTCGACTTCTTCGTCACCACAAGAACCAAGTCATCCTTGTCCCATTTGTCAAGTCCTTCTCGACAACATTGGTAACTTGTTTAGCCTTCTTCTTCTTCGCTTACGACAGTCCTTACGTGTGGCCATGCTTGCCACAATTATAACAGCCCCGTCAAATTTACGGGCAACCACCTTCGCTTTGCCTTTGTCTTCGACATTCGACGAACACGCTTGTTGAGGGACCGCCTCCAACAAAGTTGGCTTTAGCATCGATCGCCTTCGCTTTTAAATCTTGTTTCTTCACGCCGAATCGATGCTAGCGGTTTGACGATCAAGTCTTCAAGTGTCATATCCTTTCGCCAGGCTTAAGGTAGACCTGAAGTCTCTCCACCTGTGGGTAGCTTCTCAATCATCGAAGCGACGACAAAGCCGTCCGAACAAGATGTGTTCTTCGGCTTGAACCTCGTGGTACAATGAGTTGAAACTCTTTGACTTGGTCCATGATCGGTCGGAATCAACCATCTTGTAGTCCAAATATTCGCTACAATGAACTCTTAGTACCGTGATCATCACTACGGTACTTCTTTTCACAAGATCCCACATACATTTGGATGTCGTTACAACAAAGATAAACACTATACAAGCTATCTTCTAGACTACCAAGTATAAAATTTTTACAAAGATAGTCGCCAAGGCGCCGCTTGTCATATGTCGCCGGACGTGAAAGTCCATTACCACCCGCACGGCGGGCTCATCTTCCACCAAAAGTTGGCGAAGCCCAACGCCGTGAGGTAGAGAACAACATCTTTTGCTGCCATCTCGTTGATCCTCCAAACTTTGGCGGATTCTCGACGGGCGGCATCATCCCGCGGTATGAACAGCACCGATATCGATCCCAAACCGGATCCACCAACACCACTGAAGTGTGCCGAACATGGAACTCGAATGAGAACCACCGGCAGTTAGATCCCATGGATCCAACAATGACCCACCGAAAAGTGCGCAATGTCGAACCAAAGGAACCACTAAAAGTGGAACCAATTGTTGAACCACTAAAAAGTGGAACCAACAACGACCCAAAGGGTCCCATGGTCAACCTCAAGGTATCGAACCAAACATGACCAAGCCATTGTGCTGTAATCGACGGCAAGAAGCAGAGGCAAGGCGGAGGCGGCGGCAAAGAATAAATGACGTAAGTCGAGTCGGTGGCGTGTACGATCGACATCTCCAAGCAAATGTATTAGTTTCAAAGTTTTAAGTCAATTTTAATGTTCTGACTCCTCGCAAGTGTTATCTCGCCTTGTGATTGTTGGAAAACATGTACAAAAACAAGACAGATCACGGGCGGTTACAACTTAATGTAAATGTGAAGTAGGAGATCAAAAACAATGAACTTAAAATGTAATTGAAATACAATTGAAACTAAAACCAGATTCTAGATGCCGAGTCGAGGAGGCCTCTTTCCGCAAGACGAGATATGCACCGGTAGTGTTCTTTTACCGCGTATCATCCCCAAAGATAAAACGGCAATTGTCTCGGGTGGCAAGCACCAAGAAACCAACGAGTCCCGCGAATCGACGGAAGCGAGGATGAGCTTGGACACAAAATGTGAATGCAGAGTGCTCTTAGGTATGCTAAAATGCTTTTGTAGTAGGTGGCTAATCTTTGGGAGACATGTCCTATATATAGCGCCGCATGGGAGCATGCCGAGTCAACACCCGCATTGATGTCGGGTATTACGGAGTTATGTCCCTATTGAGTGCGCGGCGGTTTCGGAGACAACGTGGGCACGCTTTCTTGCGAGCCATCATGTCGGAAATGCTATCGACGGTTACGACGAACCGACAACGCGCAAGGCCCAGTTCATTGGACGATCCGGACGCCTCTTCAAGGCACAGCAGCCCAACGGATTGGGCCGCACGAGTTGGGCCTCGACCAACTCCATCTTTGGGCTCGATCAAACGCTGATCCAAAATATATGGGCAATGGGCCGGGAACCGTGCCCACGAATCGATCCAAAGAACACCCAAAGACCAATTGCAAGATCCACGATCCACGGTCCACGGTCCACGGACCACGAACCACGATCCACGGACCACGGACCACGGACCCGAACCGAGCCGGGCCGGGCACGGGCGCCGGGCGCCGGGCACCGGCCCGCGCGGCGAGGGGCGATGCACACACAGGCGCAAGTGGGCTTTCCAAATTTCATCATTTGTGCACATAATTATACTAAGTGTTCAATGAACCACTTATATAGACAATTAATGAAGGTTCATTAATCAATGTGGGATAAGGATTAATTAATCCATACTTATCCCCTTAAGCACAAAACCCATGTTTAAGTGACCAATTTTGATCCACTATTTCTCACCATCGAAAATCGGATTTGAGAACGTGAATACACCACCATCATCTACTCAAAACGTAGATCGATCCTATGCCATTTAATTTCACAAAATTAAACGTTACGTCACTCAAAATCTTTGTCAAAGTAGCTTCCTGGCAACTTGACCATATATATAATAAATATATATATATTCGCGATTTTCAACAAGTAGATCACAGTATCTCAATGATTAAATAGTTAAGCGGACATTTGCATAGTATTCATAATGTGTAATCCTAAAGATGGTCAAACTCTCACATTACGATTGATAGGACTCGATTATTGATACTTGTCTTAAATCTACTAGCTCTTAACCAACCGAATTAACCACGAAATAAGCGCGTGGAGGCAAGTTTAACTTTTCTAATATTTTGCTTAGGATTCTTTGCTTTTATCATAAAGTACATCAGAAGAAAAGGATCATATATCTCGTTATCTTATACTCCATTTTTTTCATCTTGGTTGGTGGGGTTATTATTATTTTGATGTGCCATGATGCGCTGGGATTGCACTTGGTTATTTTTCTTTGTTTTCCATAACAACGGAAACCGACATAATATTCTTATTCTTTTTAGTTTTTCATGACAACAATAGTCGCTATATGAAGGTGTTTTCTAATAAAACTATCATAAATCCTATATTTTTGTGACAACGGAACCGCAGTGGCTACAAGGTTTGCCCTCTTAGATTATTAAATTCATTTATGTGTTTCATTATTAGATTTATTATTTTATAAACACTTATTATAGGATAAAAATTATTATAATATGATAAATTTAAACTAATGATATTAAAATAAATGAAGTTAGAAAACTATACACGCTACTTGTGAAATATTGCGATTCCTAATATCCTAATATGTTTTAATATATTGAAGAAAGTCATATGCTTAGTTTTTCAATTTTGGAAATTTCCACTTATATTCGCCCCAAATTCTACAAAATCCCTCAAATTATAATGTTAATAAAATAAATCAAGCTAAATTGGACCTCTCAAACCAAATATCACTAAATGTACAATAATTACATTAAAACGTAGCAACCCCAATTTTAAAGGTGATCATGAACTTAATGAGACAAAAAAGAATGAAATCACCGTTTAGAAGACAAATACATATAATTTCTCCTATAACGAATAAATAAGTCTTTCATGTATCAAGCTTCAACACTAAATATTAACAGTTTTGTAAAAGTTAATTTGACAGTAGTGTGTCGGCTCCTCTTTGATTAAGATATTTTGTCGTGCACGTGCATTGATAGGATATGGCCCAACCTCTCAGGCCCAATAGCAGGCCCAAACGAGCTGGGCCTGACCTAATGCTGCCCTACTCGGTTACGCCCGAATCACAGCCTCCAAACCCTAGTTAAAGACGGAATCAAGGGCGAAGATGATGGGATAACGGTGGAAATCATGGACAATTATGGTGAAGATCATGGTCAGTTATAGAAGGATCGTGAGCCCGCCATTTAAGGGATCCGTTACAAGGTCTACGATTATGTATAAATAGGAGTTAGATTGAAGGTAAAAGGGTTAGCAAATTACTGAATACTAGAGCTCTTTGAGATACTCATTGTAATACAATTATAGTGAACATCTTGAGGATCATCACCTCCGTGGACGAGATCTGCTTTCGATCGAACCACGAAAACTCATGTGTTCTTTATCGCTTTTATAAATCTTTCATACAAACGCATACGTATTTATCATTGGCGCCGTCTGTGGGAACACTTTTTCTTTTTCAACAAAAAGCGTGTTTTCTACAATTTAATGGCAAGGACACGGCAAACGCAAGCACCGCCGGCGATGTCGGTAACAACCGCAGAGGACGATCGGTGGTCACACAACGCCGGGAAAGGGTATCGCGGACGCTACTGGGCGATCATACACCGAGGGCTACATGGAGAATGCTTCCATACACCCTCGTGATGGTCGCCCAACGAGGTGGAAGATACCGACCTCGATGCCGTGAATGCAGGAGGTTCACCGCCCCACGAGGTCCTCGGTCGAGCAAAGGTCCGAATTCCTCAATGCCAACCTCAATCAATTCCGAGTTTCTCAACCAGAGGACAAACGGAGCTGGCCTCAAGAGTGCCAAGTGGCGATTACAGCAACCGAGGTCGCTCACCCTTCAAGCAATCAACGCTCACCGCAGACAATGACCGCCCTAATACCCGGGTTCATTCGCCTGCATAACCATGGAGCCGCTTCTCCACCGGCGAATACCCATGTGTGATCAAGGGAAAGAAGAGATGAAAGGCGAAGTCGAACTCTCCTCGAGAAACGACAGACGCCGCTATCGATCTCCCACCTCCGAGAGAGATGGCAACGAGCTCCCCGGATTCGATCGGCACGACGGATTATCTCTCCTTTCTCAAGGAGACTCGATACCCCTACCACAGCGATACTGCTCCAAATATCGCCGCATACGATGGCCTCGAGATCCTTCCGACTTCCTATTTGCCTATACCACCTATCATGGCAAACCAAGGAATGGAAGATTTCCACATGTGTAAGGTCTTCCCGAGGTGCTAATCTCCAACGCCGACGTTGGTTCACCCGTCGCCGTAATAGCATCCATTGCTTCAAAGACATCATGGATCGGCTCAAATGGCGTTTTACCAAAAGATGCCGCCAACAACCTTCATCCGATTCGCTTATAATCCGCCGAGGCGGGACGAGACGATGTCGAATTTCGCCTCAAGATTCATCATGGAATCCCTTAAAATAGACGAGAGTAACGATCTCTACATCATCAATGCATTTAAGAACGGATCCGATCCGTGCTCAATAAAGAGATCACCCGTGAACAACCAAGACGGCTAGTCGCCTTTGGACATTGGTTGATAACTTTGTCAAAGGGACGAGTCGGACCGGAAGAAGAGAGAGATCCGGGACGAGCAATGGATCGAAAGAAGGAAGCCAAAGGATCGAGGCCGAGGTGTCAACGCCAAGTGCGCTCGAAGAATCAAAAGGGCCCAGAGAATCAAGGTGGGACCTCGCCAAACTCGTAATAGCGAGCGCCTCGCTCAAATCCGTATGGAAATATTTGAGCTTCACATCGAGCTCTTTCCAAAACCTCCTCCTATGAAAGGAGGATCCAAAAAGTCAACATGAAAGTATTGTGACTACCACCGTGGGTACGGTCACGATACGTAAGATTGCAAGATCTTGAGCTCACGATTGACGAGCTCGTCAAAGAAGGAGCTACCAAGAAGTACATCGCCGACTCCGGCCGGTAATAAAAAGCGCAGAGGGAAAATGGAGGTGGTAACAATCATGACCGACCTCAACGGCAGCCCGACCGAAGATGACGAGGATGAAGGTCCCAATGCAATGGAACAGTCTATGCCATAACGGATCGCTTCGCTGGTACGACGAGGTCGCCACTTAGAAATGAGGCTCTGAGGCCGACCCCGAGGAGCCAAAACAAGCGACTCCGGACGGAGAGAACATCGTGTTCTCCAAAGACGACCCAAGACTCCAAGATCATGCCTCACCAGACGCCATTACTATACAAGCCGTGGTAGGCAACAAGAACGTACATCGGGTCTACATCGACATCGGAGCCTCCGTTAGCATCATATTCCGTGAGCTGCCTGGATAAACTTGATGTTGGAGGAATTATACATCCCGCACCTTCCTGGGCCATGGAGCTTTACTCAGAGGCGGCTCAACCCGGCGTTATCACCCTTCCGGTTACTGTAGGACGACTCCCGTGCCTGCTACCAAGGCCATTCAATTTTTTCTTGGTCCGAGCTCCTCTCCATACAACATTATCCTAGGAAGAGATTAGTCAGACGCAACTGGGCCGCCCCGCTCGTGTACCACCTCACCATTAAGATACCCACCCGGTGGGAGTGTTAAGCATTGAGGGTGACCAAACGGCTAAAGAATGCCTACGAGTCTCAACCCAAGATGCGGCCTCACTCGTGCCTAGCAATTACAGTAACCCTCCGGTTGCCACCCGGGATGACTCGACGAGAATCTTGACTATCTGACGACGACCCTTCCAAAGTTGTCAAGGTTGGCACCCAAGGTTCACCAATATTCGCCAATGTGTCATGCACTTCTAAGGAATATAGAGATGTATTTGCATGGTTCCATTGGATATGACCGGGTCTCGCCGAGCTCATAACTCATCGCCTCAACATCGATCCGGCTACTAAGCCGCCTCGCGAAGAAGAGAAGTTTTGCATGAGCGCAGCAAGTCATAAGAGACGAGGTAACCCAACCTGTGAGGCTAAAATCTCAGACGAGGTTAAATACCCAACCCGATGGCTAATCCGGTTGTGGTTCGAAGCTGAGGGATGGCGATGTGTGTCGACTATACCGACCTCAATAAACACCGCCCAGGATCAGTACCCCTCCCGACATCGACAAGAAGGTGGAGGCATTGGTGGGACATGAGATCTTGATTTCTGGATTTATACAAGGATACCACCAAGTCCTGATGAGCCGGAGGACGCCCCAAAACAGCGCTCATCATCGACTTCGGTGTCTTTGCTATCGGAAGATGCCTTTCGGTCTTAAAAACGCTGGAGCTACCTACCAAAGGATGGTGGATGCGATCTTCAAAGATCACATAGGGGAAATCGTTGAGGTCTATGTCGACGACATAGTAGTCAAAAGCAAAAAGCTGAGAAGCTGCCGTCGACCTCGAAACTATCCTTCAGCTCCTCAGGTCGGCCAACCTCAAGCTTAATCCCCAGAAGTGCACATTCGTGGTGAAGACGGGTAAATTCCTGGGATGCTGGGTTTCTCAAGAAGGCTTGAAAGCCAATCCTACCAAGGTGAAGACAGTGCTCGACATGCAAGTCCCAAGATCCATCCGTGAAATACACAAACTCACCGGATGCCTAGCCGCCCTCAGCAGATTCCTATCTCGAGCTGCCGAGAAGCAGCTTCCCTTCTTCAAGATCCCGAGGAGAGCTCCAGATTTCACTGGCAGAAGAACATCAGTCGCCAAGCGGTGACGAAGGAATATCTCACGACCGCCAACTCTATCCGCCCAAAGCAAGGTGAAACTCTATCGTCAGATCCGGCCGCCGGACGAGGCAATCAAGGTCATGATCTTGGTGCGAGATGAGATGGGACGGCAACTCCCCATCTACTTCATCGGTAGGGCTCTCAAAGGACCAAGACGAGGTACACCAACCTCGAGAAGGTAGCTTTGGCTCAGTGAAGCGCTGCGACGCCCGCCTTACTTTCAAGCTCATTCCGTCCTGTGTACTAACGGACTTACCTTTAAGACAAGTCTTATCAAACCGGAGTCATCCGGACGATAGCTAAGTGGGCACTGGAGCTCGACGAGCACGACATCTCGTGACTCCCCAGCCGCCATAAAAGGACAGCTCTCGCCGATTTCTGGTGGAGGTCAAATTCACCGAGGTCGCCTCTACCACCGAGGTCACACCCGCCTCACAATGGAGGAACCGGTCCTTGCATCGCCCATTGGTTGTTGGCGAGATGTATGTGGACGGAGCTTCATGCAAGACGGGCAATGGAGCGGCATCCTCCTCCTCGCCCGAGATAAGCGAAGTGACGACACCTCCTGCTTACCTTCACGACCACCAACAACGGTGGGAGTACGGCACCGATCTCGTGACTCCGCCTAGCAAAGGAATTGAAAGTGGACAAAGTCCGGATATTTGAGATTCCCGTGTCGTGGTAAACTGTGTCTTAGGCACACATCTGAGCCAAGGAGCATCGAATGAAGCAAGACCTTGAGAAGGCAAAAGAGACGCCGACCTCATTCGTGTACTTCAAGATTCATCAAATCCCACGAGGGAAAACAGCCGGTGACATCCTTAGTAAGTTGGCTTCGCCATCGCGAATCCGCCGATGGAGGAAGTTCATTCGAAGCATCGAGGCGCCCACGTCGGCGTTATCGCAGAGGTCGAGCCAACCGACGACGCCCGAAAGCATACCGAAGTTGGCACACTACCTCGGGGATCGGCTTGAGGCCAAAAGATGATGGTGAAATCCCGTAAGTATCTCATATGAGGGCTCTCTCTGGAAGTCTTACCTTCAACCCTCCCGAGGTGCCTGGGCCGGAAGAAGTCGACACGCGCTTAATGAGATTCACAGAGGATCTTGCGGAAGCCACATCGGGTCACGGGCTCTTTCAAAGAAGACGCTGAGGTCGGGATATTATTGGCCCACCCTTATTCAAGATTCGCCGAGCTCGTCAAAAGTGTCCGTGCGCTACCACTCCACGGTCAAAAGCTACCCTGCACCGATCCGGCGCACCGCGAGTCCATGGCCTTTCATGCGGTGGGGATCGACATCGCTGGTCCGTTCGACCGAAGCACCGTGTCACCGATATTTAGTCGTAGCCATAGACTACTTCACAAAATGGGTCAAGCCGAGCCACTTTCGAACCTCACGAGCAAAAGGATTCAAACCTTCGTGTGGAAGAATATAGTGCCGCCGCCGCATACCGCACATTCTCGTCTCGGACAACCGGCACCCAATTCGTTGACAAAATTTCAAGGAGGTGCAAAGAGCTCCGGATCGATCAACGCTTCACCCGGTCGCACACCCGCAAGCCAATGGTCGACCGAGGTGATGAACCGTACGATTATACAAGGATTAAAGAAGAGGCTAGACCGAGCTAAAGGCGATTGGGCTGAAACCTTCCCAAGTCCTCCGGTCCTACTGAGCGACACCTCGGACTTCGCACGAAAAACACCTTTCGACTTGGTCTATGGAACCGAGGCCGTCATACCGCCGAAATCGCGCACCAAGCCCACGCACTCTTCACTTTGACCCGATGGGAACGAGGACGACTGCGGACCAACCTTGATGCTCTCAAGAAAAACGCGAACTCGCCTTCATAAACGAAGCTAAGTACAAGGGCGGTCGCACGATATTACAACAAAGGGTCAAAGCCTCCCGACCGCAAGTAGGCAACCTCGTCACGAAATAATGAAGCCAGCAGAGCCGAACGCCTTAACAAGTTGGATCCGACATGGGAAGGCCCATACCGCGCTCACGAGGATCTCGGCAAGGGGCTACAAGCTATCTCACCTATCCGTGCGCTTATCCCTAACTCGGCATATTTCTCATTTAAGGAGGTACTTTACATAGCTTCGATTTCAGATCGACCTTATGTTAGTCTCCTTACTTGCTTTGTCAAGTGCGATGTTATATACTTGTTCAATAAAATATTTATTTTTCTAACGAGTATTCCATTTTATTCATATGCTAACATCTATTTGGATATACCGCATTTAAACCTTCACGAGGACGCCTCACGAAGATGAATAACCCACTAAGTAGGGTACTCACTAAGCCTACAAGACTCGAGATTACTCATTAAATTGAATGTCTAAGTGCAACGACATGACTACTCATTAATTTGAAGTCTACATGCACGCATACTGATTACTCATTAAATTGAAAAATCTACATGTAAAAGACATCCAGATCGGATCTCATCAAATTATGCACAGATACAAGATAAATACATTTACGACCAAACGAAGTCCTAAGCTATGTTTGTACCTCTCAAGAGGAAGAACGTACACTTCGAAAAGAGTCTAAATACATTTATATCTACATACAAAGTCCTACGCTTTATACAAACTCATTCGGGCTTCCGGCCCGCCTCACGGACTCACCGGCCGAGATAGTTCTCAACAAAACCCGGGTCGGCGATGAATACCGGAATGAACTCGGTGCCTCCACCCAATCAATGAGAACGGCACCACCTCGCCCGCCTCCGGTGCGGTCGACCCGACACAGGCGGGTTCGGCCCGGGAAGGCCCTATACCGAGATCACACTCGACCCCGTGAGCGGCCGGCCGTGACCACGCCCCGCCCCAAACCGCCGCCCTTCCACGCCGACCGCCGCCCGCACGCCCGCTCCAACCCCGCCGAAAAGCTGCCCTCTAAATGCTCCCTTCAATTGGACCCATTAGACGGAGCACTTGGCGTGATCAACATAGCCGCCTCCTCTTCGTGCTCTTCAATTATTGGACCACGGCGTCACAGACTCGCTATGGGTGGGGCATGCGTCGCTTATGAACGACCTCGACATCCGCATGTACTTCGTGATGGAGTCGAGGCGCCTTTAAACTTCGCTATTCGGCCCTCCTTATCCTCAAAGACCATGCCCTCCGCCCAAGAAGCTCAACTCGGTCGTCGGCTTCAGATATGGTAGTTCCGCCAGTCCGACGGATTACCTTCTCATACTCTGCATGCTCTTCCGAGATTCGAGCCGCTCCTCGCATTGCATCAGCCGTCCTTGGATCACATCAGCAGACGAATCAGCCCCCTGGACTTCGAGTTGTGTAATCCTTAACTTTAATGCCTCATTCTCAGCCAAGAGGCGAACCACTTCGCAGTCGGCCTCATGCAACTTCTTTTTCAGTTCGGCTGATGATGCCGAGCTGACATCCATGCCGACCGTAACTCGAGTCATTTCGGCATCGACTCCTCCAAGACGTCACCCTTCATCCTTCTCGACAGAGAACTTGGACTTCTTTCACTTTGTTAGTAGCTCATGATCGAGTCCAAGTATTGAGATGTGGAATGCTAGAAATAAACAAGACAAAAGACATTTTGAGAAGATGTGTCTATTATTCAAAATAGAAGTTCAGACAACATGTGGTCCCATCGACCGACAAATCGCCTATTACATTAGGTCCACCGACCTCGTGCTCATTACCGACTCATCGACCTCCTGCTGCGCCACTGCCGCCTCCTCCAAAGCTGCCGATCTCGGGAAGGGACGTCGAGCTCGGCCCGCCTCCTCGGTTTCGGCTCACCCTTCCAAGGAATGCTTGAAGCTCACGCCTCGCCTTCCTCAGATCGAGTTCTGACCTCCGCCGTCGAGCGAGGCGAAGATGCCAAGGTATCCACCACGGGAAGGAGGTCGCCCGGCGATTATGCGGGCATAATTCATGTATACCTCCGAGTGCGACCTCAACCCAACCGTCCGGGCCTTGTCAAATCAGGTCTCTCGCCCGACCTTCTCTGTGGGCGATATCACCGCGGCCTCATTACACCGCCAGTCGGAGATGAAGGAGTAAAAGCTCTCCGACTCTATAAGCTTCACCGAAGGCCCTCAAGATAGGTCCTCGCCTCGCAAAGAAGGCACTTGTCTCAGGCGGCCGCCTTCTCCGCCTCGGCGGCCTCCTCCGGGCGCTTTCCACTTCGGCACGGCCACCCGTAGGCCGGTCCTTCTTTCTCGTGGCGCTCGCCGCCGCCTTGCAACTTCAGGCGTCCGCCTGGCGGCCCAACATGGATTCAAAGGCGGCCTCGAGCTTCAAAGAATGCCGCTTTTCTCCACGGCCTCAGATTGCGGCGCTCAAAGAACAATCCGCCATGCGGTGCATCTCACCCGCCACCGAGGCCGCATCCCGAATATAAAACGGTTAGCAACGCCAGAACGACAAAGTTACAAAGGAGAAGAGTAGCGACTTATACCTTGGGAAGGATAAAGGAGGCCGAAGCCAGGCACCTGCAAGGGCGGGCCGTGAACCTCGATCTCCGCTGGCTGGCTCGAGATCGCCCGAGGGCCCGTCATTAGGTCTCTCAAGGCGCCCACCACCACGGGCTCTTTGGGTGGACTCGCTCGCTCGCCTTCTTCCTCGCCGGCCTTTCGCCGGATGGCGCGGTAGCGCCGAGCCTGTTATCTTAACTTCTGGCGGGTCAATCTTCACTTTGTATCACAGAATAAGAATTTCGTTAACAACGAAATAATACGAGGAAGAATAAAAAAGAAGGTGGCCCTCACCCAAATCGAGACCCTAATACCGCAAGATCTCGACCTATAAACACTCAAATTCAAAGATTGTTCAAATCATCCTCAGTATAGTTAATCGATAAGATCTCACCCGGATCGCTCAACATCTTCTCCATAGGGCCTGTGGGATTGATTTTCACGTCTTTTAATATACCGAGGTCCCACTGCACCTCGGGTGCCCTCACCCAGAAGAAATATCTATTTCGCCATGGGACACCTTCGAGGGGACGCTATCTTAAACTCAGACGAGGTGACGGATAATACACCCTCCTATAGACTTGATGCTAAAAACGCATCAAGACTTCAAAAGAAAACCTCGCCTATGCCATAACAGGCCACCTAGCCCAACTACCGACCTAATAGAATTCGAGGTCAGTTGGCAAATGGGGATTCGAAAATACTCTTGAAAGTTAAGGAAAATAGGGGCAAAAGGAAACCTAAGCCCAGCTATCAAACTATCTACAAAAATGGTAATAAATCCCTCCGGAGGGGCCATCGCCCTATCATTGGGTTTCGGCAGACACCACCATGCATCCTCCGGAATATGGTATCTCTCCGTAATCTCCAAAAGTTCCTCTGTCGTTAGAGTCGACCTCGCCACGCCAACCCTGAGGCCGTCCCATACCGATGACACCGGCGGAACCCTAGAACTAAGTCCTATGGATTTACCTAGGCGGTTGTGGCACATATAATCCTTCACATCGGAATCTGGGCGGCCAGAACCCGAAACCGAACCAGAGTTATCAGAGCGAGAAGAGGAATGAGAAGATGAAGAATACATACTTACTTTTTATGGAGCGAGATATCCAACTTCTTCAACAAAGTTTGAAAGAGGAATTAGGAATTTCTACAGGTATGCTCTCTGGAATAAAGCGTCGAAGAAGAAAATGAACAGTTGCCTCATTTGGACCTATTTATAGGACGAATGGCGCCTAAAAGCTGCCGTTTCATTTATCACACGTGCCTATCTCGCAATTGATGTGTAATCGACGCAAGCATTGTTCGAGCGCCCAACTACCGCCTGGCGCGTATGACGTACTCATTGGTAAGACAAACCGCCATCGATCACGTAATGATTACATTGAGATCGGACCTCGGACAACGCCCACATCCTCCTCAGACCGGCCAAAGCCATTCAGGTCGACCTCGACGCCCTCCGCAGAGGCGATCTTCGTGTCGCACTCGCCTTTTCTTCAAGAAGCAGCTACCCAAATCAGACCTCGGTTTCCTGCCAACGAACGTCGCCCCTTCGAGATACTCCCTTCAGTTCGGACCTCGACGTCCTCCAGAAGAAGCGAAGCCGCTTGACCAAACCTCGGTATAACCTATACAAAGACCGATATCCGGTCATAATTCGCTTCCTTTGCAAAGAAGAGATCGAGAACCTTCAACGAACAACTTCACCAAGCAACATCCCGCCTCGGCAAAGCACATTCTCCGCTTCACCTCGGTAAGGCTATTCTCGACTTTTCGGGGGTGGCTATGATAGGATATGACCCAACCTCTCGTGCCCAATAGCAGCCCAAACGAGTGGGCGACCTAATCGCCTTTACTCGGTTACGCCCAATCACGGCCTCCAAACCCTAGTTAAAGACGGAATCAAGGCGAAGATGATGGGATAACGGTGGAAATCATGGACAATTATGGTGAAGATCATGGTCAGTTATAGAAAGATCGTGAGCCCGCCATTTAAGGGATCCGTTACAAGGTCTACGATTATGTATAAATAGGAGTTAGATTGAAGGTAAAAGGGTTAGCAAATTCATCAATACTAGAGCTCTTTGAGATACTCATCAGAATACAATTATAGTGAACATCTTGAGGATCATCACCTCCGTGGACGTAGATCTGTTTTCGATCGAACCACGTAAAAACTCATGTGTTCTTTACTGCTTTCTATAAATCTTTCATACAAACGTACACAGATTTATCATGCATCTACCATGAGTTAGCTAGATGGACTAATTCTTAATTTTTTTTACCATATTCTCCACACACGTACACACATGTATATAGAGTTAGAATTAAAAGAAACTTTTCCGGTGATAATCAAAGATCAATCGCACGATTGATTTTGTTGATCTGCTTTTGTTATTTACGTAAAATATTATTATAATATGTAAAGTAGTAATCATCGTGAAAACTAATTTAAGTTATTTATTTAGTCAATACATCGAGAGAGATGAGAGATCGAATAGTACCTTAGTATGAGGTAATATGTAGTACTCAATCTCATTCACTCATCTCATAGATTCTATGGTAGAGATTTTTTCGAACTTTTAAGCTTAATTTCATTGATTTCTACAAGTGAGGTAGATTAGTAATTTGATTTGTTATGTGATTGCAAAAATAAACCATGCACCGACTTATACATTCAAATGAATACAAAATGCATGCAGTTGAACACAACAATTCATGTAGGTTGGAAGCACCCGTCCACCGTGCGCTTTCGTGTTTCATGGCGTCGCCGCCTTTCACGCGCACCGCCGCCAACAATGCATTTTACGTTTTGCTAAATGTATGAATATGTTTTGTTAAATGCATGACCATGCTTTGTTAAATGCATGTTTATGTTTCATGACATGCGATTTTATGTTTCGTTCAATGCAGTTTTATGTTTTGTTAAATGCAGTTTTATGATTTTCGACAACAAATCTCTCATCCATCATTCTCCGTCAATTCCTCTGCCTCTTTCCCCGATTATCGGTGAATTTCACCGCGAACCACCGTCATAGCCACCATCATCTGTAGGTTTGTGCTAGTTATCTTTGTGATGAATCTTTATGATGGTTGCTTTGTGGTCAACTAGCTTTGTGTTAGTTATCTTTGTACTGTTTCTTTGTTAGCTTCTAATTATGTATTAGTTGCCTTCATACTTTGTGATTGCTTTGCGAGCTTCTAATTGTGTGTTAGATATCTTTGTGTTTTGTGGGTATTTTTTCTGTGTGTCTTTTTGCAGGTATGAACACGGTTAACTACCCTTGGTTGATCTTTGTGATCATATATGGACTGTGTGTCTATACATTTTGTTCTTTGCTCTGTCTGTGTGATTTTGCAGGGGACACTCGACGATGATGATTGTGCGGTTTGTTCTCCGATGCATACAGCAACACGGTTGGGCCAAAGGTGGAGATTGTAATATTTTTTTGTTGGCCCAAATTTGACCCAAGTCCATTCTCCCCTTAATCATATTATTTGGCAACCTTCATCTCTTTAAATAAAGAGGGTTCCTCTTTTGTTCCCTAACCCTATTGAAAAAGAAAAGTGTCGTTGCTCCTCTAGGAATTCTCTCTTGCAAGTTTTTTTTTCTCGTTGCTTGGGGCTGTTTCTCCCTAGTCTCTTTGTGAGACATCGGTAGTTTCGATTCTTCCTTTGTGGAAGAATCACTTTGTGGAGAGCTACCGGGGTTAGGGGATTGTCTTGGGCAGTGATCGTTGGGTGTCGATGAGAGTGCTTTCTCCTTTTTGGACACCGTGAAGGCGTGTTGCAACGACAGAGAGACCGCACCTGAGCCGAATTGTTATCTCTATTTTCTTGCTTACTTCCTTGTTGTGTGCAGGTCGTAGAAAGCTGTCGGAACGAGACATTGAGTTGTTGTCGGGGTCGACAGAGGTGCTGTCCGAGAGCGCGTTGACGACGACGAGGCTATCCGGATTCACAACAAATACAGTTTCATATTTTGTTAAATGCAGTTTTATGGTTTTCGACAACAAATCTCATCCATCCTTCTTCGTCAATTCTGCCGTCTCTTTCTCCGATTAGTGGCGTATTCGCCGTGAACCACCATCATCCATCTCTCTCGATTATTCAATCATATATCAAATTCATCTTCTATTTTTCTCAAAATCCATCAATTTTGTTCTCAAATTTTTTTCTTCTTTTTCTTTCTTTCAAAATCTGATGTTTGTTATTGGTCGTGTATGTTGCTGCTGTTGTTCGCCGGTGCTGCCTTCGTCCGCTGCCTTTGCCATCGTCGTCGTCACCGGCGCCGTCCACTGTAGCCAAGGAGGAGTAGGAGAAGACGACTGATTTGATTTCTTCCCATTTTACCCCTTGCGAATTTTTTTTAAAAAAAAAAGTAAAAGGAGCTGCCACGTTTCAGCTTGTGGTGCGGTCACGTGTTCAAAATATATTATATATATTGGATACTACATACTATCTGGGAACCGACTACTACAGGAATCAAACCCTATATATATATATATATATATATATATATCCCGTGAAACTATTTTCACAGTAGAAGCGTGCCTTCCTATATATTATTACTTCAACTATATTACCACATTATACTTAGAAGCAACATATTGTAAAGGTTTAAAACCGATTTTTTAATAAGATAGGTTCAACTACGCCTGCTTCTTAAACATTTTTTTTTCACTTATTGCTATTTGCGTCGAGATCGAATTGAATTAAGATTACTTATATTGAATTAATGTAACAAACCATCCTTTTCACTCAAGTATTAAGTAATTTCGTCTCGTTTTGCAGCCTCGCAATTTTGATTGACCTTAAGGTTTAATTAATTTTGTCCTCTTTTCCTTTATCGGTGAAACAGAAAAGAAGAAAGAGGAATTTATAATTTCTTTTTAATTTGATATAGTTGTTATCAACGGTTTCCACGTACCTATAAAAATGGACAGATTTTATTTTATGTCAGTAAAGATGATATATTGCATATAAAGATGGAAAGATAATGTCTAATTATTGTTGGCATATGCGTTGAAGATGCCATGAATTTTTTTTGGAATATGATTGATTAATATCATGTGGGGGCTTATGATGAGACTTCTAATTCTATCTTTCGTCTCAAGCATAGCGCCTCATTTATTATTCTTTCCATACCACATTGTTTCGACTTTTGTGGATTTTAAAAGTCGATTTTAGATATACATAGACAATTTACTTATGCCTTTCTCATCCTAAGAATAAATTATGGTTTAGTTGGGATAATTAGTAAAATATTTACCTTATGATTTTGTACATTAAATAAATAAAATAGTAATTTCTACACATGACTGATCATGATTAATGATGAGTGTGATGATCATAATAATTGTTGTATTTATAATATTTGATATATTTTATTAGGTGCGTTTATCATCAACAAAATCGAAATAAAATAGCCTTTCAGATACCTAATCAATTGTTAGTGAATTGTTGAAAATTATCATCAATCAGGAACAGTTTTGACTAGTGGTGATCAAGATCAAGTTGGATGGTTACATAATTATATTTTAATCCACATGAAGAAAAGTAAAAGGCAAAAAGGAAATTACGAGGAGCTAATTTGAAAGACAATGTTGGAGATAATGCTGTAAAGTTACACTTATATAAATTCTAGAGATTTCCCGTCTTCCATGGTTTTCACCATCAAAAGTTTAAATGCATAGCTTCTACCTTATTAATCCCTCTACTTCAAGATTTGTGTTCCTGCACTTTCATTTTTCTTTTTTTCTTTTTTTATAATTAAAATGTAGTCCTTTCAATTATATTTATATCTCAATTTGGCCTGGATTTCAGAAAAAAAAATGGCCCCTAGACTTTCACATGCACTAATAATTTTTGAACAAAAACTTTTGTACATCCTTCCGCACCGTACGGATAGATAAAATTATCATTTATTCTTACCAAAAGTATTATTTACATTGAAGAAAAGTATCATTTATTTTTTATACTGTAATTCGAAAGTATTATATCTATTGAAGAAAAGTATAATTTATTCTAAAAAAAGTATCATTTTTTGTACATATGAACGTCTAAGATCATTTCTATTTTTTGGATGATGAAAGAAAATCAATAGCTTCTACTTAAAGATGCACATTAGGTAAAGGGATTTAATTTTGATAAGTGTACAAGTGCAGAGAATTTAATTAAATTTACATCTATAGATGCTAAAACGAAAATTTTAATATAACTGAAATTGCATGGACCTAATAACAACAATTTTTATTTTATTTTTATGAAAATACAAATAATCAGGGATGCAATTTGCCAAATTCCAAAAAATTGTAACTTGCCGAAGTATGTCATATACTAGGCGTGTCACTCACTCTTACAAATATATGTTTGTACGGAATTAAAAATCCCCTGTTCAAATTTATAACTTATTGCATATAATCGATATTTTATGTGCATTAAATATACAGAAAAATCCGTCCAAATAATATTATCTAGTATTATATACTTCCTCTGTCCACCAAAAGCTTGTATTATTTTTTATTGCATGAGTTTTAATATATTGTATTTATAAAATGAGTGGAGATAATAAATGAATATATTGATAGGTAGTGGGAATAAAAAGTGGGTCATGTATGATTTTTTTATAAATAAGTCGATAGATTGAGATTAATTAATGTTTTCAAAAATAATAAATACAATTTTTTTAGTGAACGTACTATAAACGAATTAAATGTAAAGTTTTGATGGATAAAAAGAGTATTATATATATGCGGTTGTATAATACTAGAAATGAGGGTCAGAAAAGTCTAATCTTGTTGATATAAGAAGAAAACATTACGTATATTAACTTCACTCTTTTATTAGTTAAGATCTGCAGATATCTTCTCAAGCTATAGTTTTTTTCTTGAGATATTCTTCTCAAGCTATAGTAGTTGGTATGGAAACAGATCAAAGAGTGGCTCCATCTCCCGAGGAGTATGACTACTATTGCCAGTGCTATCAAGCACATTAAAAGGGAGAAGAAGGCGGGGTCAGCCATCATCCTTCGAGCTAAGCAGATCGGGTTAGCAGCTACAGTCAATCACATATGGTATGCGCGTAACAAGATTAACCGAGGACATCCTTCAATGTGAAGACCATTGTGAAGAGTATTAAAGAAGATGTGTATGCTGTCTTATATTCGATGTATTCTGTTGATATGGTTGTATCGCACTTTGAGTTGGGTTTGTAGCGAGCTAGGGATGTCCCAGTCTTCTTTTTGGATCCACTTTTGGGATGCCATATTATGTATTGCGTTTCTGTTAGTGGAATTTGGGTGTGTGTGTTGAGGGACTGCTTAGGCCCAACCAAAGCAGTGCACCTCGTGTGGTTACATGTGTTCACTTTCCCTATCCCCTATGCCCCGCGATCACACTGCACAAGGGCACTCTTTTCCCCACTGGTCATGGGGTTTTTAATGAGGCCCGCCCCTTCTACGTCACAAAGGGGTTTTGTTGAGGAGGGTTGTTTCTTTTATTGCTTTCATAGGTTGAGCGAGTCGATTCTTTGGCTATGTGTTTTGCCCTAGGTCTTTTATCCCACCCCTGCCTTGTTTACGAGGAAACTTGGTGTATCTCTCGGGTATGCCCGAGTTCAGTTTGTAATATGTTTTCCCGTTTTATGTTATTTCGTACGTTTTGACCAAAAAAAAAAGTAGTTTGCTATTAATATATGTGTTTTGGCATCAAACCAAACTATTATAATATCTAAAATATCTTTCAAAGTCAATGAATCATGTAGTTTATTACTTTTATTTTGAAACCATTTTTGGAAATTCATCACCTTATTTTATGAATTCAGATACCTGAGTTCGAAATCTCATGAGGGCGAATTTTTATTTTTTTGAATTCAGACACTTTCACAAACTCATGAAATCGTCTGAATTTTCCGTGAAAGTGTCCGAATTTAGAAAAATATAAATTCACTCCTCATTGGATTCGAACCAAGTGTTTGAATTCGTCGAGTAAGGTGATGAATTCCTTAATGGATTCATCGTAGATCTTCATAAATCAATGGCTGAAAATGATTCATATTTTATACTTGAAAATTCTTCATATTTTATACATAAGTATAAAATAAGAACAATTTTTCAACCCTTGATTCGTGAAGATCTACGGTGAATTCATCACTTTATTTGATGGATTCAAACACCTGGATTCGAATACTATGAGGAGCAAATTTTTATTTTTCTGAATTCAGACACTTATTTGATATATTCACATTCCAATTAATTGTTCTGTTCATGTAATTCATGTTGTTTTGCATAGAAACGTAGTGATTATGCATATGAGAACAGTTCGAAAATGAATATATAAAATCCCTTGATTATAGGGCTAAATAGTTACCATTAAAATCCGAGGATAATAAATGATTTATAATTAATCTCGACAGTTAGATTATAAAAATGGATGAACCACATTAATTTTAGTTCTAAAAAGTTGGAGTTCTCATTTGATTCACTCCATATATATATATATATATATATATATATATATATATATATATATATATATATATGGTTCGGTTCCCATAGTACATGATCCTTATATAGTATGTAGACTCAATCTAGAACACACATTTTAAACATGTGAGCACACCATAATTTGACAAATGACAACCCCTTTTCATTTATTTATTTTTA
This sequence comes from Salvia rosmarinus, assembly GCA_036937905.1. Taxonomy (NCBI): domain Eukaryota; kingdom Viridiplantae; phylum Streptophyta; class Magnoliopsida; order Lamiales; family Lamiaceae; genus Salvia; species Salvia rosmarinus. The sequence goes on from CM072813.1 coordinate 59,487,766, forward strand.
AATTTTCGCAAGGGTAAAATGAGAAAGAAAATAAATCAATATTCTTCTTCTTTGCTCTCCTCTCGATCTTCTTCTTTTTTGATTTTTACAACGAAGGCAAGAGACAACGGTCTTTGGTACCAATGAGAAAACAATGGCAACGCATGCACAACAACAAATAATAGATTTTCAAAGGAAAAAAAAAAGAATAAAATTTTGAGAATAAAATTGATGGATTTTGAGGAAAAGGGAGATGATGATTTTGAGAAAAGATTGAGAAATCGAGAGAGATTGTGGCTATGACGGTGGTTTACGATAAAATTCATCGGCAGTCGAAGAAAGAGACGATGGAACTAATAGAGATGGGTGGATGAGTGATCTGTTGTCGAAAAATATACTCACACATATAACTGAACATATTCATATATCTAACAAAACATCAAACTGTATGTTGGTCACGAAATACAAATATGCAAACAAAATACATTCATGCATATTATAAAACATATTCATTTATATAACAAAACATAAACGCTCATATTTGCCAACAGATGCTAAGGGGCACACGAGCGCGATCGGGCAACGTCTGAGCACGACGCGCATTTCAACACACATGCGTTTGTGTTCACTACATACATGTTTGTGTTCATTTATATGCATAATTCGGTTTAATTATATGCATGGTTTGTTTTTGTATCACGTAACAAATCAAATTATTATTATAGCGAAATCAACGAAAATAATCTTAAAAAATCAGAAAAAATCTTCACCGTAAGATCTATTAAATGAATGTATAAAATTGAGTACTACATACTAGCTAAGGTTTAGATATTATATGATTCCAATTATATATATAATTGGGATAAGGGAATAGTTAGGATTGAACCATAAACTTCTTTCTTAAACAAATGATGTTCACTGTTTGGATGTCCTCAGATGTAATATATTTTAGAAAAATAAAATGGTGAACAATTGAATTTAAAATATATTAATCATGTTCAAATTTTGCTCAATAGTAGTTGTGCAAAGTTAGAACTTATATTAGCTATTTTTGAATTTTGGATATTGTTAAGATGGTAAGATTGAATCTGATAGAGCTATGGAATGAGTCCTTAATTGGACCTTGTAAATGTTGCTATGTTGCATATTGGCTTTTACCTAGCAAACTAGCCAGTAGGGCTGTTAAACGGTTCGGTTTCGGCTAACCGAACCGAATTTCTCCGGAAAAATGGAATCGAAATCGAACCGTTTTAAATTTTTGGTTAACCGAAAATCGATCGGTTCCGACGGTTTGGTTTTCGGTTAACCGAAAAATCGAATTAAAATTAATTAATAAAAAAATAAAAAAATAATAATTAAAAAACTGATACTTATTATAAATAAATAAAATATTTAACAAATAATTAAAATAATTAATAAGTAATAATTAAAAATTGATTTTAATAATTTTTAACTAATTAATTAATAATGAAAAATAAAAAATGTTTTTTCGGTTCCGAACCGTTCGGTTATCGGTTAACAAATAACCGAAATTTTTTCAACTCGAATCAAACCAACCGATAACCGAATTTGTCGGTTTTGGTTAACCGAATTTATCGATTCGGTTCGGTTCGGTTTTAACCAAAACCGCTAGACACTCCCCTACTAGCCAGTGTAAAAATATTTATTTTTAGGAACTAAGTTGAGAAGTTCTAATATTTTGTATTTTGTTGAAAACAATTTTATATTTTACAAATAAAACGAGAAAATCCGAATCTGGAATGTGACAATCACGTTAATTTGGTAGTTGTCAAATCCATTAAATACATTTCGAAATTGAAGGCAGACTTGTAGTTGTAGCCACGTCCCAAACCTCACGTCCTATTCATTTTTTTAGCGGTGTGAATTAATATTTGTATTGTTTTTCTTTGTCTGTTTTGCGCTAATCTCGGACTAATTATTTCGAAAAATTGTAAATCTTGATTGGTTTGTATTTTATTTTTATTTTTATAACTAAATCATTGACAAAATTGTGATAATCCAATCACAAAAACACATGTAGGGACGTTCAAAATTGTCAATATTATTATTTTAAAGAATAATAATATCATTTTTTATATTAAAAAAATATCATTTGATTTTTAGCTAATAATTATAAAATATCATTTATACCAATAAAAGTATCATTTACAATGAGAAAATAGCAATATCTGCATATGCAGACCTCGGTACATGAAACTACCGCTAATGCAGTATATTTCGTAAAGCGACGTATCCATTTTAATGAAAATGGAATTGATGTTTTGATTACGTAACATGGAGTATTAGGATTATAACTATTATAATATTAGTCGCATGTAATTTTAAAATTACCAAAGCCCGACATTCTTAAGACAAGCGATAATTTTGTCTATTTTTTCCAAGTTATATAAAATATAAATTATGTAACAATTGGATAAAATATCAAGTTCAGAGAGTAATTGCTGACACTTTAATACATATCTTTGTTGTTTATTTTTTCTTTCCAAAATAAGCAGTATTTTTCAGCAAAAGAAAATAGTGCAGAAAGTACCATGTGCATACCTGAATATTATTCCAAATCCATTCGGATGATTGGGTTTGGACCAATACTTTTCTTTAGGGGACCGATCCTTTTTCAAATTCCAGTGTAAGTTGCTATCAATTGTGATGGAAGAATTTGATTTAATGAGATTATCATTAGAGTGAAGAATTTTATATGACTTGGAAATCTAGCCCTATTTTTAAGCCCAACTGATTTGGATTACTATGGTAATGGGCTTTGCATTGAATCTAGCCAAATATATTTCTTATTAATAGTAGCAGATCTATGTTTAGAAAAGTGGTATTGGGCCGCACAATTTTTCTCTTTGTTCCAAAAGGGAAAGTTCTCCCCCGGAACCCCCACACGTCAGTCCCATGAGAATGTGATGGGATAAATCACAATAACTTAGCGATTAAAAAGTTAGGAGGACTTTATCTAGTACCCACAAGGAGCCATCCTAAAGAGGGTGAAACTCACACACTACGATCGCATGACTTTTGCTTAATAGTCACAAGGAGTCACCATAAAGAGGATAAAACTCCCACCTTGCGACTGTTAGGATTCGATTCTTAGTCCTTGTTCCAAATATGTTAGCTCTTAACCAACTGAGCTAAGTTCATAGGGGTAAAAAAAAGTTCGCACAATTTTTCTCTTATCTTTGCAACTTGGTTACTATAGTTTGGAATCACTCTAAAAAAAGTAAAATTTTTGCCTCTTTCTTTTTCTTTATTTCCTTGAATTTTATCTCCCTCCCGCCACGAGGTTTCTTTCATGTTTCTTGATTTTGTAATTGATTTCGAAATCTCATTTTGTTGCTGCAATGGCAATAATAAAGACAATTAGGTTTAATTTGCTGATGCTTTCGGGTTAATGGAATTTCAACGAGAGAGCACAAGCATTGGCAATATCTTAATTATGGGATTTCAGAATCTAATTAGGTTTATTTGCAAATGTATTCAACGCAATGATGTCATATCCACATGATGAATCTCGCGGAGGTGTAGTTCCTGACTTGTAAGAGACTCTTTTGGTGAATGGGAAATTGTTATATGATTATTTGAATGTTGGTTTTAGAGGGTGTTTGGCTGAGCTTATAAGCTCTTTAAAACAGTTTATAAGCTGTTTAGGAGCTTATAAGTTGTTACAAAGTGTTTGGCAAAATAAGCTGTTAAACAACTTATAAGCTGTGAAAATAAGCTCCAACAGCTTATAAGTTTCTCCTAAAAATAAGTTGGTCAACCCTAACTTATTTTTTCATAAACTTATAAGCAACCATGAACTTACCAAATTAACCTTATTATAGTTCGTTATTTCCTACATATAAACTATCAACTTCACCTCTCGTCAATTTTATCTCTCTAACTATGATTTTCTCTCTCTAACTCACGATTCTTTCTCTAGCTTATAAGATCAATTATCCAAACACTTTAACAACTTATAAAGACTTGAGACATTACTCTTATGTTTCTTGAAACATCATATGTTCTCTAAAATATTTCAGCCAAACACCCCTTAGTCTTTTAGGCAAGTCAAACTCAATACGCATTCTTACGGCAAAATAAATTAATTTGGTTTGGATCAAACCATGGAATGCTCTGTCCTGTGGTTATTAATTGGATATAGAATTCTATTTTTTAAGAAGAAAACGAGAGCAATATTATTTTAAATTAGAATATACAATATCCAGAAGTCATTTGGAATCTCCTTCTCAAATCAATTCTTGTCTCCTGATTCAATCTGTATCGATGTTCAAATGTATTTCTAGTGGAAAACCCTTTAACTAGTGAAAAATCGAAGTGTGGGGAATTCATTATTCTGATTGAGATGTGATTCTGGCATACATTTATCTCATGATGAATCCAACCCCAAATTATACAGAGACAAGGAGAAGAATATATTTTAACTCACAATTTATTTGGATTTGTATGATCCAGAGCCTTTCATTAAATTAGGCCCAAGTGTTTCTTGTAGCTTCACATCTGTGTGACAAATGAATCATGGGCTGAAAATCATGATTATCTGATTTGTAAGTTTGTTACTATACTATTTGGACTAACTTCAAATATCTCATGAGCATATTTGAGGCTTGATTACAATATAAATTAGATTTTTTTTTCTTTCAAAATTGTAATTCTAATCTAGTCATATGTATAAAAAGATGTCTTTATAGGTATTCAGTTATCAGAATTATGCTAGTAACTTGAATCGCTAAAAATTACATTTATCCTGTTAGTCTCCCTCAAAAGTGATTATTTAAATTGCAATTGAGGATATACTAATAGCGTTTTCCGAATTGAAAAGGGTAAAGAGCCTATTAACCGATCGTCCTTTTATAAAAGAGTGTGGTGATGTTTTTTAGTTAACTCCTCATGGCTTTATAGATTAAACAAAAAAAATATGCATGTACGTATGTTGGTCTAGTAGTAGAATGGTTAATGTCGTGCTCAAATGTTTGGGTTCGAGTCAATCGTGATACGATCTTTAAATTTCTATATTTAATTGATAAAAAAAAATTATGCATAAACAGCCGAACTGAGTTTGGATGAACTAACACCGTAGGACTTTTAAAATGTAAAACTAGCTACACTATTGTAATTAAAATAGCTAAATTCAAGCTAAAATGTTAAAACTTCTATATATTTTAAAAAGAGTCAATTATGCGTTGTAGCCTGATTTTGACTACAATAAAATAGCCTAAACTTTAAAAAATCACAACAACAGTCTAAACTTTGTTCGGTGTTCACTTTGTAATTTGGAAAATATTCAGCCAAAGAAAGATAATTTAGACTGTCAAAGATTGATATGACATTCAAAACAAATAAATCACCTGTAAATTGGGCTCTCGATGTCACGGCGATTTTGTGCGACTTTGGGGTTCAGACTGAATTATAAAAGCAATCATAGTTCATCCAAATTATGCAAATGCTAACAATCTTCTTTTGTGTAGACACAAATATGGATTTTCTATGGTATTTAAAGTATATTTGTGACGAATTATTTAGTTGAAATCATGTTTAGAACAAGTATTTGTTTTAATTTGTTTTTTTAGAGTTGATATTTGTTTGTATGCTCAGATGAAATTGCAGAAAATTGGAGCGAGAAATTGTTAAGATTGAGCTTCATAGGAAATACAATTTGATAGGAGTATGTAGGTAAAAACCGTACACATATCGGATTTCAGACAAGGAGAATGTGACAAAAACAAGAAGACTGCAACTGCAACCATGGACGTAGCAGCGACCGCTGGAGCATAATGTAAAATAACCGCAGCCACGCGCTCGGGCAGCAGATGCAATTGGATTGGGGCCGCATCGAGGCGCATTTTGAAGGCCAATACATGCACTCAATCCGATATGAGTGCGACCACATCCTATATTTGTCTTCTTTAATTTTAATTATGCATAGCTAATTTTCGAGTTGATCATAGGGTTTGTGTAACTTAATTGAAATTATGTAATTTATCTATTGATACCAATTTATCTATCACTTCATGGATTGTGATTCCTCGTGCTAAATTTCATGTTGAGATAAGCGATCGATAATGATACATACCGATTACTTAGTTGCATACTTAGCGAGTGTTTAATTGAGTAATCAAAAGTAGAAGGAAATCAAGTCATTCGCTGAAATTGGTTATCTATTTATCCGGTTTGTTTTCGATTATAATTCATAAGGTTTGGCATCATCAAAAAGGGAAAATTGTTGGAAAATTCTTAATTATTGGGAATAGTTCTATCTTAATTGTGAGTTTTGATTAGATCTTAAAATCTCTTATGCTTGCCTTATCGATGTAACTAATGCGCTTACTTGTTCTGGAGTTATGCGTTTATATTATGGGTTTTCAGTAGAAGAACTACCAGCTTGAATGCACTCCAAGATCGAAGGAGTTCAAAAGATCTTGAAACCAGTCATACTAATAGGAGTATTAGTACCAGCACAACTGATAGAAGCTCAATTGATGGATCGTGTCTTGAATCAAGATCAAGTCAGGCAAACTGATGTCTGAAGATTGAAGTATAGCGATGCTGATGAACATAGCTAATGGAGTGAAGGCGAATACTGAAGACTGACATCGAAAGACCAAAGACTGAAGATCGGAGACTGAATAATCGGCGCTGCTGAAAGTGTCATACCAAGCAATGATCGCCATGTCAGTAAATCAAAGCTGGCTACCATAAGTCAAAGTTTGCGACATGAAGTCAAAGCTACTGATCAATAGTCAAAGCTGGCGATATCAAGTCAAAGCTAGCCGATGAAAAGTCAAAGTCGACTATTTATACGTCTAAGCTAAAAGCATCAAACCGATTCAGGTTTTCAAATTGACAAAAGATGAGAGTCCAAATTTATTGATAAAAGACGAGGCCTCAACCGACACAACCTAAAGTCAACGTACTGATAAAACACGGAGTCAACCCAATTGAAAAAATACGAAAATATTTAAGCCTTAAGTGTTTGACTTGCCACATGTCGTAGCGTATCTTGCTAGGATACACTTTCAGAGTTACAAAGCTACAGTGTACGATGATGCAGACCCTGACAGAGACGTACGGAGATTTAAAATGGAAGAATTCAAATGACAAATAGCAGGATATGATTGGTGCTCCCACCAATGGTACTATTCATCATCCTCTCTATAAATACATGCAGAATCCAACCTTTGAAGGTTACTGAAATGCTACACTTTCTTATAGTCAAAATTATTCAAGCTCAATAACTATCATACAACGATTTCGAAGAATGAAGTCTACAATGCTATCAGCACACCTTAAGAGCTCAAATATATTTATCAACTCAAGATTTCAATAAACACTTCATTAAGTCTAGGATCCTACTCTTTATATATCTTAAGCCTAGACACATTAGGTCTATCTTATGTGACAACTCAGATTTTAGTTAAAAAAACCCCTCAACAAACCCTCCTCCCCCAGTTTGGGTAGAAGTTTGGGTAATTAGGTAATGAAGTGTTAGTTTCTGAAAGTTTGATTATATTGCACATGTAAGCAAGAGGTTTAGGTTGACTGCACCCGTAAGTAGTCAGAGGTTTCCTAGCACCCACAAGCGTAGGAAGAACGCCAAGTTAGGAGAGATACAGTAAGATTAACTCTGTATCTGGGTTTATATCTTATACCCGTAAATAAGATCATTAGTGGATTGACTGAGAAATAGATCGTGGACATAGGAGCTGATATCTTCGAATCACGTAAAACTCAAAGTGTTATTTAGTTTTAGTTCTTTACATTCTGTATTATTTTACATTGCATATTATTGGGAAAATTCATAAGTATCAAGAATGAATTAATCTTAACTGTGTATTTTGATTAGATCTCAAAACCTCTGATGACTGCCTTGCTGATGTAATAGATGCTACTAACTTATTTTCGAGTTGGAAGTTTATGTTTCAGGTTTCTGCAGAACTACCAGCTTGGACAGGCCCAAGACTGATGGAGTTCAAAGCAGTACAATGTCAAGCCTTACTGATAAGTATAAGTACTAGCGCAACCGAAGAGAAGCTGACTGAAGGATCGCGTGCTGAAGTCGGAAGTTTGAAGGAAGACCAACTGATGTCTGAAGACTGAAGTGAAGAGAGACTGATGGACAGCTAATATATGATCAAGTCAAGATCGAAATCGACGTCGGAAGACTCAAGATCGCTGGTCCAAGCAAGTCGATCGACCGAGCGAAAGTCAAAGCTGAGTACAAGAAGTCAAATCTGGGTACCAGTAGTCAAAGTTGTCTATCTATAGTCAAAGTTGGTTGATAGAAGATCAAAACTGACTATATCTACGTCAAGTTATTGCTGCATACTGACTCAGGAATTCAATGCTAATAAAAGACGGAAGTTCAGACTAGTGATAAAAGACGGAGAAGTCTAGACTGGTCCAAGCCTGAAGTCAAAGCTGATAAAACACGGAGTCTCATCAACTGAAGAAATATAGAGTTTTTTTTGCCTTGAGCGTTTGACGCGACACATGCCGTAGCGTATCTGCAAAGCAATCTGACACGTCATACCATATTTTCAGAGTTGCAGAGCTACAGTGTACTATGATGCAGACTTCTGACAGCGATGTACAAGGATTCAACGGGAATATTTTCGAACGACAAAATGGAAAATTTTGAATAGCAATCGCTCCAACGGCTCTATTCTTTTCTCTCCCTATATATATGCCTAGAATGTAACATTTGAATGTTACCGAAATGCTACGCAATCTTATTCTCAAAGCATTCAAAGCTCAAAGCCTAAGAACAATCAGACAACGATTTCGAAGAAGAAAGTTATCCGTGCTATCAGTAGACTTTCAAAGCTCACATATACATATCAGCTCAAGGTTTCAGTATACACTTTCTTACATCTAGGATATTCCATTGTAATATAGCAAGCCTAGATTCACTGAGTTTGACGCATGTGTCAACTCAGATATAGTTGGAAATACCTCTACAAAACCCCCAAAGTTAAGTAGGAGTTTGGGCAAGTAAACAACGAAGTGTCAGTTGCTGAAAGCTTGGTTTTCAACGAAGAGCACAAGCATTGGCAATATCTTCATTATGGGATTTCAGAATCTAATTAGGTTTATTTGCAAATGTATTCAAGTTAGAATTTTGTATTCTTGCAAATTGATGTCATATCCACATGATGAATCTCGTGGAGGTGTAGCTCCTGACTTGTAAGAGACTCTTTTGGTGAATGGGAAATTGTTATATGATTATTTGAATGTTGGTTTTAGTCTTTTAGGCAAGTCAAACTCAATACGCATTCTTACGGCAAAATAAATTAATTTGGTTTGGATCAAACCCTGGAATGCTCTGTCCTGTGGTTATTAATTGGATATAAAATTCTATTTTTTTAGAAGAAAAACGAGAGCAATATTATTCTAAATTAAAATATACAATATCCAGAAGGGATGGTCTTCTGTGCGGCGCACGGTGAGACCACCCTATTAATTAATTAATTAATTAATTAATCTTAACTAATTAATTATTAATTAATTAATCTTAATTAATTAATTACTTAATTCTAATTAAAATTAATTATTTTAATAAAATTTAATTGTAAATTAATAAATAATAATTTTGAATTAATAGTATATCTTAATTTTGAATTAGAAAACTCTAATTGTGAAATAATAAGCCTCAATTGTGAATTAATAAACCCTAACTTTGAATTAATAAACTCTAATTTTGAATTAATAAACCCTACTTGAAAATATAAACCCTAATTTTGAATTAATAAATCCTAATTGTGAATTAATAAACCCTATTTGAAATTAATAAACCCCAATTTTGAATTAATAAACCCTAATTTTGAATAATAAACCCTAATTGTGAATTAATAAACCCTAACTTTATAAATAATAAACCCTAACTTTAATTTAATAAACCCTACTTGTGAATTAATAAACCCTAATTATGAATTAATAAACCTCAATTATAAATTAATAAACCATAATTATGAATTAATAAATTCTAAATTTAAATTAAAAATTATAATTAAAAATTAATAAATTTAATCATACATTAATAAAATCTAATTATCCTTACTCACCATAATTAATATATAATCATTTTAACAAAAAACAAGGGTGAGCTCACGGTGAGGCGGAGTTCACCCGAGTTTTTGTCTATCCAAAAATCAAGTCGAGATGAAAAATTTGACTTCAGAATCATTAAATAATAATAATAAAAGAAAAGATATGTGCGGACTCATTTGGAATCTCCTTCTCAAATCAATTCTTGTCTCCTTTCAATCTGTAGATGTTCGAATGTATTTCTAGTTTTTCCCTTTCACCGGTTCGAACCCTTTTAACTAGTGGAAAATCGAAGTGGTGGAGAATTCATTATTCTTATTGAGATGTCATTCAGGCATACATTTATCTCATGATGAATTCAATCCCAAATTATACGGAGAGAAAAAGAAGAATACATTTTAACTTACAACTTATTTGGATTTCTATGTTCAAGAGCTTTTCATTAAATTAGGCCCAAGTGTTTCTTGTTAATACCTCCACATCTATGTTAACAAAATGAATCATGGATGAATGTAACAGCCCAATATCCCTAAGAACGACTTAACCTGAATTATTACTCAAGATAAGGATTAAGAATTGGGGAAAGAAAATGGGGTATCCTAGTATAAGACATATATCAAGAAAACATCCATAACATCAAGTTCATGAAGATCAAATTGGACAATATTTACATATATGAGACTAGTCTTTCATATCCTTAACAAAAGTGTTCTACAGATCTAAAAGAAATCTAGTTTTCTGAACAAAAATAAATTAGTGTTCTTGCAATGAAAGCGTGTGAGGTGCACAAATGAAGATGTGCACTCAAGGTTCTATCTATTAGCAACAAAAGATCCCTACTGCTCAACACTGCTCCATCTCATCACTCGCTCAACATGCACATTGAAAAACAAACATGCAGGGCTGAGTACAAAGACTCAGTGGACTCATGTCAAAACATACATCATAAACTTTGAATTGCACTGTCCCATCTCTAACACACTGAGTTTTATTTAAAGTTCTATGTTTACTAAATATTTTCTATCATTTTTCCATAAAGATTGTCTGGTCAAACACATTTTCTGTATGTATGATCCATATCTGACTCATCTTGCGCCGTAGAAAGAGGCCTCCTTCCACGGATGCTATGACTGATTGAGAGGAACTCTCAGCGCACAGTCACCCTCAGTGTACACGTTAACTCTTACTAAGAATTCTCCATCTAGCATAGGATCCGAATTCGATTGACCTCAAGTTGGCGAACCAACACAGATATGATACAAATATAAAACATAAACATTTTAGAGCGGATAATTAACAATAACATCTCATCATCATTTTCTCAAAAGAAAGTATAAGTAAATAAAGATTTGTCTATTCTTGAGGAGAAAGCCCACCTTGTACACTTTCCTCCTTAGCACGAGTTTCCTTTCTCTACATTTGTTGCTCACTTCTGTGCTCCACCTTTATGTAAGAAACTAGTTTAGTACGTCGGTCGCAACCTTGATAAACATCAAAAGGTAGTATAAATCGATAGCTTTTAGACCTTATTAGGGTTGATTAAGCGAACATAAATTTTTTGGCTTTTTGTATCTTTAACCAATTTGGTTTGTAGTTTCATCGAAAACCCTTATTTATAAACTCTCATTTCTAAATGAGATGAAGCATCGCTTGAGACCTCATAATAATTTTAGATAAATCCTTGGATTTGTCCTAGCCATTTGATCCGGTAAAATGATTTGATTATGAAATCAAATTCTTATAAAAGAGATATTGTCATATAGCTTATTCATCTCACATGTCCTAGTTCATCTATTGGAAAAACTAATATTTATACTAGACATAAAACATAGCTCCTTGTAGGATTCGAACTTAAATGTAAAACAAATACTCTAAAATAATCTTAAAAAATAGCCTTTATTCCTTATTTCCTTCAAGAAATATAATAAGGTTCTATCTATCAGCAACAAAAAGTTTACCTAAAAGAAATATAATAATTTTACCTCATTGAAGAGCTCCTATTTGACATAACTTTCTGTAACAACCCATTAATCCTAAGTACGAATTAACAGGGACTATTACTTTAAACATGAACTTATAAATGGAAAGGACCATTGAACATTGAACTGTAATACATGTATCAAGAATACTTTAGGACTTTAATACATAACTTAAGTTCTTGCAGCGGAAAACATGTGATATGTACATATGACGATGTACAATCAAGGTATAAACTTTAAGCGACAAACATTCCTATTGCTCAACACTGGTCCATAGCATCACCAGCTCAACCTACACATTTAAAAACAAATATGCAGGGCTGAGTACAAGAATGCACTCAGTGGACTTATGCCAAAAACATTTTCATCTTTAAATTACACTGCCCCATCATGGTAAGACACAAGGGTTTTATTTGAAAAGGCCTTGTACTTATTATAACATTTCATCATTTTCATAAATCGTCGCTTGGCCAAGCATTTTCTTTATATGTATGATCCATACCCCTTCCCTTCTCGTATAAAATCATCATTAACGTCGTAGAAAGAGGCCTCCTTCTACGTTGCTGTGACCGGCCGCGCATTGTCCTTATGGCCCTCAGTCACCATTAAGTGTACACGTTAATCATAGCCAGGAAACTTACCCTCCGGCATAGGATCCGAATTCGATTTCATTCATAAGTTGGTAGCGAACCAACAACATTCATAACATTTCATGGATAGGATACATACATAAAAACATAAACATTTGGGCAGGTAATTAAATAAATCATTTCATCATCATTTCTTGCAAATAAAGCCTCGTAAATAAATCATTTGATAAGCATTTTATCATTGAGGAGTATAGTAAAGCCCACCTGGTCTGTAGACTTTCTTAAAACGATTTCTTTCACATGATTGATCACGTCCGCGTCCCACATTTACGTAAAACTAATTTGATACGTCGGTCACGTTTTCAAAACGTCAAAGTCTAAAAAACTTTGATAACTTTCTATAATAATACTTCGCATCCTTTAACTAAATTAGTACGTCGTTTCATCGCATATCTTAACTAATAACTCCTCGTACTTCGATAGAGACGAAATATGATCTACGACCTCATTTTAACCATTTAGGTTAAACGTCGAACTTATACTAACATCTTTCGATAAAATGATTTCAATTATGAAATCGTTTCTCAAAAGAGATATTCTTAAAAAATTTAATACGTTTTACACGTATTAGTGTATTTATTCAACGTATACCATAACATTGATCACATACTAACGTATTTCATACATTTAAACTTAAGTCAACGTTTTTGACTTTTCTTAACATATTTTTCGATTTATTCACATATATGTTAACAAATTTTCATATAAATCGATTTCTTATCATATAATCCTAAGTCTCGTTTTTTCACGTTAATCAACCAACATGATCAATATTTTACCTAAGTATCACCTAACTTGTACATTACATTTTATTTTTCACATCTTACGTCATTTAACATAACGTTTCGTCGTAAACATAGTATACTATGTTTCTAAAATCCCATAAATTCTTAGTAGGTCTAAAATATATTCTAAGAACATAATATAAGATTATTCATGATAAAATGAATTAAATACTCTTAATCCTCATACTCATAGCTTTCGGCCCTTATTGATATAATTATCAAAATTCTTCCAAAAATTCTTATAAATTCACATAATACACTATTTTAACATAGGATCATTAATATATAATAACATTAGCTATAGAAAAATTGGACATCACTTTTCTACACTATATAGGTCTCGAATTTTTCAACAAATATAACCAAATATTTTTCTAAAATTCTAATAAAATCTCACAACACCTAATCATCATCCTATATCATTAATATAACATAATATTCAACAATTACAATCCATACATCCATATACCCAAAGTTGAACCTCTCGAAAATTTTCCAACATATGAACAAACTATTTTCTAAAAATCTAATAAATTCATGTAGCACTTAATTAAGGCTCTACATGAATAATATGCTATAATATTACTTAAACATGATTTATACATTAACATATAATACCTCAACATTTTCGGTAATTATATGTAATTCACATACAAATTTCCAAAAAATTTCAAATAAATCATTATGAGTTCAATTATCAACATATATCATTAATCCATCAACAAATGAATATTGTAAGCTTTCGGTCATCACCATTAAATTCAAAGCATGCTTAGCTTGTAATTAAATCAATACATATGATCATACTTATCATAATAAACATAATTAACAAACAATTAAACATGATAGTTATATTTCTCATATTTTTACCATTAATTAACATAAGCATATAATAAAATCATATGATTGAAAATTCGAAAATTTTAACGTATATAGAAAGCACGTTCGATTCATAACCTTTTTATCGGCGTCGATTGTTACGGCTAAGGATTTTACTATCTAGGATTTAGGAATTAAATGAGGAACACTCTTTTTCTTCTTCTTTCACTCACGGTAATGATAGGAATAGGAAAAGAGATGTTATGTTTTATTATCTATCACTTAATACTAAAGCTAAAGGAAATAAAAAACTTAGTATACAATTCCCTCTCCTACACCTCTCGGTCATACTCACAACTTTGCAAGACATATTTTTGGTGACTCACTTATAATACATCACCTTATGACATTAGTAAATCACCATCACCATCAATTAATAAATGAAACAAATATCTTCCTTTTGCCTTCCTCCAACACGTCGGCCACTTTAAGCACAAAGGGATGAGTTTTATTTTTGTCTTATACTAAATACAAAGATCCTACACTTTAATACACTCAAGCAATGACATTCAAATAGTTCCAACTTTTCTTCTTTCCTCATTTTTCAACACATTTCGGTAACCACAAAGCCATCACACATCCCACTTGTTCATTTCATTAATCCTCTTGTCTTATGTGTAATAATATCCTACTATCACATTTACTACATAACATGATAGAAAGATAGAAATTTTATTCAATTACACCTACTAGTACCAAAATAATCGGTACTTATATAGTGTTATTGTAACACATTTTATTTTCTTGCAATTAATAGTTATACAACATAATATAAGTCTTAGATGATAAATTAAATTATAGAAAAATAATTAAAATTATTCCATGACACAAACCCTAATTTTCGAAATTAGGGTTTTCGAAAATGCTCATTTTATGAAATCTTTATTCCTTAATTCTCTAGCATTATTTTAATGATAAATAATGCTCTTATTACATAAAATAATCATAGAAATTTAAATATTATAATTTCTCAATCATTAGACTAAATTTTGAATCGTCTCTAAGCGTTGACGTCGAATCATCTCAAAATGTTGATAATTGAATCGTCTCTAAATTGTTGATAATAAAATTGTAATCACTTTATTTATTCATTTCGTTAATAGGAAAATTTAATTCTAAGCTTCAACACCTAGAAAATAGCGTAAGACTAATTATCGAAATTTAATCGACGTTAGAATAATACTTTCGAATGAATAGTATAAACTACATTCCTTAATTCACTAATCATTAGTGAATATGACATAAGAATCCTCGTATCATGGATAGTTGAAACCGAGCTTCGATAATTTATTATTTCGATTATCGAGACGAAACCCTAATTTACGATTTTTATTATTGTAATTATGCTTTAAAACTTCGGGATATTACATTCTACCCCCCTTAAAAGAAATTTCGTCACGAAATTTGCATACCTCAGAAAGTATGGGGTATCTTAGCATCATAACATCCTCATGTTTCCATGTGGTTTCTTCTTGTCCATGGTGTCTCCATAGGACTTCCATTAAAGGTATTGACTTGTTCCTTAACCATTGAATCTTACAATCAAAATAGTCGTAGATTCTTCCTCATAATTCATATCTGGGTTAAGAATAACGTCATCATGGTGGATCACGTGTTTTGGATCATATTTATACTTTCTTAATTGTGACACGTGGAAAATATTTTGTACATTCCCCAAACTTGGTGGAAGTACCATTCTATAGGCTACTAGGCCTATCATTTCTAGGATCTCGTAAGGTGATAAACGCGCATTTTACACGTTTATAGTTGATATTTGAAGATGAATTTAGCTCGTTTAATGTGCGCCACGTATCGATTCTTAATGTTTTATCTATTTTAGAAGATCTGCTCTTGGGTGTTCTTTTGGTGTTGTGTAGGTCCATATGTTGAAAATCGAAGCAAGGAGCACGCACGAGCCAATTATACAATCGACTGTTTTAGCGACCAACCTAGCGGTCGCTAGGCTGGCCGCTAAGCAACCCGCGAGAACCCAGCGACGCGCGCGCCGCGACCTCGTGCCCATGGCGAAGCCCCACGAGAAAGCCATCGGACGACTTCGCGACCGGTTCGAATTTCTAGCGACCGCTAGCCCCGATCGCGAGGTACCATGCGGGCGAAGAGGCGACCGCGAGCGAGGAGAGCGGCGAGACTTACTCGCGACCGCACCTAGCGATCGCGAAGGGTGGTCGCGAGCGGCGCGAAGGAAAAACTAGGGTTTGGGGTGTGCTATATATACGGCAACACCCCTCGCGCCCCAACTTCGGACCTACGATTCGAGCCTCTTTCTCTCGGTTTTCATAAGTTTTTGAGTTTTAGCTTTAGCTTCCATATATTTTCATTCTAGAGTTGTTTTCGCATTGTTCTTCATTTGTTTTACGTTTAGTCACGATCCGGAGCGTTTCGTCCGGACAATCTTTAATTTTCCGTTTTTACCGAGGTTGGGATTCAAGCCCAACGATTGTTCATCAACGCTTCATCACGGGTTTTATATATTTAATTTCCGTTTTATGGTTAATTCGTATTTTATTCCGTTTATTATGTCGGCTAGTTTTTCGTTCTAATCTAGGGTTTGCATGATTCGATCCTATATGTTGTGATTCTGTTATCGCTATTTACCGTCCGGCATTGATTCATGATTCGATTGTGCTTATTTATATGTGTTGATTTCGATCAATCTTGATGCATATTTAGTTGTCGGTTAATTACGTAATTGTGTTAATTGTCAATCGATATCGAATGCATGATACGAATAAGCCTCGAGTCGTGGTGAGATAGGATATTCGTAGGAAGCATATTTTTGTGATCCGTTTGGGTTGCTTGTTTTCACCTAGAGGCGTAATGATAATAGGAAAACTAGTAATCTCTGACCGCTTTGTCGTAATGTAAATTGTCGGTTATATATGTGATCTTCCATCTTATGCGGATTAAAATTGGTTAATAGGAGCAGGATAAACATACGTTGTGGATAGGATTAATGCATCCCTAGGGTTAGTCATCCTTCTCTGCTTTTAAACATCCGAGTGTTTATTGCTTTATTTTACTGTTTTGTTACCTTTGCTTTGGATTGATTTCGAAGCCCTAAAATCTTACCAAACCATATTTGTTGCTTGGATAATGATGAATCATCGTTGAGTTAGCTTCTGTGTTTTCGCGTTACAATCCCTGTGGATACGATACTTCGCTTACCCTATACTTACACCTTTTCGTGTTAGAAAATTAAGCGATCAAATTTTGGCGCCGTTGCCGGGGATTGTTAAGATTTCATAGGAATAATTTGACGATTTGGAATTATTAATTCAAGTTGTATTTTATTTTATTTTTATTTGTTCTCGCCAGAGCTGATTTTTCTTCTTGTTCTCCAGGTAGTTTATGTTCACAAGGTCGTGGACCTCACGAGCAGCGTTTGATCCCGAGATCGAAATCACTCACAAGAGGAGAAGGAGGCGAGAGAAGAGACAAACAAGCAATGGCGGGGAATCAACAACGGGCGTTCTCTCAAGTAGCCTGCTGCGCTGTTAGCGAGACTTTCAGAAATGCGGTGCCAATTGGCGACTATGGGACTCGTTGTCCCACGCCCGACGCAAGACCGTTGAATTATATGTACTGCACCTCCCACCGAGCAATTTCAAGGAGGCGGATGGGGCCCAGTAGCAACGCTAATAATTTTGGTGGCCGGCCCTAATCGGCATGGTTCGAGGAGCAGTTCGGAGGAGGAGTCACAGAGGATCGAATGCCCATCTCGAGACCTATCTCGACATTTGTGACACCATCAAGCAGAATGGGGTGCCACAAGACACAATCCGGATGCGCATGTTCGGATTTTCTCTGCGAAATCAAGCAAAGGGCGGTTCAAGACCTTAGATCGTGCGGCATCAACAGTTGGGCAATTGCGTGAGAAATTTCTCTCAAGTACTTTCCTCCGGCTAAGGCACGTAAGATCATAGCGAGATTTCCCACTTCTCCCGGTTAGGAGATGAATCTTTATTCGAGTCGTGGGAAGATTCGAGGGCCTATTGAGAAGGTGCCCGCAGCATGGATTCTCGAGGCGGCAGTTACAGCTTTACAATGGTGACACCTCACACGAGGAGTATTGGCGCATCAGCGGGGTTGCTTATTGAGCAGGCGTGTAGGCGAGGCCGGCCGCATCATAGAAGAGATGGCGTCCAGCGGTTATCGATGGCGATGGAGAGGACACGGTGGTGAAAGGTGCTACCGTTGAAGGTGATTCAAGTATGATAATATTATGGAGCAATTCACCTTGTTGAGAAGCCAATTTGAGAAAGAAAGGAAAGGAAAAGGCGTGGCTCGGATAAATGCTGCGAGTCGAGATGATCGGTGAGGGCGTGAATTACATAAATCGGAGGAACAACCGTCACGGGGAATCCGTACAATCCTAACAATGTAAATCACCCAAATTTCTCGTGACGCCAACCCCAATAATTTTCATGACCTCGCCGGTTTCTCGATTCGAGCAGAGTAATTCAAGAGGCGAAGAAGCCGAGTCTAGAGGACATGATCGCGATTGGTTGTAAGCAACCAACAATTGGCAACGAATCGAGTCGTTTATAAGCAACACCGGCGGAAGATTAATCATTTGGAGTCCACCGTGACGGCTATGGGAAAGCACATGAAGATGATGGAGAATCAAATAAGTCGATAGCCGCACAATGAATGGGCAAGCACAAGTCGGGCCAATTTCCGAGTAATCTGAGGTAAACCCTAAAAATCACCGTAATGCCATTCAATTGAGGTGGGCGAGCTTATCAAAGTCACGAGGAGACGAGCGGTGAAAGCGGACAAGAGAGAATCTCGCGACCGAGCTCATGACCGCGAGCTCGGCCGCGAGAACACAAGCGATGGAGTTCGCGGCGGCTCGGGGCGCAACAAGTCAGCAGCGCCCGCGACATGTCGATCAGGGACCTAGCGGCGACCTGGCGGTCGCGAGTAATCTGGCGCCGCAGAAATCGCATGAAGGTTCAGACGCCGCACCTAGCGCCCGAGAGCCGCGCCGTAGCCAAGACGAAGGAAGATGGTGTACATATGCTAGCGACCGCGCTTGCGCGGTCGTGAAATTTGATCGCGGCGGCGGTATGAAGAATTTTTCACGCACGTGCCTCAATTCCGTTTCCAAGCCGTTTAGCCAAGCCCAAATGCGATGAGAAGTTAACCAGTTCATGGAGATGTTTGAGAGGTGCACATCAATATTCCTTTACTTGATGCACCGAGATATGCGGGTTACGTGAAGTTTTGAAGGATGCCGTTGCCCGATAAAAGAAGCTTGAGAAATTCGAGGCGATAAACTGTCTCAAGAGTGCGAGGTCAGATTGCAAAAAAGTTGCCGCTCAGCGAGAAAGATCGAGCGACTTCACCATAGCATGTGTCATCGGAGGACGACATTCTCCAAGGTTACGTGTGATTTGGGGGCAAGCATCAATCGATGCCGTTGTCCATTTTAACAGTTGGAGATTGGGAGATCAAGCCGACCACCATAGCTCTTGGATGGCGGATACATCGGTGACTTATCCGAAAGGGATAGTGGAGGGCGTGCTCGTGAAAGTTCGATATTTCATCTTCCGGTGATTTCGTTGTTCTCGATATGCCGAGGATGGAATACACCTCTTATTCTCGGGCGACCATTCCTAGCTACCGGCGAGCAATCGATAGAGCGTGCAAGATGGAGATCTCACCTTCCGAGTCAAGCGGCGAGGAGATGAAGATCTCTATATATGATGCTATGAAGCAGCCTGACGAGAAGACCATGGAAGATTGTCGAGTTATAGAGCAGTTGTCGCCCACTCACTTTCAATCAGCTGATCCGGTGGAGTTTTGTATGCAGAACTCGATTTTCTCACCCGCAGACCTTGATGAGGCGTGTGACGAGATTTTAGAGTATCTTGAGTCCATCGATGAAGTCGAGGCCCTCCCGAGAGAGTCGATGCCTTATTTAGATGTGAGGAAGCCGATTGGAGGGAGGGACGCCGTGGTGAAGAAGGAAGAGACTACACCCAAGATTGAGTTGAAAGAGTTGCGGACCACCTTCGGTATGCATTCTTAGGCGGCGAGAGCGTGCCCGTAATAATATCTTGGCTTTGGCGGATGAGGAGACACGTAAACCGATGGTTGTCTTTCAAGCGGTACAAGTCTGCGATTGGGTGGACGATTTACGATATCAATGGGGTCGACCCCCGATTTGCATGCACCGGATCTGTTGGAGAATGAATACAAGCTAAAGGTGCAACCTCGGCGCCGATTGAATCCGGCAATGCAAGAGGTCGTCGAAAAGAAGTGTTGAAGCTCTTAGGCGGGCATGATCTATGCCATATCCGACGGCGAGTGGGTTAGCCCTACTCAAGTGGTATCAAGAAAGGGGTATCACGGTGATCGAGGCGAGACAAACGAGTTTGTGGCAACAAGACTCGTAACGGGATGGCGGTTTGCATAGACAATCGTGCTACGAACACGGCCACGAGAAAGACCATTTTCCCGCCTTTATTGATCGGATGTTGGACGGACTAGCGGTATGAGTTCTACTATTTTCTCGATGGATATTCGGGTACAATCAGATTGCCATCGCCCAGAAGATCAGCACAAGACGGCGTTCACGTGTCCGTATGGAGTTTTCGCTATAGGCGAACGCCGTTTGGATTGTGCAATGCCCAGCCCACCTTCCAACGATGTATGATGTCCATCTTCCATGGGTTGATCGAGAATATTATGGAAGTCTTTATGGACGACTTTTCCGTGTTTGGCTCTTCATTCGACCATTGTCTCCATAATTTGTCACAAGTCTTTGCAAAGGTGTGAGGAGGCGAATCTTGTTCTCAATTGGGAGAAGTGCCATTTCATGGTGAAGGAAGGTATCGTGCTTGGTCACAAAGTCTCGGCGAGGGTTTGGAAGTGGATCGAGCAAAGATAGTAGCTATCGAGAAACTACCTCCGCCTACAAATGTCAAATCAGTGAGGAGTTTTCTCGGTCATGCGGGTTTTTATAGAAGGTTCATCAAGGATTTCTCGGCGATCACGAAGCCATTGTGTGGATTGCTCGAGAAAGATATGAAGTTCGTGTTCACAAATGAGTGTTTGGAGGCGTTCGAGAAATTGAAGTTAGCCCTGATCTCGACTCCAGTTTTGGTCTCACCTGATTGGAGTCAACCATTCGAGCTGATGTGTGATGCGAGTGATTGGGCAGTCGGTGCTGTATTGGGGCAGAAACGAGACAAGCTTTTCCGAGTCATCTATTATGCAAGTAAGACTCTCGACTCTGCTCAAATGAACTACACCACCACGGAGAAGGAATTACTTGTTGTGGTCTATGCTTTCGATAAGTTTAGACCTTATTTGGTGGGCACCCACACCATCGTACACACTGACCATGCCGCCATTCGTCATCTATTCGCCAAGAAAGATTCAAAGCCCAGACTGGTGAGATGGATCCTGCTTCTTCAAGAGTTCGACATGGAGATTAAAGATAGAAAGGGCTACGAAAATGTGGTAGCCGACCACTTGTCGCGATTGGAGAAGCCAGTCGAAGGAGAGGATAAGAAGATTGGCATAAAGGAGAACTTCCCAGACGAGCACATCTTGAGCGTCATCGATCGCACACCATGGGATGCTGATTTTGTCAATTATTTGGTGATTGGATTTTTACCTCCATCGTGCAAAGGTCATTTGAAAAAGAAGTTTCTCCACGATGTCAAGTTCTATTATTGGGACGATCCTCACCTCTACCGCCGATGTGCCGATGGTGCGACACGTCGCTGCGTTCCCCAAGGAGAATGGGAGAACATAATCCACGAGTGCCATAGTTCGTTGTTGGAGGCCATTTTGCAACAAGCAAGACGGTGGCAAAGATTTGCCACGATGGATTCTTTTGGCCTTCGATCTTCAAAGATTGCCAATCTTTTATCAAGAGTTGTGATCGTTGTCAAAGAGTGGGAATGTCACTAAGAAAGACGAGATGCCACAGAAAACCATCATGGAGGTGGAACTATTTGACGTATGGGGGATCGACTTCATGGGTCCGTTCCCATGTCTTGTGGTTACACGTACATTCTTCTTCTTTGTGGAGACGTTTCCCGTTGGGTGAGGCGATTCCCATCATCACGAACGACTCCAAGGTAGTGATCAAGTTCCTTCACAAGAACATTCTGACTCGATTTGGAGTCCCGAGGGCTTTGATCAGTGATGGGGGGTCGCATTTTAATAATAAGTGGCTAGGCAACGTTCTAGCCAAATATGGTGTGAAGCATCGAGTCACCTCCCCCTACCATCCACAAGCAAACGGGCAAGCTGAGCTCGCCAACCGAGAGATCAAGCAGATTTTAGAGAAATCGGTTGTTCAGCGCAAGGATTGGGCCAAGCAGTTGGATGATGCTCTTTGGGCCTACCGGACTGCTTACAAAGCCCCCATCGGGCTATCTCCGTATCAAATGGTATTTGGTAAATCTTGCCATCTACCGGTTGAATTGGAGCACAAAGCATATTGAGCCACGAGGAGAATCAACATGGATTTCAAGGAGGCCGATGATGCAAGTGACCAAGCTGTTGGAGCTTGACGAGTGGCGGAATGAAGCTTTCGAGAATTCTCGGATATCTGAGGAAAGAGCTCGAGAAATTCCACGACCTCCACATTCGTGCAAAGGATTTTCGCGGGTAATGAAGTCTTGCTTTACAATGCTCGACTCAGCTCTATTCCCGGAAAGCTCAAGTCAAGATGGTCGGGGCCATATACCGCTTACCGTGCACTTGCCAATGGGAGTTATGAGCTCCTGACTCGGGGTAACATTTTTAAAGTGAGCGGCGGTACCTAAATCCTATTTCAAGTCACACTTCGGCCGAGAAGTCAAGGTGACCAAGCTCAACGAACCATGATAAGAGGTACCGTCGAGCTAGCGGCGATAATTCTAGCACTGGTTGGGAGGTAACCCAACAGTTTTGCATGCTTTTGGTTTTTGTTGTTTTCGGTTTTTTTTTTTTTGTTGTGTTTCTTTGTTTGTGTCGTGTCTCGTTGGTTTGTTCGATCCCAAAGTTTAATAGCTTTCTTTTTAAAAAAAAAAAAAAGTACTTTGCGACCACCCTAGCGATCCGAGGTCGCGGTGTGGTCGCGAGTGGGCGAACGTTAACTACGGCGGCAGAGCTGTGCCAAGCTCGTGATCGCGAGCTCGACCGCGAGATCCATCGCGACCTGTGTCTGACCAGCGCCCGCCGTGACCAGCGCTTTACCCTTATTTTGCCCCAAACTTGTAACCTACACACACACACACACGTTTTCTGAAAACAAAGAGCAGCCCCCTTCCCCTCTCAAGCACACAAGACACCTCTTTCTCAAATTTTCTTGCGTTTCTCCATCAAATCCACTCAAGGTATGATATTTTTGCTTCATTTCTTCATGGGTTTACATTTCTTGAGCATGATTTGGAAGAATTTAGCCATTTTTGTGGGTTATTTAAATTTGAGAAACTAGGGCTTATTTTGTTAGATTTGTTGGTGTTTGAGCATGGTTAGTCAATGTTAGGTTTATTAATGTTTATACATGTATATTGTTAGTTTAATTTGCCTAAATTGTTGATTTGGGTTCAATAATTTGAAAAAATGCATAGAAAATCATTGCTCTTGTGCTTTCGCTGACCGCGTCATGACATTGGTGTCTTGACGTCACGGGCCTTCATGTATGTGTATATATGCCATGGCGCCCGTCGAGCGGCCGCTAAACTTGCTTCGCGATCTCCCTAGCGACCGCTAGGTCTCGAGGGGTGATCGCGAGTTTTCGCCGTAACGTCGATTTTGAAATTTTTGCTGTGTGTGTGTTTTTCCCTTTCTTTGTTGTCTTGCAAGATCTTATGAAAATATGGGAAAAATAATTTGACTAAGTTGAAGTTTGGGGGATCTATTTTAAGCATTTTGGGTTGACGTTGTTTTGATTTGTTTCATTCATACACGGGCTAACTTTGAAATTCTTTTTAGGTACAATATGCCGCGTACTCACGGTCACAAGCGCAAGGGCAAGAGCATTGTCTCCACTTCCCACGACGAGACACAAGATGAGCTCCACGACGAGCTACATGATGAGCCTCACGGCGAGCCACGTATGGCACCACGGATGAATTCGATCCGAAAATTTTGAGTCGATCGCGGTGACTCGTCGAAGCCGTTGGGATCGATTGGTGAGATTACGGCATAGGCATTCACGTTTCATGTGCCTCAATACGTGTCAAGAGATGGGCATAACCAATAATGTGGCGTGGTTGGCGAGAGGTCCGGCCGTACTCGGTTATCACGGCCAATTATCTTACATACCGGATCGACACTCAATTCTTGTCGACTCTCCATGTCCACAAAGACAAGCGGCATGCCGGACTACATCATGTTCTAGCTCGACAATGAGCCCGTCAACTCTCCGTGGGCGAACTTAATGGCATAATCAATGGAGATCAGGAGGAAACTACATAGGGGCGTCGAGTACACGGCCCAAGCGTATGGCCAAAGTTCATGGGCGCGGACTCGAGCACACTCCATACTATGATGCCTCGAGATCAAAGGCTAGCTCGACACGGAATCCGGTCCGTCCGTTACTTCCATCGACTCCTCACGTTCACCTTACATGGCCGTTCGAACGCCCAGACTTTGTCCTCTCACAAGATATGAGCATACTGATTGGAGCCGTGTTCAACCAGAAGATGCATGCCGGCATGTTCTTAGCTCAGCACTTCCACATGCAGTCCACGGTTTGGGTAATTCGAAGATATGCATAGGGATTCGTTACCCCATTCCGATTTTTTGGGATTACGATTCGAGAGTCCGATCTCTCACGACATCTTCTGGACAAGCCGTGCCTATACGTCCAGACGTTCCTGAAGAGGCACCCCCGACGTTACTTGTGGCTGTTATATGATCAAAACGGCCAATCAGTCTTCCGCCTACCCAATCCCGAGCTCACCAGTATAAGCCGATACTTCACTGCGGATGCCAACTGGAATATGAGCTCCTCGGCACACTATGCATGGACACAGCGTGTGAACGCGCAAGGCGAGGTTGAGGGCGAGCAACCGCCTGAGGAGCAAGCCGAGCCAGTGGCTCACGAGACGGCGGCATATTGCACCCGCCACCCGTTCGAGGCGACCCCGGGATTTATGATCGATTAGATCAAATAGATGGTCGTCTCAACCATATTGACGGGAACCTGACCTCGATTATGGAGCAGCAGCAAGCCCTCTACACTCAACAACAGGCACATCTCGAGCAACAACGTAAGATGATGGAGATGATGCAGCAATGGAATCAGTGGCGTGGATTTTATACGCCACGGAGTATACGGCATTCAGGTAAGTTTTCTCCCAACTACTTTTTTACGCAAACCTTATTGCTTCCACATGTTCACAATAAGTTTGGGGAGTAAACGAGTTTGGTTGGTTGAGAATCATGTTTATATTTCTATGCTTTATTGTTTAGTTGTTTTGCTTTGGGGTCTTTTGTCGTGTTTTTGTTTTGTTTTTCGTTTTCGTGTCTGTCGATCAACGAGTTAAGTGAAGTGTGTTAATCCATGTGGCCAATGACGATAGAAATTTTTGGTGAAATTTAATGATAGTGCGCATGATATGTTAGAAAATGACGCATGAATGACGTGAGATGGCTTAGCATTGTTTTCACCATTTGCTTATCTGTGAGACTTGAGCTTCCTTGTATACATATCTTGATCTGATTTACATTAATTGTGTGATATCGTGCATGTGATTATCTTCTAGAACTTGCCGTGTTTACGTGTCGAGACCGCAATATGTGTTTCAATTTGGAAAGGATAAAGGCCGTCTTTGTTAACCACATATTAACCAAACACTAACCCGATGATATATACCATTTGTCGCCTTCTTTGAGCCTTTATTAGACTTTTCTTTCGATTAACGGATGATAGGAGGTGAGGATGGATATGGGAATCAAAAGGGTTGAAATTTTGATGTAGTTATGATGAGAAAAGTTCTTGTAGAAAAATACATCTGTGGTGAAGAATAGTACATTTGTTGTGAAAGATAAACCCTATAAGCTCTAGAAAAGAAAAGAAAAGAAAAAGAAAAATGTTAAGTTCACTATGAGTGTTGAGCATAAAGGGTCTTTAATCAAAGTATAGGTACCTTCTGTGGCATTAAACGTCGATTTAGCATGTTGGGAAAGAAGAGGAAAATGGACAAAGTCCATATGTGTCGAAAAGTATAAATGGGGGTGCTTGGAATATTCTTGAGTCACTTAGCCATATTTTATCCTACCTTAACCAATGTGCCTACATTACAACCTATGAAAAGACCTCTTTGATCCTAATTTGAACACAATGACGCGGTGGAGATATTAGAGAAACGGCAAGCCTATGGAAAGATGTTGCATTTCATTGATCGTTGAGTGTATACACGTCCTACATTTCTTTATGAGTTGAGTGCATCCTAAATTTTACACACATGCCGTTGTGAGGGTTGAATTAAATGAGTTTTTGCCGTCAATTGTTGTTTTTGTTGAGTGGACTAACGTCGTCATGTGCACTAATGTTTTTGAAGCGTTGATATGTTTCTGAGGCCTAGAATGGTTATCATCTTTGCTACGCTCGTTGATCTTTTCGTTGTGTCTTTCTGTTTTGGTTTTTGTTTGAGGACAAACAATGATTTAAGTTTGGGGGTTTGATAAGCAGCATTTTACGTTTATAGTTGATATTTGAAGATGAATTTAGCTCGTTTAATAATAAACACGTATCGATTCTTAATGTTTTATCTATTTTAGAAGATCTTGCTCTTTGGTGTTCTTTTGGTGTTGTGTAGGTCCATATGTTGAAAATCGAAGCAAGGCGGCGACGCACGAGCCAATTATACTGATCGACATGTTTCTAGCGACCAACCTAGCGGTCGCTAGGCTGGCCGCTAGGCAACCCGCGAGAACCCAGCGACGCGCGGCCGTGACCTCGTGCCATGGCGAAGCCCAGCCGAGAAAGCAGCTGGACGACTTCGCGACCGGTTCAGAATTTCTAGCGACCGCTTAGCGATCGCGGTACCATGCGGGCGCAAGAGGCGACCACGAGCGAGAGGAGCGCGCGCGAGACTTACCTCGCGACCGCACCTAGCGATCGCCAAGGTGGTCGCGAGATGGCGCGCGAAGGAAAAACTAGGGTTTGGGGTGTGCTATATATGGCAACACCCCGCGCTAACCCCAACTCGGACCTACGATTCGAGCCTCTTTCTCTCGGTTTTCATAAGTTTTCGAGTTTTAGCTTTAGCTTCCATATATTTTCATTCTAGAGTTGTTTTACGCATTGTTCTTCATTTGTTTTATGTTTAGTCTACGATCCGGAATGTTTCGTCCGGACAATCTTTGCAATTTTCCGTTTTTCGCTGAGGTTGGGATTCAAGCCCAACGATTGTTCATCCAACGCTTCATCACGGGTTTTATATATTTAATTTCCGCTTTTATGGTTAATTCGTATTTTATTCCGTTTATTATGTCTGGCTAGTTTTTCGTTCTAATCCTAGGGTTTGCATGATTCGATCCTATATGTTGTGATTCCTGTTATCGCTATTTACCGTCCAGGCATTGATTCATGATTCGATTGTGCTTATTTATATGTGTTGATTTCTGATCAATCTTGATGCATATTTAGTTGTCGGTTAATTACGTAATTGTGTTAATTGTCAATCGATATCGAATGCATGATACGAATGAGCCTTGAGTCGTAGCTGAGATAGGATATTCGTAGGAAGCATATTCTTTGTGATCCGTTTGGAGTTGCTTGTTTTCACCTAGAGGCGAATATGAATAGGGAAAACTAGTAATCTCTGACCGCTTTTGTCGTAATGAAATTGTCGGTTATATATGTGATCTTCCATCTTATGCGGATTAAAAATTGGTTAATAGGAGCAGGATAAACATCGTTGTGGATAGGATTAATGCATCCCTAGGGTTAGTCGTCCTTCTCTGCTTTTTAAACATCCGAGTGTTTATTGCTTTATTTTACTTTACATTTTGTTACCTTTGCTTTGGATTGATTTCAAGCCCCTAAATCTTACCAAACCATATTTGTTGCTTGGATAATGATGAATCATCGTTGAGTTAGCTTCGTGTTTTCCCGTTACAATCCCTGTGGATACGATACTTCGCTTACCCTATACTTACACCTTTTCGTGTTAGAAAATTAAGCGATCATAAGGTCCTATAAAACGTGATCCCAACATTCCTTTCACCTTGATCTTTATAATTTCCCTCGATGGAGAAGTCTTAAGAAACTTTATTTCCGCATTCAAAATGCAGTTCAGATCTACGCGTATCAGCGTAAGACTTTTGTCTGTCCTGAGTTTCTCTTATTCTTTGCCTAATTTGGCAGACATCTTAATCATTTCACTCACATGTAGGGCCCTTAAACTTTCCTCTCACCTACTTTATCACAATAAAGCGGTGATCGATACTTCTTTTTATACAATACTTCATATGGGCCATATCAATCGTTGTTTGACAGCTATTGTCGTAGGTGAACTTCATAAGTGGTACAACATGTTCCCACTTGCACCTCAATTTAACATTAATGTTCTTATCGTATCCTTAAACATTCGTATTGTCTTTTTGATCGTCCATCTGTCTGTGAGTGGACATCTATGTTAAGGTTCAATCTTGTGTCTAACTCCTTTTTGTGAGCTAGTTCAAAATCTAGGGGTAAATTTGGAGTTTCTATCTGAAGTGATAGGTTATGGTACCCCATGTAACCATACGATTTTCCTTATGTACGACAGAGCTAACTTATCAGATCCATATGTCATCTAAATAGGCAGAGATCAACATATTTGGTGAGTCAATCCACTACTACTCATATAGCAATGTTACTTCTTTATGAATTTGGCAAAACCCCGTCATAAAATCCATTGCTATGTCATCCCATTTTCATTTGTGTATTTTTAAAGATTATAACCTCTTATAAGGTCATTGATACAATGCCTTCACTTGTTGGTAACCGAGACAATGCTCGACAATGTGGTTATATTTTGTTTTAGTCCTTACTATCAAAACTTTTCTCGTAAATCATAATATATCTTGATCTTTTGGGTGGGCGGTATGAGAAATATCATGAGCTTCATTCATGATTTCATTTCTAAGCTTATTATTGCTTGAAATATACATAACATTTCCTTAGACAATATGGCGTTGTCCGTGGCGTCTTTAAAATCCTTGACCTTCATTCCTCTTCTTAGCTCGTATTCTTTCAAATCTTTCACCTTTCATTTATTATTTTATTATCCTTTTTTCTCAAATCGGCGTAATCGTGGCGTGTGTCTGACTCATGATTGATCTTAACATCTCGACTATACTCTTTAATGAGTTTCCTTCTCTTGTAGGGATACATCGTAACTTTAACCGAGTTTACAACTTAGGGTATCAGCTACTATATTAACCTTCCGTAGGTGATAATTTATACCACAATTGTAATCTTTTACTGATTCGAGCCATCTTTTCTATCTCATATTCAAGTCTCTTTGCTCGAAGAAATATTTCAAACTTTTGAAATTTGTGAAGAATTCTCAACTTATTTCATATGAGTGATGTCTCCAAGACTTTGGTACTTATACTATTGCTGCAATTTCAAGTCGTGAGTTGGGTAATTCTATTCATGAGGTCTAAGTTATTGTAATATAAAGACTATTATTCTTCTTACATTAATACATGGCCTAACATTTATTGGTCCATGTAAATTCGATTCCTTTTTGGGGTAGCTGTGTTATCGGCATTGCTATCTTAGAGAATCCTTAATGAATCTCCAATTTTAACCAGTTAATTCAAAAATTTCCTGATCTCACTTTGGGTCGTTGACGACTTTCATCCTTGCATTGCTTCATATTTTCCGGCACTTTGATTCCTTCGGAAGACACCAGGTGCCTAAGGAATATTACTTCTTTAATCCAAAAATTCATATACTAAACTTGGCAAAATTTGTTCGGCTCTAAATGTCCGCAAGACAGTCCTCCGATGTTCTTTATGTTCTTTCTCGTTCTTTGTATGGATAAGAACATCATTCATAAAGATTAAGACAAAATTGTCTACGTACGTGTGGAACAAAATTGAGGTTCATGAACCGGGCTGGTGCATTAGTTAGTCCGAATGGCATAACTATCATTTCATAGTGGCCATATCTTATTCGAAAAATTTGTTTTCGTACACCAGATACCATTCTACAAAATCCATGTAACATACATCATCAAAATGTCTCAACGAGGACTTTCCATACATTAATTATGAGGATCGATCTATCAAGCCGACTGATTACATGGCGTCTAGTTCTATTTACACCCAAAATTTTGACACCACTTCAACATATTCACAAAATATACCAAACTACGTTTATTTTATACATTCTAACCATACCATTTTCAACATGACCCACTACCTACATATAAGTCTCATATTACCCTAGGATTCTATGTCTCCGAGTGCCCTTCATCGGAATCGTATTCCTCAATTGGAAATTTATGCATCTCAGTGCGTTTTACCTCATATATCGGCGATCCATCTCTTTCAAGAGCTGGGGTCACACTACTCCCATTTCTTATTCGATACGAAGTTTTGTTGCTTTTATCACAAAGTAAGGTTGAGTTGGTAGCGGTAATTCCCCTAATCCTCGAGGCGGTAAGATCCATCCTTTGGCCATTCTCATCTCTTTCAGGTATAATTAACGGCACGGGGCGTGGGGGCGGCCCTGGAACATCGTGGTACAACCATTCCTTTGTATCATGCTGTGTAACTTGCCGGGGACTAGGACAAGTGCTCATAGGTGACGTTCCACACGCATTATATGTATACTTGAGCCGGTTGACAAATCCTGGTAAATCTGCCACAACTTTGGAATTTTCTACCTGGAGAATATACTCTCTTGATACTTCTTTTGCAAAATTCTGCCATTCTGTTGGCAAACGATGAATAAGTCATTGTATACCCTCCTCATCTGTCACTCCATGGTTACGAGCATCCCTCCAAAGGTGCAAAAATTCCACCAAAAACTATCCTAAATCCATGCCTAATTTATAATAAAAGAGCCGATACTCCCGTGTGAGCTCTAGACTTGTAGGCCTTGTGGTTAACCTTTTACCCGTAATACTTCATTTTCCTGTCATCTGTAAACAGATAGTTCTAGATAAGCCAGACTTAAATTAAAGCAATAGAGGTAAATTAAAAAATAAAAATTCTTAAAGGACTAAACACTTTAAGCCATAAACTTGTAAATAACTTATAACACAACTCATAAACACTTATCTTATTCCTCATTTAACGTTTTACACCTTCATTCGTATATCGCTCTAGATTAATTCGGTTAAGCAAAAGTGGATACTAATATCCCATCGCGTAGAATTTCAAATGAAGAGACTATGCCCATGTCACTAATCATGTGAGTGACATCCATTCCAAAGCTTCCATTCTTACAATTATATCTACGTTCCACATAGGTGTTATGATCCAAATCATTGGATAGAACTTTAAGCGATTTTAGGTCCAATTCTAAGTTTGAGTAACACCTGCGATGGCCATAATTCTTCCTATAGGTGAAGAGATTTTCATCTCTTGTTTTGTTTGTCCTGATTTTCGGGGTGGATTTCAGGTTCTAGCCTGCGATGTTCTCGTTTGTTCAAGTAAACATTTATCACATTTATCCCTGTCCTTGCCCTTGTGGCATCATGTTTCCTTGCTATGGCTTCTTGTTACCTTGATAGTCTAATCTTGTCGTAGAGATCGTGATGTATCTGTCACTATCATTCATTCTTGATCCAGTATGAATGATTCAGTTTCCCTTTTCTCTTTATTGATCTTAAGAATATATCTCTCATATATTCTTACTTTAAACTATTTTCAAGATAAATCCTTATACTGACATTTAGCGCCATCATTTGTAATATCCTTTTAGGATATACGTCGTTTGCCTTTATCTTCATTGATTGATTAAGTATTTTCGTATAGGATAAAATCCTTTGTCCACTAGGGACGTATTATACCTTTGCCTTGACGTCAAATATCTTTACCATTTTCTCGACATTCAATGATTGCTTCATTTCAATGTCAGAGATACTTAGTATTCCACTTTATTTATCGTCACAAAAGTATGAGGAATAAGCTTTCCAATAGGATTCGCCTTAAAGTCCCTTAATGTGAATCTCTTCCTTTGTTCTCTTGGATTTATTTCCTTCGCAACTGTCTCTGGAAGCTATCTTGCTTGTTAATTAATAAGACACACGAAGCAAGCGTTTTGTGTCTATATAACTTAGAGTACTAAAGTTCATTTCATAAATGAATCTACTTCTTAATCCACTTCTTTACTTCAAAAAAATTATCTTACTTATTATAGTCATATTGTTTCTGAAGCTTATATCATATTGTGGGCGATCTCATAATTGTATAGCTCGTAATTTCCTCTGCTATTCTTGACTTTTGTCCCTTTTTCTTGAGCATGGTATCTGAAAGTAATATTACTTTCATTATATTTCGGTTCTCACTTCTAGGACTAGAACCGTCATTATCGTCATATAGCTTGGTAAGGTAGTACATTTGTACACCATAACTTAAGTCCCAAGCACAATTGCCTCTTTACCATGTCTCGACTTTGGAGATATTTTCTCCATACTTGATTTAAATGCTAGGGTTATCCTAGCTGTTCACGTATTTCAATGATTATGATTCCTCAATCTAATTATCATTGGTTTGACCAAGTCTCAGTTATTTGGAATCGATTATGCTCAAGCATAATCTCGTTGATTAATTATAAAGCGAGAGATTTGTTAAGCGAGATCTATCATTTCTTTACATGTATATCCTTTGAAAAGAATATTGTGCATCTTCATTCTTTAGACATGTCCAACCTACTAATGAGGTTTTAAGGACAACCAACTATCTTAAAGATAAGTTGTAATCTCTCTTGTTATGACATAATAAGGGGAAATTATATCTCACAGATATCATATACTTTTCTTTACTTTTACTCTTGCATTCGATGCTGAAGAGTATCTCATTCAAAACTTCATTATTATAACAGTCACATGAAGGTATAACTTCACTATTATCAGTATTTGAAAAGCTCATCAAGGGTCATTGCATCGATGTGCATCATAGGGGATAATATATCTCGTCTCATCGAGATCTTATTTACATCATAACTTCTTGATGTCTATCACTTTACTGATCTAAACTTTTTGGTGACCAAAAATAAGTCAACCTATATCATACCCGATGTTTATCACTTTACTAATTCAAAACTTAGGTGACAAGATAAGTCAACCTTCATCATACTTATTGGTTTCAAAGATTGAAGAGAATTCATCATGACGACTTACAAGAGGTATGAATTCACAATTCAAGATGACAAATTTTACAATTTGAATCCATATATTCTTTGAACTGAATAATTGGGATCTAGGGTTCGAAGACCAGAATGACGACTCTTGAGATTTCTTTGGTCATATGGGTGGCGGACCGTCACAAATATTTTCTCGATCACAAGGGCTTGGTTTCAAGAATACTTTATAAATTTTGGGTTAAAATTTTCTTGGAAAAAGTGAGAAACTAAAATGATTTCTCAATTTGAACTAGTTCATAGAGTTAAACTCGATAGCGAAATTGGGTAATGAATAAAATTTGAAATCTTATATAACTCGTATTAGGTCATCATAGGTTGTAAGGTTTATCAACATACTACCCTACATCCAGAACTTTACTCATATCACTAAACAAATTTTTTTATTTGTCTCTTCAACAATTTTCTACCACATTGTGGTCTCTTCTTTTGTAAAAATTCACGATACTTGCATCAATTGATTCTTTGATCACATTTCTATTTAGTTTCTAACGAAAAGTCATAGTCGATTTGGAGTTTAAATGGCGTGTGAACATCGAATAAAAGACTATACTCGTGTCACTTATCGCGTAGTGACATTTATCATCTTGACATCATGTCCATTTTACCCTTTGATTTTCTTCTCGTCTTTCGATTCGAAATTTTCATTTCGATCTTGCTTTTACTCTTAGGATTGAATAAAATTCTCATAATTCATCTTTCTATGTTCTTTCATAAAAGGGATAATCGTCTTAAGCGTAATGACCCCTAAATCTAAATGCGATTTAGCGAGGGCTAATAGTTGGAATAATAATCAAGAAAGCTTTAACAATATATATACAAGAACTCGTATGTTACGGGCGTATTTAACTAACAACATCATAAAATAAATTAATTGATTGCAGCGGAAAACGTGTGAATACACATATGACGATGTGTATTCAAGGTTTCTAAATATATTGTATTCAAAATGGGTTACGGCTGCTCAAACACGTCTCCGTCCATCATACGCTCAACTGCGCATTTAAAAACAAACATGCGGTGAGTACAAATTACACTCGATGGCTCATGCAAAATAATTTATCACATTTGAATTACTACGCCCATCACGGTAACACACGGTTTTAATTGAAATACTACGTGCTTACTAAATATTTTCTTTCATTTTCCATAAAGATTAGATCTGTGAGACATTTTTCTTGTATGTATGATCCATATCCACCACAATAATTCACTCCACAACAATTTCTGTATTTGGAGAGAGGCCTCCTCTCACAGACGCCGTGACGGCCGAGCACCCTTCGGCCACAGTCACAAAATAATCGGTGCACAAAATCCGGGCCATCTCGACCACGGGATACGAATTCTCCATCATCCTTGGGGTCTTCCAGAATCTGAATTCAAGCATGTCGTAAAGTGGGAGCTACCCAACATTATGCATCAACAATCATGAATTGGATACATCATAAAACATAAATATTTTAGGCGGGTAATTAAATAAATCGGTTCATAAATATTTGCTTGCAATAAGCATCATAAATAAATCATTTGGTAAATTCTACCGGTTTGAGTATAGTAAAGCCCACCTTTACTTTTGAACTTGAATTCGATCGCGTGTCCTCCTGCGGTTGCGTGTGAGCCTTCCGTCCAGCTACGTAAAAATTACGTTTAATGCGTTGACACGCTTTTCGAGATTTTCAAAGTTCATTCGACTTTGATAAATAGAATAATAATTGAGTTCTAATAAACTTTATCGTCGTTTCTACGCGTATTTCAATAAAATAATTCTCGTATCTCGAGAGGCGTAATATGATCTGATCTCATTTTAACCTTTTAGGTTAAATAATTAACTTATAATAACGTTATTGATAAAATGATTTCAATTACGAAATCTTTTCTCACAATTGAGATATTCGGATAAAAGTGTCGTTTTCACGTATTAGCGTATTTAATCAGCGTATTCCATACGTTGTATCAAAATCGACATTTTGACTTTTCTCGACATATTAAATTTATAATTTCAATATAAATCGATTTTTAATCGATTTCTTTCCATAAAATTCTAATTCTCGATTGTTCGCAAATCGATAAACTTGATTAATATTTTTCTTTAATATTAATCAACTAATACTTTATATCATTTTTCATTTCTAACGTTATTTAACATAACGTTTCGTAAATAAACATAGTATACTATGTTTATAAAATCCATAAATTCTTAATGGGTCCAAAATATTCTCTAATCATATAATATATGATTTTCTTGATTAAAAGGATTTGAAAATCCTTATTAAACATCTCTAAGCTTTCGGTTTTTATGCTAAATTTTCAAACTTATTCCAAAAATTCTTCTAAATTCATATGGTACACTATATTATCATAGGGTTCATAATATGTATTAATATCAACTATAGGAAATTTGGAAATCACCTATAACTCTAATATAGGTCTCGAAAATTTTCAAAATTATCAAATAATTTCCTAAAATTCTAATTAAATTACACAAGGCCAAATATCATTCTATATCATTAATCTAGATAATATCCAACATATACCAACTCTACATCAATGTACCAATCAAATAGCTCTCGGTTTTAATCGACAACTAACTTGACATTTTGTAAAATCTACAAATTCACATAGTCTATAATCAACACCTAGATCACTAATATGCTATCATATCATTTAAATAAAATTGTACATCAACTTACAATTTTTATTCATTTCTAAACAATTATAGAAACTATAGCATATGATTTCTAAAATTCCCAAATAATCACAATAAGCTCATGGCTATCATATAACATAATTCCATTAACATATGAACATTAATAATTTTCGATCACCATGCTAAGATTCTTAACATGCTTAGTTTGTACTTAGAACATCATAAATGAAGTATATACACTATACTAAACATTATTAGTGAACAACCTAGCATGATAGGAATATTTCCATAATTTTTCACATTATGAACCTAAGCATATATATATAAATCTAACCATTAGAAAATGAAAATCTTAGCGTATAATTAAAGGTCGATTCGATTCCTAACCTTTTAACGTTGTCGATTTTCGATGCAAAGGATTTTATATCAAGGTTTTGGTGAAGAAAATGAAGAACTCACTTTTTTCTCTTGTGTAGCTCACGGCGGTGAGTTTGTTTGGGAAGGAGAAATGGTTTTAAAATCCTATCACTTAATGCACTTAATTCCTAGCCTACAACTCTCACGGTTCACTCACGCTCAAATAAAGCATGAGATATTTTATTTGCTTTATGACTCATCTTACACACTTTAAAATCATTTACTCGATTAATTAAATGAAGCACAATTCCTTGTGCATCTTACAGCACACACACAACAATTGCACAAAGCAAGACAATTATTAATCACTTTATGACTCACCATGTATTACATCACATAATAATATCTCTTTACCATTTTGAACAAAACAAAATGATTCCTTTGAATTTTGACACAATAGCCGTCGGCTATCACACACCACACAAGGAAAACACATAATTTATTTGTATGATTCATGATGACTATGTCGTCTCTTACACAAATTAAGCATCTTGAACAAAACAATTTGCTCTCTAACTTTGTGATGAAGAAGCCGTCGGCTCTCATGACTTTAACAAGGAGGGTGATTTAATTAATCTCGTCTTATGTATATAAAGCTTGTACACATTACCAAATGCAAAAATCAAAGTTAATACAAAGAGTAGTGTCGAAGCTTCCTACCTACAATTGATTCATTTTACCGTCTCTTGCAAGCCACACACATCAACTAATCATTTCTTATTTTACCTGATCATTGTGCAAATTATAACCCATTTTGAATGATTAAAACTTATAGCATGGCAATGCGACAATAAATTCATGCGTAACTTTGTTGCACACAATTAGTTCACGGCATTTTCATTTCACAAGTGCCAAATTTTGATTTTGATACTAAATATATATATATCATAATATATGTCTTAGATGATAAATTATATCATATGAAAAATTATTGGTATCATTTCATGTGAAAACCCTAATTTTTGAATTAGGGTTTTGAAAATCTAAACTTGCTCAATAATTAATCCTTAATGTTCTAGCATTATTTTAATGCTAAATAATACTCTAATTACATAAAATAATCATAGGAATTTAAATATCATAATTCCTTGATCATTTGACTTGATTCTCTAATCGTCTCTAGCGTTAACGTTTGAAAGCGTCTCAAACGTTAATTATCGACTCGTCTTAAAATGGTCGTAATAAAGTTGATTCTGGCTCTATTAAATGTATTCCAATAATAATGGAATTAAATTCTAAGCTTAAAAACTTAGAAAATATCACGAGCATCTAATCATCGATACGTAATCGACGTAAAAATAATACTGTTGAAATACATTACATATTCGTATTTCTCAATTCACATTCATATATGAATAAAATATAGGAATTTTTTATTCCAACAATAATCGAAATCATTATTCGATATTTTAATAATCAAATTATCATAATAATACTCTAATTTACGAAATTAATATCATAATTAGGCGTTTAAATAATCGGGGTATTACATTCCACCCTTAAAGAAATTTAGTCCGAAATTTACATACATCAAAAGTATGGGGCATCTTAGCGATAAATAGCGCATTTTACGTTTATAGTTGATATTTGAAGATGAGTTTAGCTCGTTTAATGTGCGTTTATGTATCGATTCTTAATGTTTTATCTATTTCTAGAAGATCTTGCTCTTGGGTGTTCCTTTGGCGTTTTGTAGGTTTATATGTTGATAATCGAAGCAAGGAGCGGCCTTGCGAAAGTAATACAATCTGCCGTGATTCTAGCGACCAGCCTAGCGGTCGCTAGGCTGGCCGCTAGAAGGCTGCGCGAGAACCCAGCGACGCGACCGCAACCTCGTGCCCGCGGCGCTGACCTTGCAGAGAACTCGCGGGCGATTTCTCGCGACCGGTGCGGAATTGCTAGCGACCGCTAGCCCGGTCATGAGGTACCATGCGGCGCGAGGAGGACATGGCGGAAGAAGCGCGAGGAGATGGCTCGCGGTCGAGCTAGCGACAGCGAAGCGATCGCGATGCGGCGTGAGAGGCCCAAATTGGGGTTTCCACCCTTTTCTATAAATAGGCGAGAGCCCTTGCGCCCTCAAGAGACCCCATACGCCCCAGAGCTCGTTTTTCTTAAGTTTTTCCTCAGTTTTTCCATTCTTTAGCTTTAGTCTTCATTTAGTTTAATTCTAGTATTGTTTTTCCATTGTTCTAGTTTAGTTTATCGTTTCGTTATCGATCGGAACGTTTTGTCCGATCGTTTTCCGTTGTTTTCCGTTCGTTCGCTGGGATTGGATTCAAGACCAACCATTGTTCATCAACGCTTCCCTACGGGTTTTATATATTTAATTTCCGTTTTATGGTTAAATCGTATTTCATTCCGTTTATTATGTGCGGCTAGTTTTCCGTTCTAATCTAGGGTTTGCATGATTCGATCCTATATGTTGTGATTCTGCTATTGTTATTTACCTTCCGGCATTGATTCATGATTCATGGTGCTTATTAATATGTGTTGATTTACGATCAATCTTGATGCATATCTAGTTGCCGATTAATGGCGTAATTGTATTAATTGTCAATCGATCTTGAATGCATGATACGAATAAACGCGAGTCGTGGCGAGATAGGACATTCGTAGGAAGCATATTCTTAGTGATCCTTTTGGGTTGCTTATTTTCCTCTAGAGGCGTAATTTTGATAGGGAAAATTAGTAATCAATGCCATAATTATCGTAAATCGAAGTTGTTGGTTATATATGTGATCTTCCATCTTATGCGGATTAAAGCGGTTAGTAATAAGCGGGATAAACATCGTTGTGGATAGGATTGGTGCATCCCAGGGTTAGTCTTTCTTCATAGTTATCTTTCGTGATTTTATTGCTTTATTTTATATTTACGTTTGGTTACCTTTGCTTTGGATTAATTTCGAAGCCTTAAACCTTCAACCCAAATTCGTGCTTGGATAATGATGAATTGTCGTTGAGCTAGCTTCTATGTTTTCGTGATACAATCTACGTGGATCGATGCTTGCTTACCCATACTTACACTTTTACGTGTGAAAAGGCGATCAAATTTTGGCGCCGTTCGGGATTGTTAAGATCACATAGGAATAATTTGACGATTTGGATTTATTAATTCAAGTTATATATATTATATTATTTTTATTTATTTTTGTCAGTGCTAACTTCTCTCTTTTCTCAGGTAGTTTATGCGTACAAGATCTCGGGGACCTCACGAAATATTATTAGATCCCGAGATCGAAAGTTCTCAAAGGAGAAGAGGACGAGAGAAGGCGAGTGCAATGGCGGCAATCCATGAGCAGGGGCATTCCTCGGAGCAAGTTGCCGCTTGCTGGCGACTTTGCGAGAGATGCGGCGTCGGATGGCGAATATAGGAATCATTGTCCTGCTCGGAGGAAAGACCTCGAATCACATGTACCGACATCCCACGAGCAGTTCAAGGAGGCGGTTGGGGCCCGCACGTAGATGCAAACAATTTTGAGCTCAAACCGCCACGATCGGTATGGTCGAGGAGGCGGTTTGGGGAGGTCGCGGAAGACCGAATGCGCATCTCGAGGCGTTTCTCGACATTTGTGACACCATCAAGCGAATGGGGTGCCACAGACACGATCCGGATCGCATGTTCGGTTTCTCGCTGTGACCCGGTGAAGATTGGTTGAAGTTTGGACGAGCGGCATCGACAACTTGGAAACTTTGTGCAGTTTCTTCGAAATACTTTCGCCCGTGGCGCTAGAAGATCATCGCCGAAATCTCATTTTGCCAAAACCACGGCGAATCATTATTCGAGGCATGGGAGAGATCAGAGGTCTATTGAGGCGATGTCACAACATGGGTTCTCGAGCAACAAATCACTGCAGTTCTGGTGGGTGACATGGCGGACAAGGAGCATGGTGGATGCATCGGCGGGGCTGCTTATTGAACCGACCGATGAGGCGAGGCAAGCCGTATTGTAGAAGAGATGGCGCCAACAGCTATCAATGGCCAGCGGAGAGAACGCCATCGTTCAAGCAACATTGTTGAGTGATTCAAAATATGGCGATCTCGTGAAGAAGTTCACTCTTTTGAAGAGTCGATTGAGACGAACGCCGACCACATCAATCGGAGGAATCATTGAATTTCCAACAACCTCCAAGCAAGCTTCAATGTTGAGTCGTTTGAGGCGAAGAAGCGAGTCTCGAAGACATGATGCGGCGGTTGGTTGTAAGCAACCAACAATTGGCAACGAATCGAGTCGTTCATAAGCAACACCAGGCGGAAGATAAATCACTTGGAGTCCTTGTGGCGGCTATGGGAAGCATATG
Organism: Salvia rosmarinus; assembly: GCA_036937905.1. NCBI lineage: Eukaryota > Viridiplantae > Streptophyta > Magnoliopsida > Lamiales > Lamiaceae > Salvia > Salvia rosmarinus. The sequence goes on from CM072813.1 coordinate 59,528,810, forward strand.
AAGATGTTGGAAAATCAAATTGGTCAAATAGCCGTGCAGTGAATGCTACAAAAGATGGGCCAATTTCCGAGTGTCTGAGGTGAACCCGAAGAGTCGATGCTTCACCATCCGGACGAGGTGGACAAGCTTACCCGAGCCCTACCGAAAGAAGAGCATGAAAGCTGCTTTGGGCGAGCTTCGCGACCGAGCTCGCGCAACCATGAGCCCGATCGCGAGTCAATTTGTCCTGAAGCCCGCGACCGAGCAGCGTCCGCGCACCCGACCGCGAGCCATCGAATATGCGGGCGCCAGATTTGTCCATGGCGACCCGGCGCTTCGCAAAGCCACCATGAGCAATCAGTCGTAGCGTGCGGCGAGAAATCAGCCTTGAGCTCTCGCGCGCAAGCTTCGCGCGTGAAGGCGGAGATCGGCAGCAGTTCCTCGCGACCTTCCAGCGATCGCGAGGTTGGCGGAGGCAACCCGAAGCAAATCCTCGCCGTACACTACTCGGTCCGTTTCAGTCGACATCAAGTTAAAATATGACGAGGAGTTTGCTCGTTCAAAGAGGTTTTCAAAAGTTGAGATAAATTTGCCTCTCTTTGAAAGCTGCTGCAAAACATCTTAGGGATACATGAAATTCTTAAAAGGCGCTTGCAAGCGAAGAGGCGGGGAAATTTGAGAAAATTACCCTAGCAGAAGAATGCGATGCCGTCTTGCAAAGGAAACTCCCTACGAAGCGAAGGATCGGCGGTTTCACGTTAGAGTGCGAGATCGCGGCGGACTTTTCCAAATGTTTTGTGCGACTTGGGCGAGCATCAATCGATGCCATTGAGCGTTTTCAACCGGTTACACTTAGGAAAGATGAAGCCGATGAAGATTTCGCGATGATGGTGACCGGTCGATCACATATCAAAAGGTATCGTCGAAGGCGTGTTGGTAAATTGAGATTTTGTTTTTCTGCCGACTTTGTTATTTTAGATATTCCAATTGAACAACAACCACTAATTCTTGGTAGACCTTTTCTATGGCGGTCGTGCGTTGATTGATGTGCGGGAAGGAAATCTCACGTTTCGTGTTAACGATGAGGAGCTCAAAATTTCCATATCTGACGCCATCAAGCAACACGGCGTTGGAAAGCCGGAAGATTATTGCTTGATCATGACTGCTGCTGCCGCTGCGTCTCGCGCTTAGAGGTACTCGACCAATCGAGGAATCGTGAGAAAGAAGAAGTGGACTCGGCATGGAACTCAGTGTATCGTTCGAGTTTGGGGGCACTTCCATAGTCGGTGGAGGAGATCCGTAAATGCTAAGTTTAGGAGGATCCACGAGTTGAGAAGGATTTCTGTTGCCACAAAAGCCGGATTGACAAGGTTAGTGATGGTCTAGCTAAAGGCGTTAAATTAAGCACTTGTTGGGAGGTAACCCAGCGTTTTCCTTGTTTTGTTTTCGTGTTTTGTCGTGTTTACTGTTTTTCTTTTCGTTTTCATATGCGTCGATCAACGAGTTAAGGGAAGTGTGTTAATCCATGTGACGATAGCGATAGAAAATTTTGTGAAATTTAATGATAGTGCACATGATATGTTAGAAAATAGCGCATGAATGGCGTGAGATGGCTTAGGCTTGTTGTTTTCACCATTTGCTTAACCCGTGAGACTTGAGCTTCACTGCATACATATCTTGATCTGGGTTTACATTAATTGTGTGATATCGTGCATGTGATTATCTTCTAGAACTTGCCGTGTTTACGTGTCGAGGCTATGATATGTGTTTGAATTTGGAAAGGATAAAGGCCATCTTTGTTAACCACATATTCACCCAAACACTAACCCGATGTTATATACCATTTGTCGCTTCTTTGAGCCTTTATTAGACTTTTCTTTCGATTAACGGATGATAGGAGATGAGGATGGATATGGGAATCAAAAGGGTGAACTTTTGATGTAAGTTATGACGAGAAAAGTTTCTTTTAGAAAAATACATACGTGGTGAAGAATAGTACCTTTGTTGTGAAAGTTAAACCCTATAAGCTCTAGAAAAGAAAAGAAAAGAAAAATGTTAAGTTCACTATGAGTGTTGAGCATAAAGGGTCTTTAATCAAAGTATAGGTACCTTACGTGGCATTAAGCGTTGATTTAGCACGTTGGGAGAGAAGAGGAAAATGGACAAAGTCCATATGTGTCGAGATGTATAAATGGTGGTGCTTGGGTATACTTGAGTCACTTAGCCATATATTATCCTACCTTAACCAATGTGCCTACATTATAACCTATCAAAAGACCTCTTTGATCCTTATTTGAACACATTTGTGTGGTGGAGATGTTGAAAGCGGCAAGCCTATGGTAAGATGTTGCATTGCATTGATCGTGAGTGTATACACGTCCTTAATTTCTTTATGAGTTTGAGTGTATCCTATATATTTTACACACATGCCTTTGTGAGGGTTGAAATAAATGAGTTTTTGCCCTCGATGGTTGTTTGTGTTGAGTTGGCTAACGTCGTCATGTGCGCTAATGTTTTTGGCGTTAATATGTTTTTAGGCTTATAATGGTTATCCTCTTTGCTACGCTCGTTGATCTTTCGTTGTGTCTTTACATTACATTTTGTTTGAGGACAAACAATGCTTTAAGTTTGGGGGTTTGATAAGCGCGCATTTTACGTTTATAGTTGATATTTGAAGATGAGTTTAGCTCGTTTAATGTGCGTTTATGTATCGATTCTTAATGTTTTATCTATTTCTAGAAGATCTTGCTCTTGGGTGTTCCTTTGACGTTTTGTAGGTTTATATGTTGATAATCGAAGCGAGCGGCCTGCGAGGAAATGTCTGATCTGCCGTGATTCTAGCGACCAGCCCGTGTCGCTAGGCTGGCCGCTAAGAAACTGCGAGAACCCGGCGAGCGCGACCGCAACCTCGTGCCGCGAGTGCGGCCTGGCGCCGAGAACTCGCGGGCGATTTCGCGACCGGTGCGGAATTGCTAGCGACCGCTAGCCGGTCGTGGTACCATCGGCGCGAGGAGGACCGCGGCGAAGAAGAAGCGCGGAGATGGCTCATGATCGAGCTAGCGACAGCGAGCGATCGCGGCGCGGCCTTGATGAGAGGTGCAAGTGGGGTTTCCACCCTTTTCTATAAATAGAGCGAAACCCTTGCGCCTCAAGAGACCCATCGCCCCGAGCTCGTTTTCTTAAGTTTTTCCTCGGTTTTCCATTCTTTAGCTTTAGTCTTCATTTAGTTTAATTCTAGTATTGTTTTCCGTTGTTCTAGTTTAGTTTATCGTTTCGTTATCGATCGGAGCGTTTTGTCGATCGTTTTCGTTGTTTTCCGTTCGTTCGCTTGGGAATGGATTCAAGACCAACCATTGTTCATCCAACGCTTCCCTACGGGTTTATATATTTAATTTCCGTTTTATGGTTAAATCGTATTTCATTCCGTTTATTATATGCGGCTGGTTTTCCGTTCTAATCTAGGGTTTGCATGATTCGATCTATATGTTGTGATTCTGTTATTGTTATTTACCTTCGAGGCATTGATTCATGATTCATGGTGCTTATTAATATGTGTTGATTTCGATCAATCTTGATGCATATCTAGTTGCCGATTAATAGCGTAATTGTATTAATTGTCAATCGATCTTGAATGCATGATACGAATAAGCCTTGAGTCGTGGCGAGATAGGACATTTGTAGGAAGCATATTCTTAGTGATCCTTTTGGGTTGCTTATTTTCCTCTAGAGGCGTAATTTTGATAGGAAAATTAGTAATCAAGCTGCCGCAATTGTAAATGGCGAAGTTGTTGGTTATATATGTGATCTTCCGTCTTATGCGGATTAAAGCGGTTAGTAATAAGCGGGATAAACATCGTTGTGGATAGGATTGGTGCATCCTAGGGTTAGTCTTTCTTCATAGTTATCTTCGTGATTTTATTGCTTTATTTCATATTTACGTTTGGTTACCTTTGCTTTGGATTAATTTCGAAGCCTTAAACCTTCAACCCAATTACGTGCTTGGATAATGATGAATTGTCGTTGAGCTAGCTTCTATGTTTCGTGATACAATCTCGTGGATACGATGCTTAACACCCATACTTACACTTTTACGTGTGAAAAGGCGATCAAGCACCATAACATCATAAATTCCACGTGATTTCCTTTTTTCCATGGTTTCTCCATTGGACTTTCATCAAAGACCCAATTAATTTTTTAATCATTGAATCATACGATCAAATAGTCGTAGATGTTCATCACAACTCATACTTGAGTTAAAGATCACGTCATTATGATGAATTACGTGATTTGGGTCATATTCACATTTCTTTAGGCGTGACACGTGGAAAATTATTATGTACATTCCCAAATTTTGGTGGAAGTACCAATCTATAAACTCTTGGGCCTTTTATTTCTAGGATCCTCGTAAGGTCTATAAAGCGTGATCTCGACATTCCTTGCACTTTAACTTTATAATTTCCCTCATGGAGAATTCTCAGGAACTTCATTTCGCATTCAAAATGCGGTTACGATCTCTGGCGTACTAGCGTAAGACTTTTAATCTGTCTTGAGCTTTCTCGGTCTTTGCCTTATTGGCAAATATCTTAATTATTTTATTTCGTTGTCGAGACCTTATACTTTCTCTCACCTACTTTATTACAATAAAGTGGTGGTCGATATTCTTTCCATATAATGCCACGTGTGGCTATGTCCGATCGTTGCTTAGCGGTTATAGTAAATGCGTAAACTTAATAAGTGGTAAAACATGTCCCCACTTGCACCTCGATTTAACATGAATGTTCTCATCGTATCTTTAAATATTCATATTGTCCTTTTATCGCCCATACATGCGTGAGGGGACATCTACGATAAGGTTGATATAGTGCATAACTCCTTTTGGTGAGCTAGCTCAAAATCTAGGGTAAACTTGGAATCTCTATCGAGTGATAGGTATTGGGACCCTTGTAAAGATCGATTTCCTTTGTGTGCGGTGAGATAAATTATCGGATCTACGAGTCATCCGAATGGCGAGATAAGCATATTTGGTGAGTCGATCCTACTACCCATATAGTAGTGTTATTTCTTTATATTTGTGGTGAAACGTCATAAAATCCATTGCTATGTCATTTCATTTTCATTTGTATCTCATTAGAGATTATAACCTCTTATAAGGTCATTGATACTATGCCTTCATCTCTTATAACCGAGACAATGCTCGTCGATGAGGTTATAGCTCGTTTCATTCTTTACTATCTAATTTTCTCGTAAAACATAATATACTTTAATCTTTGCTTGGGTGGGCGGTATGAGGAATATCATGAGCTTCGTTCATGATTTCATTTCTAAGCTTTTATTGCTTGAAATATATATATAACCTTTCCTTAGACAATATGACATTGTCGGTGCCTCTTTAAAACCCTTGACCCTTCATAGGTGATAATTTATTTCTAGCTGGAATCTTTTCTTGATTCGAGTCCTCTTTCTATCTCATTTTAAGTCTCTTGCTCGAAGAAAATTCAAACTTTTATGGCTTGTGGAGATCTCACAACTTATTCCATATAGGAAGTGTCTCCTAAAATTTTGAGTGCGTACTCTTTGTTATTTCAAGTCGCGATTTGGGTAATTCTATTCGTGAGGTCTAAGACATCATGATGCGTTGACTATCATCTTTCTTACTTTAGTAAGTGGCCTCGCATTCATTTGTCCATGTAAATTTGGTTCCTTGGAAAACATCATATGTCTAAGGAATATTCCTTCTTTAAGCGAAATTCATATATTAAACTTGGCAAAATTTTGCTCGACTTTAAAAGTCCTGTCTGATCCTTGATGTTCTTTAGGTTCTTTCTCGTCCTTCTTATGGATAAGAACATCATTCATAAGGATTTAGACAAAATTGTCTAAGTACATATAAACACTCGATTTTGAGGTTCATGAATAGGGTGGTGTACTAGCTTGTCAGATTGGCATGACTATAATCTCATAGTAACCATATCTTATTCGGAAAAATTTTGCTTTCGTACATCGGATACCATTTACACATAAGCCACCATTTACATATGAGTCTCATAGTATCATAGGACTCTATGTCTCTGAGTGGCCTTCGTCGGAATCGTACCTTTCGCTTAGAACTTGCCTATTTCAGTGCGTTTTACCTCATATGTCAGAAGATCTTTCTCTTTCAAAGATCCGGGGATCTGCTGCTCCCTGTTACTTCTTTGATTCGAGTGTGTGTTACTTTTATCGAAAGTAAGGTCGATTTGATAACGGTAATTCCTCTAATTTTCGAGGCGATAAGATCACATCCTTTTGCCATTCTCGTCTCTTTACGGTATAATAGGCTACATGGGACGTGGGGCGGCATTTGGAACATCGGTACAACCATTCCTTTATACCTCTTGTGTAACTTGTCGGGACCGGGATAAGTACCCGTGGGTGCCGTTCCTCACGCATTATATGTATACTTGAGCCGTTGGCGAATCTGGTAAGTACGCCCAAGTCTTGGAATTTTCTACTTGAGAAGATATTTTCTTGATACTTCTTTGCAAGATTACGCCAATCTATTGGCAAGCGATGGATAAATTATTGGATGTCATCCTCGTCCATCTCTCCATAGTTCTGACATTCATCCATGATGTAGAAATTCCTCCAAAAACTGTCCTAACCCATGCCCAGTTTATAATAAGAGAGTCGATACTTCTGTGTGAGCTTTATACTTGTAGGCCTTGGGGTTAACTTTCTACTTGTCAGACTCTCTTTTCTTACCATCTGTAAACAGATAGTTCTAGATGAGCCAACCTTAAATTAAAGCAATTGAGGATTCAAAATCCCGTTGCATAGAATTTCAAATGGAGAAACTATGTCCGTGCTTTTAATCACGTGAGTGACATCCATTTTTGAAACTTCTGTTTCTTGAATTATATCTACGTTCCACATAGATATTATGATCTAACTCATTTGTTAGAACCTTAGGCGATCCTAGGTCCAATTCTAAACTCGAGTAACACTGCGATGGCCATAATTCGTATAAGCGAAGAGATTTTCATTTCTCGATTCGTTTACCACGAATTGGGTTCTATCGTTTCTACGCATACTTATGCGATGTTAGAAAAGCGAAACACCTATATTGAGCAGAAAATTATAAGTATTATGAAATTTTCTCATATCTATCGAACCTTCACGATTTACATTGCGTCCCGTTTTCGGTCTGAAGTATAGGCTCAGTCAGCGGTGTTCCCGTTTATTCAAGTAAACATCTTTTCATATATCATTGTCCTTTCCTTGGGACATTATGTTTCTTTGCTATAGCCTTTTGTCACTTAGTCACCCTACCCTTCTCGATGTCGGTAATATTATGCTTTTATCAATAGCATTACGTGGTTGGGTTTATATCGACCTATCCTTGATATTAATATCTTGATAACTTAATCTCATCGTAGGGATCGTGATGTATCGACACTATCATTCATCTACGATCCGGTATGAATGATTGATTTCCTTTTCACTTTATCAATCTTAGGAATATATCTACCATATATCCTTACTTTAAATTCTTTTCGGAGAAAATCCTTGTCTCGGCATTTAGTGCCATCGTTTGTAATATCCCTTCGGGATATCGTCATTTCTTCTTAATGTTTAGTGATTCATAATGCAATTTTGCATAGGATAAAATCCTTTATCCGCTAGGGGCGTATTATACTTTTGCCTTGACGTCGAATATCGCACCATTTTCTTGACATTCGATGAATGCTTCATTCCCATGTCAGAGATACTTAATATCTCACTTTATTGATCGTCACAAAAGTATGAGGGGTAAGATTTACAATTAGATTCACTTTAAGATTCTTCCAGGTGAATCTTTTCATTCGTTTTCTTGAAAACATTTCCTTTGCAAAAGTCTAAAAAGCTATCGTGCTTGTTAATTTCTAAGACACTCAAAACAAGCGTTTTGTGTCAAAACAATTTAGAGTACTAAGATCCATTTCAAATAACGAATCTATTTCTTACTCTACTTCTTTACTTTAAAGGAATTACTTTACTTATCGAAGTCATAATATCGCTGAAACTTATCTCATATTGTGGCTATCTCATAATTGTATAGCTCATAATTTCTTGACTATTTTAGACTTTGTCCATTTTCTTGAGCATGGTGTCGAAAGTAATATTCTTGTCATTATACTTGGTTCTTACTCTCGGGACTAGAGCCGTCATTAATGTCATATAGCTTGGTAAGGTAGTACATTTGTACACCATAACTTAGATTCAAGCATCTCATCACCATGTCTTCATTTTCAAATCTCTCTGCTCGAAAAAGTATTTCAAACTTTTGTGATCGGTAAAGATTTCACATCTTACTCCATAGAGATGATGTCTCCATATCTTTAGGGCATGTACCACTGCTGCTAGTTCGAGATCATGTGTTGGGTAATTCAATTCATGCGGTCTCGGTTATCGAGATGGATAGCTATCACTTTTCCACTTTGCATTAACACACGACCTAATCCATTTTGAAAGCATCTGTATAGACCACGTACTCTTTATCTCGCTCTTAGGAGCGCTAATCTGAGGCGATGGTTAACTTTTCCTTGAGCGTCTGAAATTCGCCTCACCTTCATCAGTCAGTGAATTTAATTCCTTTTACGAGTAGTTGGGTTATTGGTCTTGCTATCTTTGAGAATCCTTGATGAATCTCCGATAATAACTCGCTAATCCCAAGAAACTTCAAATCTCATTTGTGTCTTTGGCGATTTCCATTCTTGGATCGCTTCTACTTTGGCGGATCAACTTTAATCCCCGGTGACACAATGTGTCCAAGGAACATTACTTCCTTTAGCAAAATTCACATTTGCTAAACTTAGCAAAATTGTTCATCTCTCAAAGTTTGCGACCTTTGTCACGAGGTGTTCCTTGTGTTCGTCTTCATTGTGGAGATATTTCTCCATACTTGATTTACATGCTAGGGCTATCCTAGGCTGTTCACACATCTCAATGATTATGATTCCTCAATCTCGTTATCATTGGTTTAACCAAGTCTAAATTACTTGGAATTGATTATGCTCAACATAATTTCATTGATTGAGGTATAAAGCGAGAGATTCGTTATACGAGATGTTATCGCTTCTTTACATATATGTCCTTTAAAAAGAATATCGTGCATCTCCATTCTTTATACATGTCCAACCTACTAAGGAGGTTTTAAGGACAATCAATTTTCTTAAAGATAAGTTGTAATCTCTCTCGTTATGTCATAATAAGGGGAAATTATATCCCAAGGATATCATGCACTTCCCTTTACTTCAACTCTTGCATTCTATGCTAAAGAGTATCTCATTCATAACATTTCATTATCATAACAGTCACATGAAGATATAACTTCACTGTTATCAAAATCTGGTAAGCCCATCAGGGGTCATTGCATCCATGTGCATCATAGGGAAAATATCTCGTCTCATCGAGATCTTATTTACATCATATCTTCTTGATGTCTATCACTCTACTGATCTGAAACTTTTAGGTTATCCAAAATAAGTCAACCTACATCGTACCTGATGTTTGTCACTTTACTAATTCAAAACTTAGGCGACAAGATAAGTCAATCTTTATCTTACTTATTGGTCTCGAGTTGAAGAAATTGCATCATGTCAACTTTCAAAGATATGGGTTCATGATTGATATAACATATTTTATGATTCGAATCCATATATTCTTTGAATTGAATAATTTGGGATCTAGGGTCCGAAGACCAGAATGACGACTACTGAGATTTCTTTGGTCATATGGGTTGGCCAGACCCGTCACAAATATTTTCTCAGTCACACAAGGATTTGGTTTCAAAGGAACATTTTGTAAATTCTTGGGTTGAAAATTTTCTTGAGAAAAGTGAGAAACTCATGTGATTTCTCAATTTGAACTAGGTCGTAGAGTTAAACTCAATGACGTAAATTGGGTAATGAATGGAATTTAAAATTTATATAACATTATAGGTCATCATCAAAAGTTCCTCTGTATGTCATAGCGCTTCTCATTACTCTTTGGGAATACTACTTTCTAGTATAATTCTAAGATTCAATCGCCTTTGAAAAATTCCGTTCTACAAAACTATAACTAACATCAACTGACTCTCGCAATTTCTAGAGAAGGAATCAGGGATTTGGTTCTTCATAAGAATTATAGTACTCTGTGATAGGAGTACGTAGGTGTAAACCGTTCGAAAATCGGAGCTCTAACGAAGGAGAGCGAGCTAAAATAAAAACATTGTGCAAAACAGTTTTGCTGATGCCGAGCTCGGGATACCGAGGTCGTAAGTGATACCGATGTCGAAGTTGTTGCCGAAATCATTTGCCAAAGACGAGGTCATTGCTGAGGTTATTGACATAATGACAAAGTCATTAAGGCCGACGCCAAAGCCGAGCGAAGTCGACAAGGTCGGCCCAAGTCGAAGTCGAACAGATGCCGAAATCGAAGTCGAGGTCGAGGTCGAAGACAATGTCGAAGTTATAATTTTAATCGTCAAGGTCAAGGTCGTGCATACCGATACCGAGGTCGTACATGATGCCGAAGTCAAAATCGATGTCGTACATGCCGACGCCGAAGCCGTAGATGCCGACACCAAGTCGAAGATGCGGCGTCGAAGCGAAGCCGTGAGGTCGTATATGCCGAGGTTGTACATGCCGACACCGAGGTTGTTTTCGAGGTGGAGGTGATCGACCGAGGTCAATATAAATTGGCGAGTTGGATGTCACACTGCCGTTGCGAAGTCGAAGCCGAGCTCGTACCCGCACCCACCGGCTCGCCTGCGAGGTCGCACTCGCCGAGCTCGAAGCCGAGGTGGACAACCGAGGTCGCCGCAGGTCGGACTAGACTTCGAGGTCGGACTGAACCGACCGGCGAAGTCAAAATTATACATGCTTGGTGCGAAGTCAAGTCGAGGTCAAGGTCGATCGAGCATGATCGCGAGTTCAGTCTTTAACTGACTCTAACGAATTCTTTGATCATATTTTTACTTCGTTTCCAACAAAGAGTCATAGATGATTTGGAGTTCCGTCATGCGTGAACTTCCAAATAAAAAGATCATTCTCGTGTCACTTATCGCATAGTGACATTCATCGTCTTGACATCTTTTCCATTTCTGAGCTTAAATTTTCTTCTCGTCTATCAATTCGAGATTCTCAGGATGGAATAAAATTCTAATAATTCATCTTCCTATGTTCTTCGCAATTGGGATCATGCGTCTTAAACAGTCTACGTTCTCTTGGGATAACATACCCATCATCGTAAACATCCTTGGGAATTGAAATAAAATTTTCAAATATTCATAACAATAAATTTCTATTGATTTACATGAATTCAAACATTTTATCCCCAAAATTTGTCCATACATTCTCGTATGACATTATCATACATTGGTGGCGAGCCAACGACTTTCATTATCAATTCTCATAACTTCATTTGGGATGACAATAGTCATTGATCAAAACAATATGGAGAATTGCAGAATAAAATTTCAATATGACGAACATAGTTTGTTGTAAACAAACGCATTTCTTGCGAAAAAAAAAAAATTTCAATCAATCAATAAATCATGGTTATTTACAACCTTTTTCAATTCATTTGTCGATAATGTTCTATCGACACCAAATCAAATTCATAAATCATTTGTCGATAATGTTCTATCGACATCAAATCATTGTCGATAATGTTCTATCGACACCAAATCGATGGTCGATAATGTTCTATCGACACCAAATCAAATTCATAAATCTTAAATTTTACTTTTCAAAGATGAGAAAATAATTTACCTTTTTCCGATTGAGCATGATGTGATGGAGTGTCGGCGGTGTCGGTGACCTCTAGAAGTCTAGTGACTCAATCTAGACTTAACTACGAAAAGAGGTTTTGGATTCAAAGAGCGAATCGCCTCGATACCACTTTTGTAACCCCTAAATCCTAAGTACGATTTAGCGAGGGCTAATACTTGGAATAATAATCAAGAAAGCTTTAACCAATATATATACAAGAACTCATATGTTCGGGCGTATTTAACTAACAACATCATAAAATAAATTAATTCAATTGCAGCGAAACGTGTGAATACACATATGACGATGTGTATTCAAGGTTTTAAATATATTGTATTCAAAATAGGTTCCACCGCTCGACACATCTCCATCCATCATCGCTCAACCCGCACATTTAAAACAAACATGCAGTGAGTACAAGATTGCACTCGATGGCTCATGCCAAAATAATTTATCACATTTGAATTACTACGCATCATCAAGTAACACACGAGATTTTAATTCAAAATACTCGTGCTTACTAAATATTTTCTTTCATTTTCCATAAAGATTAGATGCTCACAGACATTTTCCTTGTATGTATGATCCATATCCACTACAATAATTCATTCCACAACAATTTCTACTTGGAGAGAGGCCTCCTCTCACAGACGCCGTGACCGCCGAGCACCCTTCGGACACGGTACAAAATAATCGGTGCACAAAATCCGAGCCTATCTCGGCCACGGGATACTGATTCTCCATCATCCTTGGGGTACTTCGAGAATACGAATTCAAGCATATCATAAAGTGGGAGCTACCCAACATTATGCATCAACAATCATGAATTGGATACATACGTAAAACATAAACATTTTGGCGTGTAATTAAATAAATCGGTTCATAAATATTTGCTTGCAATAAAGCATCATAAATAAATCATTTGGTAAATTCTACCAGTTTGAGTATAGTAAAGCCCACCTTTACTTTTGAACTTCGAATTTCGATACGCGTGTCCTCCTCTGGTTGCGTGTGAGCCTTCACGTCCCACCTTTACGCAAAAATTTACGTTTAGTTCGTTGACACGCTTTTCGAGATTTTCAAAGTTCATTCAACTTTGATAAATAGAATAATAATTCGAAGTTCTAATAAACTTTATACGTCGTTTCTACACGTATTTCAATAAAATAATTCTCGTATCTCGAGAGAGACGTAATATGATCTACAGTCTCATTTTAACCTTTTAGGTTAAATAATTAACTTATAATAACGTTATTTAATAAAATGATTTCAATTCTGAAATCTTTTCTCACAATTGAGATATTCAGATAAAAGTAATACGTTTTTCACGTATTAGCGTATTTAATCAACGTATTCCATACGTTGTATCAAAAGTCAACATTTTGACTTTTCTCAACATATTAAATTTATAATTTCAATATAAATCGATTTTTAATCGATTTCTTTCCATAAAATTCTAATTCTCGATTGTTCACGCAAATCGATAAACTTGATTATATTTTCTTTAATATTAATCAACTAATACTTTTATATCATTTTTCATTTCTAACGTTATTTAACATAACGTTTAAGTATAAACATAGTATACTATGTTTATAAAATCCCATAAATTCTTAATGGGTCCAAAATATTCTCTAATCATATAATATATGATTTTTCTTGATTAAAAGGATTTGAAAATCCTTATTAAACATCTCTAAGCTTTCGGTTTTTATGCTAAATTTTCAAACTTATTCCAAAAATTCTTCTAAATTCATATGGTACACTATATTATCATAGGGTTCATAATATGTATTAATATCAACTATAGGAAATTTGGAAATCACCTATAACTCTAATATAGGTCTCGAAAATTTTCCAAAAATTATCCAAATAATTTCCTAAAATTCTAATTAAATTACACAAGGCCTAAACATCATTCTATATCATTAATCCTAGATAATATCCAACATATACCACTTCTACATCAATGTACCAATCCAAATAGCTCTCGGTTTTTAATCAACAATTAACCCAACATTTTGTAAAATCCCTACAAATTCACATAGTCTATAATCAACACCCTAGATCACTAATATGCTATCATATCATTTAAATAAAAATTGTACATCAACTTACAATTTTTATTCATTTTCGGCAATTATAGAAACTATAGCATATGATTTCTAAAAATTCCCAAATAATCACAATAAGCTCCTTGGCTATCATATAACATAATTCCATTAACATATGAACATTAATAATTTTCGATCACCATGCTAAGATTCTTAACATGCTTAGTTTGTACTTAGAACATCATAAATGAAGTATATACACTATACTAAACATTATTAGTGAACAACCTAGCATGATAGGAATATTTCCATAATTTTTCACATTATGAACCTAAGCATATATATATAAATCTAACCATTAGAAAATGAAAATCTTAACGTATAATTAAAGGTCGTTCGATTCCTAACCTTTTAACCGTTGTCGATTTTCGATGCAAAGGATTTTATATCAAGGATTTTGGTGAAGAAAATGAAGAACTCACTTTTTTCTCTTGTGTAGCTCACGGCGGTGAGTTTGTTTGGGAAGGAGAAATGGTTTTAAATCCTATCACTTAATGCACTTAATTCCTAGCCTACAACTCTCACGGTTCACTCACACTCAAATAAAGCATGAGATATTTTATTTGCTTTATGACTCATCTTACACACTTTAAAAATCATTTACTCAATTAATTAAATGAAGCACAATTCCTTGTGCATCTTACTGCACACACACAACAATTGCACAAGGCAAGACAATTATTAATCACTTTATGACTCACCATGTATTACATCACATAATAATATCTCTTACACCATTTTGAACAAAACAAAATGATTCCTTTGAGTTTTTGACACAATAGCCGTCGGCTATCACACACCACACACAAGGAAAACACATAATTTATTGGTATGATTCATCAATGACTATGTCATCTCTTACACAAATTAAAGCATCTTGAACAAAACAATTTGCTCTCTTGCTTTGTGATGAAGAAGCCGTCGGCTCTCATGACTTTAACAAGGAGGAGTGATTTAATTAATATCATCTTATGTATATAAAGCTTGTACACATTACCAAATGCAAAAATCAAAGTTAATAAAAAGAGTAGTGTCAAAGCTTCCTACCTCTAATTCAATTCATTTTACACGTCTCTTGCAAGCCACACACATCAACTAATCATTTCTTATTTTACCTGATCATTGTGCAAATTATAACCCATTTTGAATGATTAAAACTTATAGCATGGCAATGCAAAGAATAAATTCATGCGTAACTTTGTTGCACACAATTAGTTCACGGCATTTTCATTTCACAAGTGCCAAATTTTGATTTTTGATACTAAATATATATATATATCATAATATATGTCTTAGATGATAAATTATATCATATGAAAAATTATTGGTATCATTTCATGTGAGAAAACCCTAATTTTTGAATTAGGGTTTTCGAAAATTCTAAACTTGCTCAATAATTAATCCTTAATGTTCTAGCATTATTTTAATGCTAAATAATACTCTAATTACATAAAATAATCATAGGAATTTAAATATCATAATTCCTTGATCATTTGACTTGATTATCAAGTCATCTCTAAACGTTAACGTTTGAAACGTCTCAAAACGTTAATTATCGACTCATCTTAAAATGGTCGTAATAAAGTTGATTACGGATCTATTAAATGTATTCCAATAATAATGGAATTAAATTCTAAGCTTAAAAACTTAGAAAATATCACGAGCATCTAATCATCGATACGTAATCGACGTAAAAATAATACTGTTGAAATACATTACATATTCGTATTTCTCAATTCACATTCATTTGTGAATAAAATATAGGAATTTATTATTCCAACAATAATCAAAATCATTATTCGATATTTTAATAATCAAATTATCATAATAATACTCTAATTTACGAAATTAATATCGTAATTAGGCGTTTAAATAATCGGGGTATTACTTAAATAGTCTACTTTCTTTTGGGATAGCATGCTCATCATCATAATCAACTTTGAGATTTGAAATAAAATTTCAAATATTCATAACGTAGCTCGTTTACGCATACATTTCTTTGAATTTCAAATATTGACATATCATCTTTGACATATCAATGTCCATTTTCAAACATTAATAACATAACTCATTTATAACAATAAATCTTCATTGAATTCCATGAATTCAAACAATTCATTTTTGACATATCTTTGTCAAAACTTTCTCATAACTCCTTTCTTTTCATAACTTGAAACATCACATCAATCATCTTTCATAACATTCATTCTCAACCTTTTTCATAACTTTCATTTCTTTTGAAACATCACTTCTATCCTTTTTCACTTTCAAACTTTTCATTTCAAAACTTTTGAGAAAGAGTCATTTGCCTCATTCCGGTTGAGCTTGATGTGATGGAGTGTTGAGCATTGTCAGCTGATCTTTAGAAGTCTAGTGACTCAATCTAGACTTAACTTTTGAAAGGAGGTTTTGGACTCAAAGAGCTAACCGCTCGATACCACTATAATGACCCCTTAATCCTAAGTGCGGATTAACGGGGACTATTACTTTAAACATGAACTTATAAATGGAAAGGACCATTGAACATTGAACTGTAATACATGTATCAAGAATACTTTAGGACTTTAATACATAACTTAAGTTCTTGCAGCGGAAAACATGTGATATGTATATATGACGATGTACAATCAAGGTACAAACTTTCATCGACAAACATTCCTATTGCTCAACACTGCTCCATCGCATCAACAGCTCGACCTGCACATTTAAAAACAAATATGCAGGGCTGAGTACAAGAATGCACTCAGTGGACTTATGCCAAAAACATTTTCATCTTTAAATTAAATTGCCCCATCATGGTAAGACACAAGGGTTTTATTTGAAAAGGCATTGTGCTTATTATAACATTTCATCATTTTCATAAATCGTCGCTTGGCCAAGCATTTTCTTTGTATGTATGATCCATACCCCTTCCCTTCTCGTATAACATCATCATTAAAGCCGTAGAAGGAGGCCTCCTTCTACGTCGCTGTGACCGGCCGCGCATGGTCCTTACGGCCCCCAGTCACCATTAAGTGTACACGTTAATCCTAGCCAGATAACTTACCCTCCGGCATAGGATCCGAATTCGATTTCATTCATAAGTTGGTAGCGAACCAACAACATTCATAACATTTCATGGATAGGATACATACATAAAAACATAAACATTTGGGCAGGTAATTAAATAAATCATTTCATCATCATTTCTTGCAAATAAAGCTTCGTAAATAAATCATTTGATAAGCATTTTATCATTGAGGAGTATAGTAAAGCCCACCTGGTCTGTAAACTTTCTTAAAACGATTTCTTTCTACGCCAATTGATCACGTCCGCGTCCTACCTTTACATAAAAAGTAATTTAGTACGTCGGTCACGTTTTTCAAGAACGTCAAAGTCTAAAAAAAACTTTGATAACTTTCTATAATAATACTTTGCATCCTTTAACTAAATTTGTACGTCGTTTCATCGCATATCTTAATTAATAACTCCTCGTACTTCGATAGAGACGAAATATGATCTACGGCCTCATTTTAACCATTTAGGTTAAACGTTGAACTTATACTAAAGTCTTTCGATAAAATGATTTCAATTATGAAATCGTTTCTCACAAAAGAGATATTCTTAAAAAATTTAATACGTTTTACACGTATTAGTGTATGTATTCAACGTATACCATAACATTGATCACATACTAACGTATTTCATACGTTTAAACTTAAGTCAACGTTTTTTACTTTTCTTAACATATTTTTCGATTTATTCACATATATGTTAACAAATTTTCATATATCGATTTCTTATCATATAATCCTAAGTCTCGATTTTTCACGTTAATCAACAAACATGATCAATATTTTACCTAAGTGTCACCTAACTTGTACATTACATTTTATTTTCACATCTTACGTCATTTAACATAACGTTTCGTCGTAAACATAGTATACTATGTTTCTAAAATCCCATAAATTCTTAGTTGGTCTAAAATATATTCTAAGCACATAATATATGTTATTTATGATAAAATGAATTTAATACTCTTAAGCCTCATACTCATAGCTTTCGGACTTATTGATATAATTATCAAAATTCTTCCAAAATTCTTATAAATTCACATAATACACTATTTTAACATAGGATCATTAATATGTAATAACATTAGCTATAGAAAAATTGGACATCACTTTTCTACACTATATAGGTCTCGAATTTTCAACAAATATAACCAAACATTTTCTAAAATTCTAATAAAATCTCACAACACCTAATCATCATCCTATATCATTAATATAACATAATATTCAACAATTACAATCCATACATCCATATACCAAAAGTTGAACCTCTCGAAAATTTTCCAACATATGAACAAACTATTTTCTAAAAATCTTATAAATTCATGTAGCACTTAATTAAGGCTCTACATCAATAATATGCTATAATATTACTTAAACATGATTTATACATTAACATATAATACCTCAACATTTTCGGTAATTATATGTAATTCACATACAAATTTCCAAAAATTCCAAATAAATCACTATGAGTTCAATTATCAACATAGATCATTAATCCATCAACAAATGAATATTGTAAGCTTTCGGTCATCACCATTAAATTCAAAGTATGCTTAGCTTGTAATTAAATCAATACATATGATCATACTTATCATAATAAACATAATTAACAAACAATTAAACATGATAGCTATATTTCTCATATTTTTACCATTAATTAACATAATCATATAATAAAATCAAACGGTTGAAAATTCAAAAAATTTAACGTATATAGAAAGCTCGTTCGATTCCTAACCTTTTTATCGGCGTCGATTGTTACGGCTAAGGATTTTACTATCTAGGATTTAGGAATTAAATGAAGAATACTCTTTTTTTTTCTTTCACTCACGGTAATGATAGGAATAGGGAAAAGAGAGATGTTATGTTTTTATTATCTATCACTTAATTCTAAAGCTAAAGGAAATAAAAGACTTAGTATACAATTTCCTCTCCTACACCTCTCGGTCATACTCACAACTTTGCAAGACATATTTTTGGTGACTCACTTATAATAACATCACCTTATGACATTAGTAAATAACAATCACCATCAATTAATAAATGAAACAAATATCTTCCTTTTACCTTCCTCAAACACGTCGGCCACTTTAAGCACAAAGGAATGAGTTTTATTTTTGTCTTATACTAAATAAAAAGATCCTACACTTTAATACACTCAAGCAATCACATTCAAAGAGTTCCAACTTTTCTTCTTTCCTCATTTTTCAACACACTTCGGTAAACACAAAGCCATCACACATCCCACTTGTTCATTTCATTAATCCTCTTGTCTTATGTGTAATAATATCCTACTATCACATTTACTACATAACATGATAGAAAGATAGAAATTTTATTCAATTACACCTACTAGTACCAAAATAATCGGTACTTATATAGTGTTATTGTCACACATTTTATTTTCTTGCAATTAATAGTTATACAACATAATATAAGTCTTAGATGATAAATTAAATTATAGGAAAAATAATTAAAATTATTCCATGACACAAACCCTAATTTTCGAAATTAGGGTTTTCGAAAATTGCTCATTTTATGAAATCTTTATTCCTTAATTCTATAGAATTATTTTAATGATAAATAATGCTCTTATTATATAAAATAATCATAGGAATTTAAATATTATAATTCCTCAATCATTAGACTAAATTTCCGAATCGTCTCTAAACGTTGACGTTCGAATCATCTCAAAATGTTGATAATTGAATTGTCTCTAAATTGTTTATAATAAAGTCGTAATCACTTTATTCATTCATTTCGTTAATAGAAAAATTTAATTCTAAGCTTCAACACCTAGAAAATAGCGTAAGACTAATTATCGAAATTTAATCGACGTTAGAATAATACTTTCGAAGGAATAGTATAAACTACATTCCTTAATTCACTAATCATTAGTGAATAAGACATAAGAATCCTCGTATCATGGATAGTTGAAATCGAGCTTCGATAATTTATTATTTCGATTATCGAGACGAAACCCTAATTAACGATTTTTATTATTGTAATTAGGCTTTAAAACTTCGGGATATTACACTTTCTCCATACTCTTTTTAACATCCTCAAATATGACAATTGTCATAGTTGCTAGATTGAGAGATTTGAACCCAAATTGATCGTATTGTATTGACTATTGATGTTGAAATGGATTTAGGTATGTTGGCCGTTGATCCTTAATTATATCACCATTGTATTACTAAATCAAAAATCTAGCTATAGTGATATGTAGTGATGGGCAAATGAAAAGTTCGATGATGTAGTTTCTATTTACCATCACTTTTTAACCTAGGTTACTAATTTAGTTGAGTACTCGTACAAAAAGTTATGGGTTAATTGCACCAAATTGATATCAGCATCTTTGATCCAAGTTGCAAATTTGTAACGCCCCTATCCTTGTAGTAGAGACATTACTAAAAATCTTTAAATCTTTAACGTTTATATAATCTAATATTAATAATATTAATTATATTTAAACAGCGGAGGTTTAAAAAAAATTAGACAATTGGACAACATTTCCCCTATAAACTTATATAAACCAACATGTACAACAACCATAGCAAAGCCACAACAACATCAACACAATAGGGATCACAGCCCTCATCACACATACATATAAATATCATAATATCTTACACCCATTCAACATTATCACAATAAAAAACCATTAAGTTTATACTTAGTCACGCTTAGATATAAGTATATTATGTACATATTCACAAAATAAAAACGACGCTTCGGTGAGAATGGGTATGTGGTTCCCGACCGACTGCATCAATCATCGATCGCCTTAGCCTGCAACACAAAATATCAAGTAGGGTATGTAAGCATGGGAACATACTCAGTGGGGAATACACTGTTAGCAATTATAATCAATAGCGTAACAAAACATAACATAACGAACATATTTATTAAATTCGTTAACAAGACCAATCTCTTCCCTCAAGGGTACCTTTATCCGCCACATAGGCTATGATTCATCACACATGTAATTTATACGCCACACAGGTCATGCCACATAGGCTATAATACGCCACACAAGCAATAATACGCCACACAGCCAATGGTAACACAACACAGGCTTTTACCATGAATGCAATAACACAACAATAATTATAACTACAAACTTACAGTAGAAGTAAACCCCACCTTGTGTAGACGTTTTAAAAGAACACACTTTAGTCCTTACTCGGTTGTTCGTCCTCGAGCTTCGGATGCCACGTCACCTAGCACTTTAACATACTTGTAACTTAGTCTTTTTAATGACTAAAGCTTTATTCTTAAACATTAAATCAAACATAATCTTTTTACATAACTCTTAATAGTTAATATTTATGTAAAAATAAGAATTCACAACCAATTTTATTTCTTAGCTTTCATTTAAATTCCATATGTCTAAATATACCATTATACATCAAAAATATACTTATATTAATCACTTCAGCTTACTTTCATTAAGTGTCATTCAACCAAATTTATGAAAAATTAATAATAATTCTTTACTTTATTCAAACTAACATATAACTTGCTCATTAAAGCTCCATTATCATCCATAATCATCATTCTATATTTAAACTTTAATTAATCTAAAGCTAAACATAAATACTTCCATTAAAGCATAAACTAAACTTTTTCAACTTTCACATATAAACTTAGAAAATTCCAAATAAATTATATTATGCTTAATTTACATCCCAAAGCATATATATCATGTTATTTGGAATAAATAAAATCAAAATCATAAGAACCTACAACTCCAATATTTTCGAAAATTTGAAAAAAAATATACATTAAATTTTTAATCTATTTTTCTTACTTAATACATGCTTAAATACATTTAAATACACAATTATAAACAAAATACAAGCATAATTCAACATCAATTAAGATTCAAACTGTAACAACCCGGCTTCTGGATTGACGGCTGACCCCACAGACCAATATGAGTCTTTTTAGTGTGTTTTATCATCACTCACATACTCATTGAGAAAACTTCTCAGGGGTTCACCCATCCCACAATTGCTCCAAGCCAAGCACGTTTAACTTTAGAGTTTTTATGAGATGGACTCCCGAAAAGAAGATGCATCTTGTTGGTATGAGTAGCACATATCAAATCCTTTAAGCTCTCCTCGAATATGCAGTCTCATACCTGCATATTCTCGAAATCCCTCTCATTCGGTGCGTTTCGGTTCATTCATGTATCCCTCCGCTTTGAAGCCTCAATCGGAGCCGCTCCTTGTCCATGCCTCTGCATCAACGATCACTCAGATTTACCCGGGCATCATATGCCCACCAGCTTTCGCTTAGTTAGTCCCCGAATCACACCGTCTTGGGAGAGGTTTGGCTCGATACCATGTAACGACCGAGCACGGATTGTGGTGACCCACAAACCAACCGAGTCTTTTCGGTGTGCTTTGTCTCACTCACACCTCGAGAAAACTTCCGGTCACCCATCCCAATTGCTCCAGCCAGGCGCGTTTAACTGGGTTTTGATGAGATGGACTCAAAACAAGACGCATCTTCTTTCACGGGTCCATCTCATAAAAACCTAAAGTTGCGTGTGACTGGAGCAATTGTGGACGGTGACTCTGAAGTTTTCTGAGGAGGAAGTGAACAAAGCACACTAAAAGACTCGTGTTCGTCTGGCCGTCAATCAAGTCGGTCGTTATAAAACCTAAGATTTGATCCTCTTCTCAAAGCACTATTTCATAATTTAACCATTATTTATGCATAATATTAGATTCTAAACATAGATTAACATGTAAACACATGAATAATTATCAAAATAAAACAATAATTTTGAACTTCACATACTAAAATTTCTTGATATCAACTTGTAAATATTTATGCAAATAAACATGAAATAAGTGATATTATGCTTCTAAACAAGGTATAGAATTAATTAATAATGATTTCATACCTTAATCTTGGTGTTTGATATGAAAAATTGTGAAGTGTGTGTGTTCGAAAATGGTGGGGGAGAAGAAGATGATAATTTGATTAATAGGAATAGTAAGGAGGTTAGTAATAATATTTATTGATTTTTGATCCAACACAAATTTCTATACAAGCTTAGGTGTAATCATCTAATTCCCTAATTTCTTCCATTCATTTTCCTACACTTATATACATATATGTATATTTATTACATGCATTATCTCTACACAAATAAATTATACAAATGCATAATAATTAATTCTTTACTTAATTCCTACACATATATTATTTCATCCATTAATAAATATTTATAACTTTCTAAAAAAAATTAAACTTTCATGTTAACTTCATAATTATAATTACTAAAATTTAAAACTAATTTATTAAACTTTACATTTGCTATGGTGCATCCTCGCTCTAAGCCGATCAACTTGTAACACATTAAAAATTCAATTTTTATAAGATCATAATCACAAGAAAAATAATTCATATTCAAAAACATATATCATACTGATTTAAGAAAATTTTCGGGGTATTACAAAATTAGACATAAACTTTAAATCTATGAAATATTAATATAAATTTTTAATTTGTGTGTTATTTAACATCCCCAAAATTTCTCCAATAAACGAAAGTTCACGTGGCTGATGGAATTTTTCTATGTGGATATAGGTTTAGATCAACAAAACGATGTTATTTTTTGAAATAAAATTTGTTACGATTAAAATGGTTTGTTTTCTCGTATATAATGTTGGTCACGTGAATTGATTGATCACCAATTTGTAGCATATTTGCCTCTAAAATAAAAGACAAAACTTGGGTGAGCTCACCACCGTGAGTTCACCCTTATTTTTTGTTAAAATAATTATATATTAATTATGGTGAGTAAGGATAATTAGATTTTTAGATGAAGAAAGGCGGGCCGTCGGGACCTATTCTATTATATTCTATTAATAGGCGGAAAAGCGAAATAGGAAATAATTTATAATTAAATTTATTAATTTTTAATTATAATTTTAATTCAAAATTAGAATTTATTAATTCATAATTATGGTTTATTAATTCATAATTGAGGTTTATTAATTCATAATTAGGATTTATTAATTCAAAGTTATGGTTTATTAATTCACAATTATGGTTTATTATTCAAAATTAGGATTTATTATTTCCAATTAGGGTTAATTAATTAAAAATTATGGTTTATTATTAAAATTAGGGTTTATTAATTATGGTTTATTAATTCAAAATTAGGGTTTATTAATTCATAATTAGAGTTTATTAATTCAAAATTAAGATTTATTAATTCACAATTAGAGTTATTAATTTATAATTAGAGTTTATTAATTCAAAATTAATATTTATTAATTTATAATTAAATTTTATTAAACTAATTAATTTTAGTTAGAATTAGTTTAAAGTTTATTAAACTAATTAATTAGATTTAGTTAATTATTTATTTATTTATTTATTTATGGTGGTCTCACTACACGCGCACAGGAGACCACCCCAAAATAAAATGTAGCATATCATGATGAATCCAAATTTCAAACTTAGCTAGCTTAGAACACCTATCCGTTTAACTTCATTAATATGGATATAAAATCTTATAATTGATAGGATACATGCTTGATTATTTTTATTGTATTATTAGAATTTATTCATTCCTATTTTTTTAATGAGATACGCATCAAATTAAATTAGTTTAAATGATAAAAAAATATCAAGGGTCTTAGTATATTTCAAAGTTCAAATCAATCAAAGTAAATAATTTATTAATTAACATATATTATTTTTATCTATATTGATTAATCTTCAAAAGTAAACGTCCACTAGGGGCATTTACTTTCAATGATTTATAACATATATTGTTGAGTATTTTTTATCTTCATTATTAAAATATCTACAATCATATCCTTTTTCATGGAATATGAAACAAATAAGTTAGTTCAAATTATATAAATTATCAAGGACTTTGGGATATACCAACTTTCCAATCCATCTTAATAAATAATAGATTAATCTATAATATTTTCATCTATCTATACTAATCCTCAATAATAAATGCTCTCCTAGTAGAATTGTTTAGCTGTTTAGCTGTTGTGATAGTGCAACTTTAGGCGTGTAATAATGCGTTAATTATATTAAAACATTAATTATAAAAGATGGTTTATGTGTTGGTTATTATCTTTTTTTCCCCTAGTTTATTAGCTTTAATTTTTCATTATTGATGTCTCATTGTTAAATAAGTCCACTTAATTAATGAAGATATACGAGTGCAGTTCTTGTAATTTGTACCATACACCAATAACGTAAAATGCTGTACATATAAAATTAGTTTTGGTTTGAATGTCATTTTTAACATAAATGAGTGTTTAGCATTGTCAGTCTAAAAGATGCATTATTAGAATTCCATATGTTCATTACGACAATATGCAGCCAAAAGAATTTGTACTGTTAAACTAATTGACAATGTGTAATAATGATTTATTAGTTGCACTATATATATTACATTAACATATTAGTACAGTAATACATTATTAGTTCATTACGGAAGACGGCAATATGCATTATAATATGAGGCGCACTCTTGTGTGGCACCGGGTCCGATTCAACTTGAATTCAATTTCTTTGTTTTTATTCATAAATACTACTATTACTTTTATTTATTAGCACTATTATTTTTATTTAGACTAACTATTATTTTTACTAGAATCATATTTTTTTGGTAAAAGATAGAAAAAGTACTAAGGAAAACTATTATCACTTGTTTTAATCAGAACCGTCATTTTTATTCATAGCAATTGTCATTTTTGTGCATAAGAACTGTCACTTTTAATTATAAGCACTGCAATTTTTATCAAAAATAATTATTACTTTTATTCAGAAGAACTATTATTTTGATTCAGAAGAACGGTTAGTTTTAACCATAAGCATTGATTTTTTATCCAACACACTATTATTTTTATTCAAAAGAACTGTTATTTTATTTATAAGAATTATCACTTTTGATCATAAGAATAGTCACTTTTATCACAAATAAACACTATAACTTTAATCCAAAACGATTATTACTTATATTCAGAAGAAATGTTACTCTTATTCACAATAATTGTCACTTACATGTGTAACGGATCATGAGTTGGGTATAGTCAAACCCGATTTGGACCTGGACCGACCCGACCCGTACACATCATAGAGAAGAGCTTACTAGAATTTTTGAGTTATAATATATATCATTACTACACTAAAAAAATACTTCTCATTCCACCATGACATAATGTCGGGATAAGCATTTTCAGTTGCGTGATCAACAATATCGTGACTAGTAGAAAAATATTACACAGTGAAAAACATTATATTAGAAAGATTCATATAAGTATGTAAAATAATTTATGGATATAGTAATGCTTTATGCACACATTATTATGCATATGAATGCTTTTAAGTAAGGGTGGTCTCTTGTTCGCAGCGAGTGAGTCCACCTAATTAATTAGTTAGTTAATTAATTAATTAATTCTAATTAAAATTAATTAGTTTAATAAACTTTAATTGTATATTAATAAATAATAATTTTGAATTAATATATCTTAATTTTGAATTAATAAACTCTAATTGTGAATTAATAAACCATAATTACAATTAATAATCCTTATTTGAAATTAATAAGCCCTAATTTTGAATAATAAACCTAATTTTGAATTAATAAACCTAATTGAAAATAATAAACCCTTTTGAATAATAAACCCTAATTGTGAATTAGTAAACTCTAATTATGAATTAATAAACTCTAATTATGAATTAATAAACATCAATTATGAATTAATATACCATAATTATGAATTATTAAATTCTAATTTTGAATTAAAATTGATAGTTTAATTATAAATTAAAAAAATTAATTATTCTTACTCACCATAATTAATATATAATTATTTTAATAACAAACAAGGGTGAGCTCACGGTGAGGCGGAGCTCACCCAAGTTTTTGTCTTTAAGTATAATGCACATAAAAATACAACTAAGTTAATATTAGGATTAATATTCAATTTTGACCGATCTTTGCAAGTGTGTTGATATTTTTGTCTGACTTTTGAAATAAATATGGCCCGACCTTCGCTCCATTTTACATTTATGGCCTGATCTTTGAAAAATTTATGTGACATCAAATATTTCTTATGCATAATTTAATTAATAAAAACTCACAAAACGACGTTGTTTAAGTCGATTTGGTGTTATGTGATAAAATTAATTGTCCATGTAAACTCGTTAATTCTAATCGTAATTCATTAGGGACATAATCTTGTGCGCATTGCTTACATTGCACGCTTGGTAGGGTAGGATTCACTCGGATCCAACTCGTTTACTTTTGTTCATAAATATTGCTACTTTTATTCATTAGAAATGTTACATTTATATAGAACTATTATTACTTTACCAAAATTCATGTTTTTGGTAAAGATAGAAAAATACTAAGAAAAATTACTGTTACTTTTATGTTGAACAATTGTCACTTTCTTGAATCGAACCGTCACTTTTATTCATAGCAATTGTTGCTTTTATACATAAGATCACTTCAATTTTCTTCTTCCTTAATGGCATCAACAAAGCCTCTATCTTCTACGGGTGAAAATTATTGTCTTGAGATGCGGCTATCCGAGCAGTCTCCGATTCGTTCAAGTTCACCTTGTCGGACGTCGGCTCCTACGACAGCACTATCTGCGCCCCTCCCTATCAAATGCCTTTGTGAGGGTGTTGGTGGGAGTCAATCTCAACCACGACGACGTCGTCGGCTACTCGCTTGATGAGCTGACCGATCTACCCTCTTCCACATCAACTTCCGACCAACATTAGGAAGATGGAGAAGACGTTGAACAAGCTGATTTTGATTAATGACATTCTGATAGGGTGCTTGCTGTCCCATAAGTATAGTATAGTCATTCTATTTTTTAAACACTGAAGGACTTAAAACATAATAGTATTAGCAAAATTCCGAACTATTAACTTTGACAACTTTTGACCATAAATTATCTATACAAGGCCTAGGAGTGATTAAAACCAAATCAAATTCGAAAAATCAAATTAAATCGAATCGAAATTAACTGTTTGATTCGGTTTTAAATTTTGAAATCGAAATTTATCCGGTTCAGTTTTGGGTTGAGAAAAAAATTGATTTAATTTCATACTGAACCGTCCGAATTTATATATATATATATTCGGTTTCAATCCGGTTTAGATATACAATACGGTACAATTCGGTTTACATTTTAAAAAATAATTCGATTTTTAATTTTTTCGAATTCGATTCGATTTTAGATCGAACCGTCCGAATGATCACTCTAATAAGGCCTACCCCCATTCTTACTTACAAGATTGATATCAAAAAACATTCCAAAATCAGATATTTGACTCCTCAAAAATCAGAAATCAATAATAAAACAGAAAAATAAAAAATTGAAGAGTCGAACCAGCGATAAAGTCAACCAAATGTGCGGCAGAGATATCATAGCATTTAAAGGAGTTTGGTAATCTTCCTCTCCTCAAAGTAGGCCCCACCTAGCTTACTCTGTTCGCTCACCTACCAAATCCCGATGCTCCGACAAAGTTCTCCTATTTCCAGATATAACCTCAAAAGCAAAGGATTATTACATTTATAATCGCATCTACTTAATTAATCATTATTTTTTGTTAAATTACTTGGAACTTGGATTCTTAATTCTTCATAATGTATATCTTGGGCCAAGTTCTCAATCTCAATTTGCCACATTGCTAATATTTTATTAAACTAATTTGATTGATCTGTTTTATGAAATCAAAAAATATGATTTTTTTTTCTTCAAGTTTTGCAGTATGTAGAAAGAAAAGGAAATATAATTTGAGAATCACACTGTCCTAGTCCCACATTTTCTAAATAAAATAGAATAAAGAATAAAAGATGATTACATTGTCCCCACTCTCTAATTAGTTTTATTTTTTATATTTACATTTAATTTTAGATGGTTTTGTTGGTTTCTACTCGCCCTTCACATGTTACAGACTTATTAATGAAAATCAATAAAAATAATTACGCAAATTTTAAATGCGAGGTTATATATGATCCCTGAACTTATGGTCGAATTCCAATGAATATAGTACTTTAACTATACCATTAGCAGTTATTCTAAAAGTATTAATCCTCGTAAATTTAAAATGTACCTCACTTTCCTTTGAGTTGTCATTACAAATGTCTCATTCCATTTTAGGAAGTAATTATCCTTCAAAAGTGTGGACCTACCAACTTTTTATCACTTTAACTACTTTATACCTATCTACTAAATCTTTCGTGCCCAAAAAGAGGGACGGTTTAAATGAGACGGATGGAAGACTTAATTGAAGGCGACAGTTCCTGTTGTAAAAGCTACAACTTTTAATATTAAAATATTATTGTTTATTCTAACTCACATACTTTATTTATATAACAATGATTTGAGCGAAATGTTGTTTGAATTGAAAGCTAAAAGTTCGATAGTATAAATTAATCATAAAATTCAAAACAAGTATAAGAAAAGTTTCCATTTGTGTCCTCCTTAATTATTAAATAGTAATAACAATGCAAGCAATAACATGCTTTCTAAGTTATTGAGAATTCTGACTTTTTGAATATACGCAAATCGAATGCAATAATCATTATGTTGAATTTGGTGGCTTATAGTGGTTTAATAAAATTATCAAACTATATTTATATACATTTACTTTTCTTGATACCCGAAGAATGAGTAACTTTAGGCCCTTTATTAATTTGGCTTAAATAATTTATTTATTTATCCACCATTTCCTCTTTAATTAATAAAAGTAACAGAATATTTAGCTAACTTTATCATATCTATCAACTAAATTATCTATCATAAACCCTCAAAGTAAAGAAGCCTTTATAGTAATCCTATTCCGTACCTATATATAAAAGTGAGGACCATCATTTGATGCTCCAATTATACTCTCCCAGTTTTAAAAAGAAAGGAAGTCCGTAAAAGATAAAGTTATTGTAATAAACAATTTAAAATGAACCGAAACTTAATAAAAGATAAGCTAAAATGTATATGTCACGGCCCGATTTCTAAAAATAATGGAAGCTCGTAAATCGAGGCACGACTAATGAAATGTGGAAAATATAAGGAATAAAATTGACTCGAATGGTCAAGGCAATAAACCCTTAGAATTTGGGAATAGCTTCCTAAATGAAAATGGAAGACATCGAATGATGAAATCCAATCAAAACAATAATTATCCTCAGGATCACAAGTTTAGTTTCATGCTTCTGATAGTCAATATACATCAACAATACTAACATCAAGGATTTAGAGTCTAAGCTCAATCAAAAGAAATAATTCAAGTCATGACAAGAAGGAAAATAAAATTTGAGCTAGTTCATGATGAGTCTAAATATGGAATAATCCGTCGAGATGCGGAGTGAACTCAAATCTCACTACTACTGTCGACCCATTGATCATCCGAAAACATTTTGGAAATATTTGGGCTAAGTACTAATGTACTCGGTGGGCATGCATTTTCATAAATCCGTAAGCGGTTTATCCGATCATGATAACATAACTTAGAAGGTTTTAAAGAGAAACCACTTCTAAGCATGCAAAAATCTTTCATTTATTGGGCTCATTGTCACGACTCTTCATTACTCGCTTTGATCCGGACCTCTAGCCACCGTCGGATCACATGCCCCATTATTGTCATCGGGGCGTAACTTGGGACAATTCATGACGTGCCGCAATGTATCGGACAAGCACCATAATAACATGGCGTGCTCTAACGCATCCGGACAAGCACCCTTATAACGTCTCATGATTATGTTAGTGCGGGTGAAGATTAACCCACCGAAACAACTAACTAGTGTACACAATTCTCAATTAACGTATTAGATTAAAGAGAATCTCGATCGATCTGATCTGAGCCTTAAGCGAGCGAGCGCACAAAAACATTTTATTGGATAAGCGGTTTGCATTTCATGAAATATCGAGCATATAACTCAAATATACTTTTGTAAGATAAGCCCACCTCGATAGGACAAAGCGAAGAATCACTATAGTGCGCGTCTCGGGAAGCGGTAGCTAATCCCTTAATCGATAAAACCTACAAGAAGCACTAATCTTAATAGGTCTCGAAAAGCTAGCCTTAAGTTAAAGTAAAGTAGGATACTAGCTTATGATTCGTTAAGCCCGAGTTTTCAAAATATAATTAAATTTGAAAACTAATATATATGTCGGCTAAGGCACCAACAATATCATTGCTCGACTTTTCGTTTAAAAACCATTTAATTTCATAATCTTCTTTTGTTAAATACTTTTTACAAAGGTATAATGCAATTAAATTGCATACTAAAATCATATATATATTAAGGACTCTCGCTTAATATAACACATAATATAATTATCAAATTATGCACTTGTTTAACATAATTTAATTTATTTAATCATCATAACTTAGTTAATTTCATTAAAAGAAATTAATTACATTAATTAAGTAGGTTATAATCATAAATTAAAGATAATTTAAACTTGAATTTAACCTTAACTTAATCAATTAATTAATTAAACTTAATAGTAAATAATTAATTAATTAATTAACTTACCATAATTAAATAATTTAAACTTATGTTTAAGTTTAAGTTAATTATGTAATTAATTAGACTTAATATAATTTAATTAATTTAAGTCTCAAAGATTTAATTAATTTAAGTCCAAGAATTTAATTAATTAAAGCAAGTCTAGTCATTAATTAAATTAAAACCCAATCATTAATTAAATCTAAGTCCAACTATTATTATTAACTAAAGTCCAACTATTTAATTAATTAGAGCTCAACTCATTTATTTAATTCAAGGTCCAACTATTAATTAATCCAAGCCCACATTTTATTATATTACTACCAAAACATTTAATAAATAAATAAAGAGGTCCAAATAAATACTTAAATTAAACCGAGCCCAACATTTAAAATGAATCGCCCACATCACATAGTATTCTCTACCAACTCATTTAATTAAAGAAAATAGCCCATTTGATTTAAAACAACACAAGCCCATTTAATTTAAAAGAATAAGCCCAACATTAAATCATTTCGCCCACAATACAAAGCCCAACCATTTTATTTATTATTTTTTTAACACCAACAATTTAATTAAAAAGCAGCCAACACCTTTAATTTAAAATGGGCCCAACTATTTTAATTTAAAATGGGCCCAACTATTTTATTTAAAAAGAAAACAAGCCCATTTAATTAAAACAACACAAGCCCCAATATTTCACAAAACCCTAAACCTAATCATCGATTTTTCTGTGTTTTTCTGCTGCATGCCGCAACGACGAAAATTCGATGAGGTTGAGAAATATATATTTTTTTCTTCTTCTCTATCTCTCTCTCACGTCTATCTCTCTCCCACCTCACATCTCTCAACACACTCACGCACTCGCACACGCACGCACACACCGACGCCGCCGCGGTCACCCCGCCACGGCCTCCTCTCTTCTCGGCCCGACGCCCACACACACACACGCGATAGCGCACCTACACACACTCACGACGGCGGCCGGCCATGACGCCGGATTCCGGCGATCTTGCGACCAGACCACCGTCGTCTCTCCCTTCTCATTGTACACTCACACACACACACACATGACACACACACACGACGCACGCGACACACACACGACCGGCCCCAGCCTCTCCTCGCCTCCGTCGCTGCCGCCTCTCTCTCGGCCGAACACGGTGGGGGAGCCAGCCACGCCGCCGCCGTCGTCTGCTCACGGCTCCCTCCTCACGCGTCTCCATCTCGGCTCCCTTACGGTCACAATCAAGCAACCACACACATACAAACTCTATCTCTTCCTTCATAACTCACGCACACACACTAACCTTCCAAAGCACACATACACACAACATATACATATACGCATATACACATAAAATGAATGGAGGATTAAAGTCTACATTTGAGGATTTGTTTTGCTGAAGTTGTAAGAGTGAGTGATTTTTGGGAGGCTAGGGTTCCAAAATAGGAAGAAGAGAATGTTATATAGTGTAGGGTTTTTATTGTCCATGGGCTTTCATTTTGGGCCTCGTTAAACCAAAGCCCATTATACGATTTATTCTTACGGGCTTCAAGTCCGATCTTAAAGATTATGAATTAATAATTAAACATTAGCATAAAATTATTAATTTAATGATTTATAATATATACATAAATCATATTCGATTATTATATTATATATAATAATTCTCGTAATCACTTTATAATAATTAACGAAATAAATTCTTTTTGTTGGAATTTAAACGTTTTCTTTCATTGGGCATGAATCATCTTATAATTCTAAGTTCAAAAATCATTCTAGTCATATTGAGGAATACGGGGTATGACATCTCTCCCTCCTTATAAAAATTTCGTCCTCGAAATTACATACCTTGGTAATCTAGTTCGGGATACTTAGCTTTCATTTTGTCTTCAAGTTCCCATGTAGCCTCCTCTGCACCGTGATGATTCCACTTTACTTTGGCGAGAACAATTTGTTTGTTAGTAAAACTTGAACTTTCTATCCAAAATTTGGACAGTATTTCTTCATAACTTAAGTCACAGGCTAAGACTACTTCATCGTGCTTAATTACGTGTTTGGATCAAACACGTACTTTCTTAATGTGAGACATGAAACACATTGTGCACGTCTCCAATGCTTGGTGGCAAGCCAACCTATGAGCTCTGGCCTATTCATCTAGGATCTCGAAGGGTCCTATATAGCGGGTCGTAACTTTCCTCTCTTTCCAAAACGTATAACTCCATTTGAAGGAGATACCTTAAGAAAAACTCGATCCCGATATTGAATTCTAAGTCGGATCGACGCTTGTCGCGTAAGACTTTTATCATCTGACTTCTTTGATTCTTTGTTTAATGTGATCGACTTTCTCGACCATCTGCTGCACTAGATCGGGGCTGCAACTTCCTTTCTCCCACCTCGTCCCAATAAAGGGTGATCTACATTTCCGACCATACAATGCCTCATATGGGGCCATTCAATCGTCGCCTGGTAACTATTGTTATAAGCAAATTCCACTAGCGGGAGCAAGTCTTCCTAACTTCCACCTTTGTCAGAGACTAACGTTCGTAACATATCCTCTAAAACTTGCAATCGTTCTTTCTGATTGGCCATCGGTTTGAGCATGAAAAGCTGTACTGAAATTCAGCTGGGTTCCCATGGCTTCTTGCAAACCCTTCCAAAAACGCGATGTGAATCTAGAATCTCGATCAGACGTAATGGATACAGGTACTCCATGAAGGCGTACTATCTCATTAACGTATAATTTTGCAAGCTTCTCCAAACCAAACGTCATCGAATCGGTGAAAATGCGGCCGACTTTGATAGGCGGTCCACTATGACCCAAATGGCGTATTCCCACAATTTGACTTTGGTAGGCTTACCACAAAGTCCATGTTGATATGTTCCACTTCCATTCACAGCACGGTGGGGTTGTAACATCATCGGCCTACGGTGCCTGACGCCTTAACTTGTCGACAAGCCGAACATCGTTCAACAAAGAGGCTATATCTCTTTTCATTCCTTCCACCGAGCGTTTTCTTCAAATCTTGGTACATTTTGTACTTCACGGATGTGCGATATATGGAGTGTCATGAGCTTCGCTCATAATCTCGTTCTTGAGTTCTTCCTTGTGTGGCACACAATCTTTCACTAAACATCAAAGCGTTGTCTTTTGCTTCCGTGAATCCTTTTGTTTCTTTCGTTCTTGCGGCGAGACACATCTTTTCCAGAACCAATCTCTCTTTGTGCATCAATGATCCTTCCTCGTAGGTCGGTGTGGTGTGAGACTAGCTATACAAGGCGATCATCTTTGGAGGATGAACTATTTCTAAGCGAGTGTGGCGAAGTCATGAATCGATTCTCTGTTGGGTAATTAAATACCTAGCTTTGCCTTAGTCTTTCGGGGGGCGTGCGCCACAACGTTCGCTTTTCGGGATGGTAGGCGATAATACGGTCGTAATCCTTTACTAATTCGAGCCATCTTCGTTGTCTCATATTGAGATCCTTCGCTCGAAAAAGTACTTCAAACTCTTATGATGCGTGAAGATTTCACACGACTCCATAGAGGTGGTGTCTCCGGATCTTCAAAGCATGCACGATGCGCAGCTAACTCTAAGTCATGAGTCGGATAATTCAACTCATGGGGCTTCAATTGACGAGATCGTATGCTATCACTTTCCGGTTTGCATTAGTACATAACCTAGTCCCAACTTTGAGGCATCCGTGTAAACTACGAATCCTTCATTCTCCTTCAGGATTGCTAACTTTGAGCGGTGGTTAGCTTTGTCTTGAGCTCTTGAAAACTCTTTTCACGTCTTGGTCCAAATGTACTTGGTCCCTTTTCTTAGAAGTCGTGTGTCGTTGGTTCAGCCAATTTTGAAAATCCTTGATAGAATCGTCGTAGTATCACGCCAGCCGAGAAAACTTCGATCTCATTGGCGTTTGATGGTGTCCTCCATCCTTCGACGGCTTCCACTTTAGCGGGATCTACTTTGATTCCCTCGGTGACACGATATGTCCAGAAACATCACTTCCTTTAACCAAAATTCACACTTGCTGAATTTGGCGTATAATTCTCGTTTCGCAATTTTCGAGTACAACACGCAGATGCTCTTCGTGTTGTTCCTCGATCTTAGAGTAGATGAGAATATCATCGATAAACAATAAGACGAAACTATCGAGATCGATGGAATACTCTATTCATCGGATCCATAAAAGCAATTTGGGGCATTTGTCAACCCAAACGGCGATTGTGAACTCGTAATGTCCGTAACGTGTCCTAAACTTGTTTTAGGAATATCATCCCTTCTCATTTTAAGCTGATGGTATCCAGACCTTAGGTCTATCTTGGAAAATACTCCAGCTCCTTTCAGTTGGTCGAACAAGTCGTCTATCCTCGGGAGAGGATATCTATTCTTAATAGTGAGCTTGTTCAATTCTCTGTAATCGATACACATCCTTAATGTTTCGTCTTTCTTCTTGACGAATAGATGGTGCTCCTCATGGCGATACACTAGGTTGTATGAAACCTAGGTCCAATGACTCGCAACTGAATCTTTAATTCTTGTAATTGGGTGGGGCCATCTATACTGGTGCTTTTGAGACTGGAGCTGCTCCGGCTTCTAAGTCGATTGTGAATTCTAATTGCCGATCCGGTGGCATACCCGACAATTCTTCGGAAAAACATCTTCGTACTCTCGAACTCGGAACTTCTCCAATTGTTTTCTCCACTCTGGTTTTCTTGTCGTGACGAGAAATGCATAGCAACCTCATTTCTTCATAATCTTGGTGGCTTTCATGGCGATATCACCGATACTCCTTTTCCCATTCTTATCCCATGAAAATTTGTCCCTCATTTCTAAGGGTGCGGAATGAGATCTTTCTCTCGTTATTAATTGTGGCATTGACTTTGGTGAGCCAATCCATTCCTAAGATGATGTCAAATTCTATCATAGAGATGACATATAAGTGCGCCTAAATTCTTGACACCTATGTTCAATTCTAAGTTCGAGACAATATATTCACAGACATTCTTTCTCCACTGGTGTGCTAATCACTAAAGCTTCACTAGATGGTTCAGGAGTTAAGTCTAAAGCCTTAAAAGCAACATGTGAAATGAAAGAGTGTGATGCCCCGTATCGAACAAAGCTATAACAGGTATACTAGTCACGTTGATCATACCTGTCAGATTTCCCTGTGCTCGAGCCGCTTTCTTCTGGTTTAGAGCATAGGCCCTCGCGTTTGGTGGTTGTCCTTAGTTTCCTCTGGGACCAGGGATTTGCCTTTGTTGATTTCCAAGGTTTGGCTGCTGGGGTGCTCTCCCATTTTCTTTGGGCATCTTTGGAGCAAAATGTCCAATTTCTCCACAGATAATAACAAGCATTTGCCCCCTTCAGACATTTGCCTAGGTGGAATTTCTGGCATTCAGGGCAAGGTGTTCGGCCCATCATTGGAGGAGGATTTTGATTCTGCTTCGGATTCTGATTCCAGGGTTTCTTCCCATTTCAAGTTTCCCCATCACCCTCATTCCATTTTCTTTTCCTTGCCATTGTCTTGAAATGGCGCATACCTGACTGTGTGGGGGCTTTTCCTTTCTCTCGCGAAGTGACTCGATGGTAAGAGCCACCTCAGCGTTTGTGCATAAGTAAGATCACCACGACTTGCTAGGGAGATCGATATTTCGTGACGTAATCCGTTTACGAACTTCTCGTAGCGTTTTGCATCGGTGTCCACGGATGTGGAGCATACCTTGACAGATTGGTTGAAAGCTCGTCATATTGATGACTGTTCCAATTCTCGCTTGATTCGAACTCGTTCTGCTTCTTCCGACGGTAGCATCACGGTATGTACTTCTCATATAATTGATCTTGAATTTTTTCCATGTGAGGTCATCGAGTTCTCTTGATCGTGGTGCGTCTCGCGACTCCCACCGTAAGTCGACTTCTTCCACGAGTTGGTAGGTGGCGACTTCACTTTCCCTGTCTTCACATCGGATATAGTTGAAAATCCGTTCACGGCTCGTATCCATTTCTCGGCATCCATTGGATCACCTAGTCCATCGAGCGTCGGAGGTTTCTCTTTGCGGAACTTTTCTTGATTAAATGCGGTCCGGTGCTACTTGTGGGTTAGGTTCTTGATGAACAAAACCTCTTCCTTGTACACGACCATGTCCTCGTCCTCGTCCTCGACCTCGGCCCCGGCCCCTACCGTTCCCTATCGGTGCGTCTCCCATGCCACCTCCTATTGGTGCGTCTTCCATTCTGAAAAGATAACACCTATATGAGAAGTTAATCCTAACAATAATGGTGTAACTCAAGTGAATCCTCAATCTTTTTTTTCACGTCACTTCTATGTTCAAGCGCTTCTATGTGAAGCGATGAACTAGTTCTTCCTAAGTTGTTATAGCGAGGCTATCACGACTTACGTTTTCAACGATCCTTGAGTACTCAAGCGGTTTGTGAGAGAACCCATAACTTATTCCGATCATTTTAGGATATGAATCCAAAAATATCGTCATCAAGCGTTTCGTTTTGTGAAACCTATTGTCATGTAAGTTCCAAAGTCTCATGCATGATCGAAAAGATTTGAAAATCAATTCGACAATCAATTTCATTTGGGTCGTTAAGGTTCAGTTGCCCTTAACACGACATTGAGCGTAGCTATCCGAGTACAATGACTCACAATAACAATGTGAAAGCAATTAGACAATTCACCAATCATCACATGAAAATAACTTGTAATCCACATGGAAACATTCATCAATGGCATACATCATTTCATAATCTCACTTTGAAACATTTAAATCATACCTTTGTGGATCAGTTGGCGTGACGGTGAGTTGAGAGTCACTGAGATTACAAGAAGTCTAGGGATACTATTCTAGACTCGACATGAAAAGGTTTTGGCAGTCAGAGACACGAAAGAAAACTTATGCTCTGATACCACTCTATAACGATCCGGCTTCCGAATTGACGGCTGACCCCACAGACCAACACGAGTCTTTTCAGTGTACTTTGTCCTCACTCACACACTCCCTGAGAAAACTTCCAAGGGGTCACCCATCCCACAATTGCTCCAAGCCAAGACGCTTAACTTTAGAGTTTTTATGAGATGGACTCCAGAAAGAAGATGCATCTTGTTGGTATGAGTAGCACATATCAAATCCTTTAAGCTCTCCTCGAATATGCGGTCTCATACCGCATATTCTCGAAATCCTCTCATTCGGTGCGTTTGGTTCATTCATGTACCCTTCGCTTTGAAGCCTTAATCGACATTTCCTTGTCCATGCCTCCATGCAAGCAATCCTCCATTTACGCCCCAGACGTCACGGTATAATAAAACGAAGAGTCTTGTATGAGATTATCTGAAGTCAAATTCATATGATGGGTAAGAGTTCAAATTCAAACATGATAAAAGACCAATAAAAATTTGATAATTCTTACAAAATTTGAACTATAAAATGATCTAACATAATTTTTATGATAATAAAGTTATCCTTGCGTAATACTCCCTCCGTCCACCAAAATCGTTCATTGATTTTGGTGGTGCAAGTTTTAATAAATTGTAATGAATGTAAAGTAAGTGAGTATAAAAGGTGTGTCATTGAGATAATAAATGAATATATTAATAGATTGTGAGTAGAATGGCAAAAGGCGGGTCGGTAGGCCCGCCCGTCCATCGAGCTTGTTGTTTTCTTGGGTCGGTGGTCCGCCCGAAATGCTATCGGGCTAAAAATATGGTAGCCACCCATCTGGGCCATCGGGCTAAACCCGCCAATATTTAAATAATCTAATTACGCAAATTTATTTCACCAAAATATCTCACAGATCATTTTTTGTCTTGAACAAACAAATGCAGACAAACAGAAATAAATTGGCAAAAGAAAAAGATGCATTCGCTGACTATATGAACTGGAGCATCCAAAAAAAAATCATCGATACATAACATGACAAAGGATAAGGAACATCTAATTTTGCAAATATCCATGACAAAGACCTTTGGTTTGCAAGTTCCTCAAACAATGTTGGGATGTCAGAAAATCGGTTTTCTAGTTTGGAAAAAGAGTTGGATTATTTCGGTTCAACAACGATCGACAAGCACAAGTGATATACATAATTACATATCATACTCTCTCTCTCTCGGTCCGACAACGATTCAACAAGCGGTAAAAATCCAATGTATTTTGGGTTCTATTATAAATCTCATGACCTAGAGAATAACATCAACACAACGAATTCACTCCTTCTAATTCATACCATTAAGAAAAAGAAATTAAAAAATACCAAATAAACCTCAATAACGCCGAAAAGCATATGAGACCTTGTCGCAGAGGAGGAGATGTAGGCGAGCGTGAGGCGGAGAAGGAGATGGGACCGATGGATTGCGAGCGTGGAGGCGGAGAAGGCGGTGAGTTGGCGTCGAGAGGTTAGAAAATTAGGTTTTAATTCTTCTCTTTGGGCTATTCTATAATGCCCATTAACTTATGAAACTTAATTACTATCAACGTAAAATTTAAATGTGTGGCGGGCTTTTAGGCCCGTTAACCCCGAACTTCTTAGCCCTAAAGTCGGCCGGTGGGCTATGTGGGCGGGCTTTTTAGGCTCGATTTTTTTCGGGCTACTATTTTCACGAGCCCAACCCAACCCCAATTCCGGGTACCTCGGGCGACCAGTCGGTAGGGCAATTTTACCGACTCTAATTGTGAGTGTAAAAATGTGGGCCATATGTATTTTTTTGTAAATAAGTAGATAGGTTTAGGGTAAAATGTAAAGTTGATGTTTCCAAAAAGAAAGTGAATATTTTTGTGGACGGACCAAAATGGAATTAAATGCTGAATTTAGTGGACGGATGAAGTATATAAGATCCACAATGTCTTGTAAGGATTAAGATAACTCAATCACTCAAACTTAAAATATTGATTACATTTAGAGGTGTTAGGCTAAGCTTATAAGCTTAGCCAAACACCCTTCTCTTAAGACTAACAAGCTTGTTTCAATTCAAACGATTTTTTTTGTAAATACGAAATAAAATTTAATATTATCCATCCATTAAAAAAATGTTGTATTCTAAAAATATAATATACTTATTAAATTCTATTGTGTTATTATAACAAACGATAGTAATTACATAATTAGTATACTTATCACTAATCAATGCAATTAAATAAAATTTACACGTTGATAATAATTCAATATTTTCGAATTATCTCCATTCTTAAAAAAAATCCGAACTATCTCGCAAGTATAATAATGATTCTGTGCATAAGCTAATCAATCAAGTATTTCTAGCTCAATCTTAATTTATTTATGTTATATATTGTAAGTGATTAGTTTGAACGAACGTTTTCCAACTGAAATCGGAACAAATCGACTCATTTTCCAATTTTATGTGATACATATTAAATTTGTATAGCAAAAACTACGTACTTTGTAACTTATACTTCCTCCGTCAATCATTTTCGTTCATTGATTTTGATGGCACGAGTTTTAATAGATTGTAATAAGTGTAAAGTGAGTGTAGATAATAACCGAATTGATTAATAGATAGTGAGATTAAAAGGTATGCCATAGAGATAATAAATGAATATATTAATTAATAGTAGGTGTAAAAAGTGGATCATGTTTAAGGTAAAATATAAAGTTGATGATTTTAAAAAAGAAAGTGAACATTTTTACGGATGATCAAATGAAATTAAATGAGCGAATATGATATATGTAGGAGTAATAACTACGCCTATTTAAATTTATTTACATATTACCCGATATTTACCAAAGCATTTAAGCTTTAACCGATGATCACCCAACGAACTTTATGACTTATTAAACAATTAAATGAAACATTATAGTATATTAAAACTTTTAGATCAATAACACTAACAAGAATCGACTCCAAGCTTCATCAACCATAAATAAAGATAAAACGTAATTAAGAGGGTGTTTTGAGCTTATAAGTTCTTGAAAATAAATTTATAAAATTTGTTTTTAAACTTAAAAATTTGTTTTGTGAACTTATGTTCTCAAACACCCTCTAAATTGAATACCTGAATGGATTCTTGAACCATATATAACAATGAAAATCACTCTTAGAATATAGCGTATGAGAATACTAGAATTGTATTTTCCTAGACAGAGGAAAAGGATAGTCTTTAATTGTGAGATAGAAAATATTGAATTTCACCACATTTAATTTCTAAGGTTCTATTCAATGTCTATGTTAGAAATAGAACTAGAACATGGAGTTGGAACTATCCACGTGGCACAATATGAAGCCCGTACTTTTGTGCTTTTAAATTTTAATGGTTGAAACACACGATCACAATTGGTGTATTTTAATGGTTGCTCGGTTAGAGATGTCAATCCAAATTAAAATCGACAAGTGAATTTGAATAGATTGATTTTTTAATTTTTTTTTGGTAAGGACCAAAAGTTCTAATTTATAGAAAATTTGCCAGTTAATTCGAACTAGAAATAGTCCAAGTCTGATAAGACTAGCTTAAAAAATGAATAGATTGTTTAGATTATCCAAAATTTCGTCGTCACTTAATTTTCAAATTCCAATGCTTTAATTATAAATTTGATAATAGGATTTTGCTTCATATGCATATAGATCATGTTTGATTAACTCTTCAGACGTTGCACTCATCTTTTCAATTCTATTGATGAATAAAAAATATCGATCTGAAAATTGTAAAATATAATTATTTAGGATAAATGTGTGGCCAATTCTTATATCTCATATACTTATTACTTATTTATTAATTATTATATAAGCTGAAATTGCATTAACACTCATTTTTAACTATAATATAAGATAAGACTTTTGATTGAGAAAATTTAAATCCTATTTTAACTATAAGAATGTGGTTATCAAACTTATTGTACATGTTAGTTTTTTTCCATTCAAAATTCACTACCTCAGAGGGCTAGCTCCATAGAGATTCAAGATTAGATATGAAATTTCAATTACAAGAAAAAAATAGGTCAATCAACTCAAATCAAAATAGATCGGACTAACGTGTTTGCCTGCTATACTCAAACTATGATTATAGCACCTAAAAACCAACCGGATTGGTTGGTTCAAATTAAAAAAAAAAAAAGCTAAAATATTTGGAAGCTTTATTTTGGAGACCAACCAAGGTCTTTAAAAAAAAAAAAAAAACCCCACCATATGGTCACATATTTTTCAAATAATGGGATGAAGACCATTGTCTTCATTCCATTAGTTCGTTGGACTTTTTTATATATTAAGATATCTTTTTATATATTATATTAAAGTAAAAAATAAAAAATACAAAATTCATATTTTTTATTTTCTATAAATAAAGACCAAATTTATCATATTTATGCACACTAAAATTTTACATTATTCAACTTCCCTACAAAAGTTCAGCTATGGCAATTGAATTTTCATTTTTTATCATTTGTTTTATGCACCTGTTGTTTATTTTCAATTTTGTATTGTAATTTATGTTCTTACTTGTTTCAATTTAGTATTCCAGTTGTTGTCATATTTTCTATTGTATGTTCATTTGTACTTCTTTTAGCTTTACAATTTTCCCTAATAATTTAAGCTTATTTCAATAATTTTTATTTGAAATAATTATATTATGATTGAAAAAATAAAATAATAATAATAATATATAATATTATGGTTAGGTGGTTGGGGTGTTCAGGGATAAACCACTAAAAATAGATACGGTTGAATCAGAAGAAATGTTGAATATATTAAAAAGAGAAAAATTAGTTAAATATTAAAAAGTTGGTTGGTTGGGTTGTTTAGGTGGTT
This sequence comes from Salvia rosmarinus, assembly GCA_036937905.1. Taxonomy (NCBI): domain Eukaryota; kingdom Viridiplantae; phylum Streptophyta; class Magnoliopsida; order Lamiales; family Lamiaceae; genus Salvia; species Salvia rosmarinus. The sequence continues at coordinate 59,572,027 of CM072813.1, forward strand.
AGACGAAGAATATCGCCGCCCCATGCTGTTGGGTGGTCGACTAGTTTTTTTTTTCAAAAAGAAAAATTCATTGACAATTTTTGAAGGAGACTGACCACGGTGGGGAGATGACCGACGCCCACATTTTCTCTCTCTTTTTAATAACGTAACAATTTGTAACGATGCCATTGGTTCTTCAGATTTTTTAGATATTGAGATAAAATCGTTATATCTTTTGTATATATATTAAAAAATACCAAAATTTTTATTTTTCTCATTCTCGATAAATAGACACCAGGTAGTTATACGCAGAATACAATTCTCTCTTCTTATCTACAAATAACATCAATTTTCACTTCCAAAACTCTATTTTTATCTCTTTTCCTATGGATTCCAATCAAACTATTTTCTAAAACTCCTAGATTTTCAAAACTCCCAAGATTATTATCAAACCTTAAAACATCTAAAACTCGAAGAATTTATGTAGTTGAAACTACTATGAACTCTCAAATTTCACCAAATCATATTCATTCTTCAATCCCCGAATATCGTCAAACCTCGAAAATTTCCCTCGAAGCTCATTTCAAAATGTTTGAAAAACACGAACAAACACTTCCAGCGTCCACAAGGTTGGACAGATCAAGAAGACATAGCACTATGTTTTCTTGGTGTATGATCTGTGAGAATCCAATTGTTGGCACTAACCAAAAGGTGATGCGCTATGGCAACGCATTTTAGATATGTATCAACAACCTCGGAAATCAATCCATAACTAGGCGAAGAAAGGTCCCATGAGTCGTTGAGAAATCGTTATAAGCGACGCAATGCAAATGTGACCAAGTGGATTGATGCATATAAAGAAGCATATGCTCGAAAAACACCGGAATGTCAATAAAGATGTTGAGAGAGGCTCAAACAATTTATGAACCATCTAAGTTTTTGCATTGAGATGTTTTAGAACAAGTTATGCGTCACCATCCCAAGTGGGAATTGAAATTGGAAGGAACTACATGCAAACATCCAGACGATGAAGATAACATTGAAAAATGTCATGATAGTTCAAAAAAAATCAAGAACCGATAAAGATGGATCAGATCCGACCGACTCAACTCCATAAACTCCAGTCAGCCATTCTTTAACAATTAGTCGACCTATTGGTAGAGATAAGGCTAAAGCCAAAATAAAAGGAAAAACCAAGACATCATAATCTTTGACTATTTTAGATGATTTCACTATAGAACTTCGTGCAATGAGAATCGCACATGAAAAATAAATCGACGTAAAGTTAAGGAAAAATGATGTGATGTCCAGGAGGATGGGCATGGATGCGTTTACTCTATTGATGAGCAAAAGCCACTTATCTCCACAAGAGGAAGAACTGAAAGTTCGTCTGATGATGTAGTTATTTCCAAACTAATCGTACTTTATTTGCTTGTAATTTTAGTTTATGTCATTTCAATTATTGTCTTGCATTAACTTTCAGTTTATGTAATTTTAGTTGATGCAATTCCAGTTGTTGTCTAATCTACTTTGTCAACATGCAATATTTTTCAGTATGTGCTTTGTAGAGTCACATGCACTATTTTTTTATTATTTTGTTTTGCTTTTGGTGCCGTGCAGAGTCACATACATAACTTTTTTTAGCTATTGGAATTTTAGCAGAGACTCACATGTAATTTTTTTGGCTTTTGGAGGTTTGCAGAAACACATGCATCACATTTTTTTTACTCTTCGTGTTTTGCAGAGTCACATATCCTATCTTTATTACCTTTCGATGCTTTTGTAGAGTCACATGCTTGGTCAAATAATTATTCAAGATTGCATATAAATATCTCGAAACACACATTTGTTGCATCTTCATTTCCAGCTCAAATATGAAAATCAAATTTACACTTCTTAAGAGAAATGTCTTCAAATTCTAGTTTTGATGTTTCCTATTTCATCGAGTTCAATGAATGGGAAGGCGTGTGGCGAAGAAAATCGGTGACTTGACCGTATCCTCGAGGATATAACCATTCACACAACAATTATGTCATTTCAACCTATAAACCACACAACCAGAGCAACACGACGGGTCATCGAACGAAAATGTGAAAAAGGTCATGAGAGTTTGTTCGAGTAGTATTTTTTAGACGATCCAATCTATCATTGAGAAGTTATTCGAACGAGGTTTCGTATGGAAAAAAATTATTGTTCAAACGTATATTGAACAAGATTGTTGCCACCAATGATTTTATTCAACAAAAACCTAATGTCGTTGATCGTCTAGGTATGTCTTCGATTCAAAATGTATTGTAGCTTTGAGGGTGTTAACCTACAGAACAGGGGTAGACTTGCATGATGATTACCTCCGAATGAGCGCACAAACCATAAGAAAGTTGGTTACTAAATTCGTCGAAGTTTTCTAAGTTCAGTGATGAGTACCTGAGAAAGCCCACTGAAGAAGACATGAAATATCTTTTGCAAATAGGTGAAGAACATGGTTTTCTAGGTAGAGGTGAGCATTCGGGCGGTTCGGTTCAAAACCGAACCGAACACGAAAAACCGAAAAACCGAAATTTTTTTAAAACCCAAACCGAACCGAAATATTCGGTTTGGTTCGGTTCGGTTCGGTTTTACCCCTATTTAAATTACATTTAATATAAATATTATAATATTCATAATCTAATATACATTATATATATATAATTATATATATGTATATAATATTAACTAATTTAAAAATTAATAATATGAATAACATATATATATATAATATATATATATACAAAATAAAAAATTCTGGCGGTTTGGTTTGAAAACCGAAATTTTTTCCCCAAACCGAAACCGAACCGAATTAATTTCGATTTTAATATTTTCAAACCGAACCGAACCTGAATTACTGTGCAAACCGAACCAAACCGCTAATTTCGGTTCGGTTCGATTTTTCGATCCGGTTCGATTTTGCTCACCCCTATTTCTAGGTATGCTTGGCAATATTGATTGTATGCATTGGACAAGGTAATATGTAGGGAGAAGTGGCAAGCCAACAATCATTTTGGAAGTAGTTGCGTCTCAAGACTTATGGATCTAGCATGCATTTTTTGGAACTCCAGGTTCAAGAAATGATATCAACGTACTTGAACAATCTCATATTTTGATGATATCTTGGAAGATCGAGCGCTAAAGGTTAGTTATATCGTTAATGGCCATGTGTATAATATGGGATATTATCTCACTGGTGACATAGATACTCGATGGGCATCATTTGTTAAATCTAAATAATTGCCCATAAATCCAAAAACACCAGCTGTTTGCTCAACATCAAGAGGCTGTCGGAAAGATGTTGAGCGAGCATTTGACGTTCTACAAGTTCGCTTCATTTTTATTAAACGACCATGTCTTATTTGAGATCGTGATATGGTGTGAAAAATATTGATTGCCGCGTCATCATGCACAATATGATAGTGAAAGATGAACAATCCGCTTACCTAAACTATTACGATCCCACGAATTTGTGGAAGCTCGACCAACACCGAATAGCATATAAAGTGGAGATGGAGAAGATATTGATGATCGAAATTTTGAATTTTCTACGGTTTGTATTGCAAGTCTAGCGACTATATGACAAATAAGTCACAACTTCATAATAGGGATGCTCATAGTGCTCTTTAAAATGACGATCGAACATATATGGAAAAAATTCGGTGATGATAGTTGAATGTGAAATTTGTTATTTGTTTGAAGTATCGATTGTTTATTTCAATTGTTGTAATTATTGTTCTTGATTTATCGTATTTTCTATTTTTATTAGTTTGTGATTTTGAACTTTTATGCACTTTTCTATAATATAAATTTATTTTTTATAATTAATTATGTTTAAATTAAAAATAATATAAATAATATTGAGGTTGGATGATTGGATGGTGATAGAAAAATTATAAAAAATTTAATATAGTTGGGTTGGGTGAAATAGTAATAATATAGAAAAAAGAAAATCAATTAATTATTAAAAAAATTAGATAATTAGATGGTTGTATGATTACTAATAAACATAAATTTAGGGATTAACATAATCTCAAAGAAGTCAACAAATGCGCCGGGTCGACTAGGGTGTATGGGGGACTTCTGCGACATGCAAAAGCATTTGGTCCACTTTGCCACTTTATTTCAGAAAATGCCGATACCCGACCGCCTCCGTTCGATTGGTCCAGTCAATTTGTCTGATGCGATTTATTTTATTTTATAATTTATTTGAATTAAGGTCCTGCCCTTCTAGACCATTTACTTTTATTTTTAATAATGATAAAGCTTGATTCACAAATAACCCATTAATGTCAAATTCTCTGACTAATATTATTTTGACAATAGAAGAAATGCAAAACTGACCCTCAACCGTGAGAATTGATTGATCTATTAATATTACTTATTAATACATTTTTGAATTAATCTGTTGAATGGTTGGTTAATAAATAAAAGTGAGTAGTCAATTAGGATAACTTCCATACATTTAGCACGTGGATTTAATTTTATTGATAATAAGAACAGATAATATTTTCTTAAAGAAACAGATAAAGATATTGTGTGTGCGTGCATTTTCTTTTTCCTATGAAGCTTTTAAAATATCCGTTACAATATAGAAAGATGCCTTGGGATTTTGATAAAATTTGTTATGTCGTGATCTATTCTTAATTTAATTGGCCTAGTAATTAAATGTTCATTTGTTGAAAGTGATTAGTTAAAATTTATATCCCAAACTAAGGAAAACTTTAACTACTTGACATAGAAGTAGGCGATAATCTTCAATTTGAATAAACATTAATGTTTTACGTTGTAAAATTTAAAGAATCGCAAACGAATATAACCACATCCCGCATAGAATGATAGAGGTATGTCATATACGAATTCAGAATTGAAAGATTTTGCATCATGTCAATGTTTTAGATCATATATTCTTATAAGAAATTTCATAATATGTATTTAATATAATGCAAACATGCTCACGAATATATACTCCAATGTCCAATCTAAAAACCCTTTCTTAAGAAGATTGTACATTTTTTTTACTATTAAGAAACAAATCAAGATTTAAAGTGAAACAATTATAACTTACAAAAATTTACATTTATCAATATATTTCTCTTGGAAAAACATTTAAAATATACATGTGAAATGTGAATGACGTATCATTTCTCAAATCAAGTATTTTGTTAAGTTTTCCCTTGATTATTTGAATTAAATCTGAATGACTAATTCCCAAAATCTTATAATTTCACAGAAAACCCTTATAATTTTTAATGAGTTATCAAGAATTCAAAATAAAAGTTTGGGAAAAAGAAAAAAGGAAATGAAAAAAAAGATTTAGACAGATGCAGGGAAGCAGAGGTACAACTCCCCACATTTTATCACAGCTTAATATTTCTCGGTTCTCAGGCAAAGTTTCGGAATTGCTGCATCTCCCTCTGCTTTTTCCTCATCTTTGACTCGCTAGTCTCTGTCCCTCTTTCTCTCTCTACGCCTACACCACCTTCTTCTTTTTCTCTCTCTACGCCAGCCTTCATTTCTCATTTCCTTTTATTGTCTCCTTCTCCCTACACACTATCTTCGTGGGCGTCGGAGCCGATAGATACGCCGCCGGTAGTCAATCGGACTGCGTCGGAAGGAGGGAAGCCTTAATTTGACTTCGGAGCTTCGGCAGGGAGGAGAGTGGAAAAACCGAGGAGCGTTGTTTTTGGGGATAAGTTTTCCAGATCTGCAGGAGAGAGAAGGCGAGGGTTTTGTTCTTGAATCTTTGGAGGTTTTCTTTAATTAATTCGAAAGGCAAGGTTGGGGAAGTTAGTTGGGGGTGTGGATGGTAGTGCGCGGAGGAGGAAGAGGTGGAGGAGTGGTGGCATGATAATGAGTGGACTGGGATGGTGGTGGCGGTGGTGCTGGTGTGGAGGTGAGTGCTTCACATGGAATGGCAGATCTTGTTAGCTACAGTAATGCCGACCGTGACATCGAGCAGGTATACTTGCTATTTGATTTGTCTATCTAGCTGTGAATTTATGGTGTTGTTTAGAAGGAGTGTTTCTTAGGGTAATTAATGTTTTTCTTCACATTTTGGTGATCAAAGTTGAGTTTTTTGTTAATACTTTAAAGGAAGATGCTGTTTGCTTGCCAGCTGATTTATAATTTCGTGTATATATATATATATATAGGGAGCGTTAACGTGAGAACTATTTTTATCGTGAGAATGAGAACCAAACAATGATGAATTCGATATGAAAATTGATGAATCTGCTGGAAAAGTTACTGATTCCAGAAAAATACAGTTTTTGCCTTTCATGGGATTTGAAGTGGGATTTGAAGCCGAGTGAAAATTTTGAATTTTTAGATTCAGCAATTTTCCTAGCGGATTCATTAATTTTCATAGCAATTTATTTTGTTAAATAGCAATTTTCGGATTCTTAGTTTTCACGTTAAAAAAATGATTCTTATTTGAACCTCACTTTATATATATATATGTGTGTGTGTGTGTGTGTGTCTGCGTGTGTGTAATTTTCCAAGAGTTTGAACTGTATGTTAAATTTGGAAGAAATGCATCATCTTCTTGGTTCCAATTGAGTTTGCTCTATTCTTTTGTACAAACTGTCTTTAGCATTGCTGACCATTAGATAGCATGTGGCTCCCAAGTTCGTAATTGTGATTTGCTGTATGTGAGTGTTTTATTCTAAGCATGGCTTTCGTCATGATTGATGTCTCTAAACATGATGCGCTGAGATGCTTAACTCAGCATTTTGAGGTTTAATCTTGCTTTTATTTGCAGTGGATGTCATATTCTAGTAGAGATCTTGAGTCTTATCGATATTATTGTGTTTGGTGTGGCACTTCTTGTATTTGTTTCATTCGTTCAGAATTTTTGGTCTTTCTCAAATCATGAAAAATTCAGACAAACCATTTACTGCATGGCTGACTGAGCATAACTTGAATATTTGCTTTTCATACTATTTTTCAGTTCCTGTCATTTTTTCCTTAGGCTTGTCAGAGTATTTCCTCGCATCAATTTCTTTATTTCCATGCTTCTCAGTTCTGACATGAGTCTTCTCATCAGTTTGGCTGGTTAATTTTTGATTTGGAGTGTTCTGAAACTTATATAGTCAAGTTGTATATCATGTTTGTTTAAATGCCAATATTTTATTTGACATTTCATTTTCACTTTGTGTAGGCGTTGGTTGCTCTAAAAAAGGGAGCTCAACTACTTAAATATGGTCGTAAGGGAAAGCCTAAATGTTATCCGTTTAGACTCTCTAGTGTAAGACTAACATACCATATGCAGCCTTATGCTGCTTTTTACTACCATATATGATATTGCTAATTATGCTTTTGCATTTTCATTCTGCAGTTGGAAATCACTTGTTTTCTTTTACGGATCTGTTGGGCTTTCTTTGAGAATAAAATTTGTATATCATGCATCATTAATGTGATTAAAAGGACGAGTATTCCATGATTCTTACTTTCCTTGCTGTTGTTTGTGCTTTAATATGGCATTGAGTGCAAAGAACTTGCTTGTGGGTAGTTGCCCTCATTAATTATTCTAAGTGTACATATATCTTGCCTTTCAATTCTCCTTTGATGAGTTTGCAGTTCTGATATTTAGGAGTGATATGTTTTGGTAATCCATAGAATTTGGTATTACATATTGATAGAGTTATCATTTTGGAAAAGTTTCAATTTAAGTAATATTTTTGAAGATTTGCGTTTCATGTGCATGTTTTGGTTTTTGCTTCGTATTTTGTTTGAGGTTTGCTGCTATCTTATTCTTGCTGGAATATTGAAGATTCTTGATATATTCTCCATTCTTTGTATAATTCTCAATTTATCTTGCCAAATTACCATATACTAGAAAACTACAAAAATACATTGAATAAATTGGATATAAGTTGGAAGCATAGCACAATTTTTTGATCTACAGAGAGTTTGGAAGGGGCGCATGAAGACAAAAAATCCGGTGGCAAGCTTTTCTGTTGAGAGGAAGTACAATAACTGTGAATAACTCAAATAGAATTAGGAATCAGATACGAAAATGATTGTTTCAAATTCACTCAAATAGATGACAATAAGGTAGTCTGGTAAAACTGACCTAATCTCTACGCCCTTGGCGCTTGCAATAGCCAATAGATTGTGGATAGATATGAATTCTCTTGGGCTCAATGCCTACTTATATTTCTGAATAATGGAGATTATACAGTAACTTATTTACCCTAAGGTATTAAATGAAAGCGGTTTGCAATCAACCACATGTGACAATTATAGTACACTTTTGGTGATTCGTGTTTATCTAGCTCAGGTGGATTGAATTTCTTAATAACAAAATTGTCTTAACATCATATACTTCTGTAATGAGACAATTCAAATTATCCATGTTAAAATTCACGTGATTATAAAGATGCGACGAGGGCGGAAAACTTGCCTTTGTTCGAAAACCCTGATTGCTTCCTACAAGCTAAGTTAGACAAATGGTCATGGTTCTAGGATTATATCAATTTGCTTACTATATCCGCAATCACATTACCAAACTAATTATGTTTTGGATACAGGGTACTATATGAGAAAAACACTTTTAAAATGAACACTCTTCAAAACCTATTTAATTGGATGAAATATTTATGACCAATGAGGTAGTAACTTAAATTAGATTACACATGGTAAGTAAAGGGAATCATGAGTCTTAAACAAACTGATAATAAAATTATAAAATGGTGAAACGGTAATATCATATTATCGTGGCTGCTAATAAAACCCCTTTAAGTGAGGCCATCTATAAAAATTAATATCAGAAACGTATGAAGCTAATTATAAAACTTAATTAAGTTAATTCCCACAAAGAACTTACTGTCAAGGTTGGGATATCATCTGTGGTTGATTGAATTCTAATAGACTTTCAATGTGGCCTATACTGTGAAATAGAATCTCAAGTTTGGAATTCTCACATTACTATCATCCTCTTTTGTATAAAACCCGTGAAAAGTTTATAGAAGTTAAAATATTGTAATTGTTTTACTGTTAATGCCCATCACAACTGATCATATTTCAAACATCAGTTGTGAAGTAGAAAAGGCTGGATGTTATATTTACTGTTATATTAGTTGTCGAAAAAATTGAACATTTTCAACATTACCACCTTTTACATAGTTTCTCTATTATTCTTGTGCTATTTACTTCCATTTTAATGCCTGTTAAATTTTGCAGGACGAAACAACATTAATTTGGATTTCTAGTAGTGGCGATAGGAGTTTGAAGTTAGCTTCAGTTTGAGGATTATCCCTGGACAAAGAACTGTAAGATTTTGATGACTTTGTTTCACTCCACTGATATCCTTTATCATGTTTGGTTCCTTCATCCCTGTTGAGTTTCTGCATATATTGGTCATATTTTTTTATATGGAGTTTTAATTTTAATGATTGCTATGAACTTGTTCCCCAGGCTGTTTTTCAACGATATCTGCGCCCTGAAAAGGAGTACTTGTCCTTTTCTCTCATATATAACAACGGGAAAAGATCTCTCGACCTGGTTAGTACTTAGTAATGAGTAACTTTTTTTGAGCTTTTAAATGGGCTGTTCTCCTCATAATTATTTGTTGCATATTACTAGATCTGCAAGGACAAAGTTGAGGCAGAAAATTGGATAGCTGGGCTCAAGGCATTAATAACACCAGGACAAGCCGGCCGCTCAAAGATTGATGGATGGGGTGATGGAGGCCTCTATTTTGATGTGAGTTTGCATCCTAGTATTATCACTTTGTCATATGCCACTGGGGTTATCTGGTTAGGTTTAGCATCAGATTTCTCCTTGAATAATTGCAGAATGATAAGCTAGTTGTTTATTTGGAGTCACAACATTAGCTCTTAGATGTCAGCGGTGCAGGTCATTGTAGTGTGCTTTTGTATTCATTTTTGAAGCATATTCTAGTGTTTGCTTCAGCGAGATCTTCCTTCATCCAGCTTTTGGTGTAAGTATTGATTTTATTTTCTTTCTCTCTAGTTGGAACAGTTGACAGTGAGCTGTAAATCTGTGACAAACTTTTCTAAATTATGGCTTTTGACTAGATATTTTCATGAACTTACACTTAGAAGTTGGTATTATATGAGAATTTAGTTTTCGATTTCAGAATTACTATTAGAAAGATCACCATAAAGCTATATGATAATTTAGGAAGCCACTTTAGTGAGGATGTATTTGGCTAAGCTTATTTTAGACAACTTAGAAGCTTCAACATCTTATAAGATGTAATGTCTCAACAACTTATGAGTTATCAAAGTGTTTGGATAATTAAGCTTATAAGTTAGAGAGAGAATTGTGTGTGTGTGTGTGTGTGTGAGAGAGAGAGAGAGAGAGAGAGAGAGTTGTGAATCAGTGAGGGATGAAATGGGAATGATACATTGCTCGAAATAACAAGACATATTTTTTGTAAATTATTTGTTGTTTATAAGATCATGAAAAAATAAGATGGGGTTGATGAACTTTTTTAGAGCTTATGAGCTGTTGGAGCTTAGATTTAGATCTTATAAGCTGGAAAAGATCTTATTATGTCAAACAGTTTTCAAGGGCTTATAAGCTCCTAAAAGTCTAATAAGTTGTTGTAAGGATCTTATAAGCTCAGCCAAACACCCTTAAGTTGAGTGCATCTCAAGTGCAAAGGTTAATAACCATATATACTATGGAGTATGAGTCAAGAGGAATTGATTGCATGAACAGACGGAAGTAACTTTTTCTTGATGAAGTGTTCAGCTAATGACTTCGAAAATGAATGCATTTCCCAAAGTTATTTGATTTCATTTGGTGGCTTGCGTTTATTTGATTTACTTTAGATATTTTAAGAGTTTAACAGGGTCCGTCAAGGTTCTGTACTATGCTGCATTTGTCAAGCAGACGTTTATTTGATTTACTTTAGATATTTTAAGAGGTTAACTGGGTCCTGCAAGGTTCTCTACTATGCTGCATTTGTCAAGCAAACATCTTTTCATCACATTTTAACTCATGCCTTTTCCATTAATCTTTTATATTAATTGGGCTGCAGCTTCTAATTTTTTTCACACATGAACCAAGACATGGAACTAACTTGCTCCACTTGTTTCAACGAACATCTTATATTATGCCATGGATGTAGTGCCTTATTCTTCCAAGTAAATAAAAAAATTCACTACAAATGGTGAATAATTTTTTTACATTATATGGTCCAGATTTGGATACTTCACTTTAAGCACAACATCTATCACCAACTTATTATATTGCTCATATTCAAATCCTTCCATGTGAAATTTGATTAATTTATGGTGGCATTTCTTGACCTGTTTAGATCATAAACGCTAACTATATAATTCCAGGAAAATAGAGATTTGACGTCAAATAGTCCAAGTAACAGTTCTGCAAGTGCTACACGGGAAGTGAGCTCACCTGAGGTTTCCGTTAGTTCAAACATAATTGCTTCTCCTAAGAGCTACCGACCTGATAATTCTGTCTATTCAGAAAGGTCACATGTAGCTTTGGATCAAACAAATATGCAAGCAAAAGGATCTGGCTCAGATGCTTTTCGGGTTAGTGTATCTAGTGCACCCAGCACATCGAGTCATGGTTCTGCACCAGATGATTGTGATGCACTAGGGGATGTGTATATTTGGGGTGAAGTTATATGTGATAATGTTGTCAAGGTTGGGCCAGAGAAGAATGGTAGTTCCATTAGTACCAGAGCTGATGTTCTTCTACCCAGGCCATTGGAGTCCAACGTAGTGCTGGATGTGCATTATATAGCATGTGGGGTAAGGCATGCTGCTCTAGTCACTAGGCAGGGTGAAGTCTTCAGCTGGGGTGAAGAATCTGGTGGACGGCTTGGTCATGGAGTCGGAAAAGATGTCACTCAACCTTTTCTAGTGGAATCATTAACATTTTGCAGTGTTGATTTTGTTGCATGTGGGAGTTTCACATGTGCAGTTACAATGGCTGGTGAACTTTACACGTGGGGTGATGGCACACACTATGCTGGGCTCTTAGGTCATGGTACAGATGTGAGTCACTGGATACCAAAAAGAATTGCAGGCCCTCTTGAGGGACTTCAAATTGCAATTGTTACATGTGGACCATGGCATACTGCCTTGATAACATCAACTGGACAGCTTTTCACTTTTGGAGATGGAACTTTCGGTGTTTTGGGCCATGGAAATAGCGAAAGTGTTTCGTACCCAAGAGAGGTTGAATCGCTAGCAGGTTTGAGGACAATTGCTGTTGCATGTGGAGTGTGGCATACTGCTGCTGTGGTTGAGGTGATTGTAACCCAGTCTAGTGCAAGTTTTTCATCTGGAAAATTGTTCACCTGGGGAGATGGTGACAAAAATCGCCTTGGACATGGTGATAAAGAACCAAGGCTGAAGCCTACCTGTGTGCCTGCACTTATTGATTACAATTTTCACAAAATTGCCTGTGGGCACAGTTTGACTGTTGGCCTGACTACATCTGGGCGTGTTTTCACAATGGGAAGTACAGTGTATGGTCAACTAGGGAATCCTCAGTCCGACGGAAAGCTGCCTTGCTTGGTAGAAGACAAGCTTGCAGCTGAATCTGTTGAGAAATCTCTTGCGGTGCATATCATGTGGCTGTGTTAACATCCAAAATGAGGTTTACACATGGGGTAAAGGAGCTAATGGGAGGTTGGGCCATGGTGATATAGAAGACAGGAAAGCACCCACTCTAGTTGAAGCATTAAAGGATCGTCATGTTAAATTTATTGCTTGTGGCTCAAATTATACAGCTGCTATATGTCTTCATAAATGGGTCTCTGGTGCTGAGCAGTCGCAGTGCTCCGCTTGTAGACAGGCTTTTGGCTTCACAAGAAAGCGACATAATTGCTACAACTGTGGATTAGTTCATTGCCATGCTTGCAGTTCTAGGAAAGCACTACGGGCTGCATTGTCACCTAATCCCAGCAAACCATATCGTGTATGTGATTCATGTTTTGTGAAGCTATCTAAGGTAGCAGAAGCTGGAGCCAACAACCGGAGAAATTCTGGACCACGACTTTCAGGTGAAAACAAGGATAAACTAGACAAGGCTGATCTTAGATTGGCCAAGTCAGCAATGCCATCTAACTTTGATTTGATCAAACAATTGGACATAAAAGCAGCTAAACAAGGAAGAAAAGCTGATACATTCTCTTTAGGTCGCTCCTCTCAAGTATCTTTATTGCAGCTGCGAGACGCTGTTATGTCTACAGCTGTTGATGTCGTCGAACTGTTCCTAAGCCAATTGTCACAACCTCGAGTGTTAGTTCAAGGTCTGTCTCTCCTTTTTCGAGGAAAACTAGCCCTCAAGGTCTGCAACACCAGTTCCTACAACATCAGGTCTATCTTTCTCCAAGAGCATTAGTGATAGTCTAAAGAAGACAAATGAGCTTCTGAATCTGGAAGTGCATAAGTTACGGGTGCAGGTATATCAGAAACTTCAATCTGTGTCATTTCTTGGTTCTAAGAACTGGGAAAATAAGTTATTGGGTCCCTAATCTTTGTTATCATGAACTTGATTCAGGTAGAAAGCCTTAAGAAGCGATGTGAATTGCAAGAATTGGAGCTCAGCAATCAGCAAAAAGGCTCAGGAAGCTATGGCATTAGCTGCTGATGAATCTGCTAAATGTAAAGCTGCAAAAGAAGTGATCAAGTCACTTACAGCACAGGTTATATTCGGTTTTGACTAATATGACCTTAATTTTTTAAGAAAAAGTTTAGTGGTATTTTATTAATCAGTGGCTTCTATGTTTATGCTTAATGAAGTACATATGTCAAATATTTTTGTCCAAGTTGTCTATGTTCGCTTCTGAATGTCCCCCACTCCTTTCAACAAAGTTGAAAATGGAAAAGAAGGAAAAAGAACCCAAACACTTTATACCTTATAGCAAGATTTTGCGAAGGCAAAGCATCCATTAGTATACCAAAAAGAGGGATGACCTAATGGTAAAGTAGGTTCCTATGGCCAAAATGTCATAGGTTCGAACTCCACTAATGCTTCTATAGGTCTGAGCCTGTAGGTTATTGCACATGAACATGGGTTTTATCTACTGCACACTGGAGGTAGCGGTTGCGAGTTTCCCATGAATCCAAAAAGATGGAGTCAAACTAGAATATGTTTAACTAACAAAAAGACTGCAACCTAAGAGATTCCAATTTTGAGAGTAGATGTTTTCACATGGCTGGGCAATTAAATATCTGATTACTTTGTATGTTATTCTTTGACCGAGCTTGTTTCACTCCTGCTTCACTTGCTGCTGAATGCTGTTTCATTGGTCAAGCTCACTTTTGTTTTCCTGTCTGATGATTTGAATGAGTTTTTAAGTGCTAATAGATTTGTTGATCTGAGCTTTTTTTTGCGATCCAGCTTAAAGATATGGCAGAAAGGTTGCCACCTGGGGCTTATGACCCTGAAAGCCTCAAACTAGTTTACTTGCCAAATGGATTGGAATCAAATGGCATACACTATTCTGGTGCAAATGGAGAAAGGAACTCAAGATCAGACGATCTCAACAGCTCTTACTTGGCTTCTCACCCTGCAACAGACTCAGGTGTGCCAAATGGGCGCAAGGTCCATCTCAATTGCTCCGAGATCCTACTGGAAGCAGTGAAAGTGTCTTGGATGCTCAAGGACTCGAGCGAGGCCCCTCAAATGGAACAAATGACCACCTGGATGCTCGACTTCCTAATGGTGGTGGAGTTCTTCAGTCCTACAGTAGCAGTGTGTCTGAAAGTCTTGATGGGAAAGAATCTATAACTAAGCGTGACAGTGATGCTGGCTCGAAATCTAGAAACTTAGCAGTCCCAGGCAGTGCTAGCCAAATTGAAGCTGAATGGATTGAACAGTACGAACCGGTGTGTATATAACACTTGTAGCCCTTCGAGATGGAACTAGAGATCTCAAGCGTACGCTTCAGGTATTCACCTTCCTCTTGTCTTGTTCTAATCAATATATCTCTGCTTTTCTGTATTGTACCTAAATAAATATGCATAAAATACAGCCGGAGGAGATTCGGGGAACACCAAGCAGAGACGTGGTGGTCGGAGAACCGAGAAAAAGTTTATGAGAAATACAACGTGCGAGGATCAGACAAGTCATCGTTCACCGGGCAGGCTACCCGAAGATCGGAGGGAGGTATTTCGCCTTCTTCCCAGATTTAGGTAAAAACAGAGGCTATTGGAGAAGTTGAGCATGATCTGGTAGTTGTCAAAGACCATTTGGAGAAACAGACATATTCCTATCTTTGGCCCTCTCGCACATTCCTCGGCCTTTGCTTTTATTCTTTGTCATAATCATTTTGTTTTATTTAAATGTTTTCTTCGATTTCATCCGCAAGGAAAAGGGCATCCACCTGCTTTTATGCTCATATTGTGTATATATTAATCTCTCGAGTTATTATAATTACATTCATGGCGGATTTTTGTCTTCTTACTTTCGTTCAGCATAGCTTCTGTTTGGGAGGATTGTTGCCGACTCGTAGATAGAAAGTAAAATTATAATAATACATCCGAAATTAGAAAGTAAAAGTACTCATGTCTAAATGAATTACTTATTATGCCTTGAGATGATTTATATTATCATCTTTGTACTCGAATTTTACTTCTATGGATTATGTTACATTGCAGCAAATATTAGGGTGGCTAACCGGGTTTGGTAGTCGGTGCCGATACGACGAAATTTATCGGTATTGGGTTCCGATTACCGAAAATCGGATACACGGGTCGGGTCGGGTATTATATATTTATATTGTCGGTATCGGTATACCGTCGGTGTCGGTATACCGAATACGAATTATTTAATATAAATTCATTATATATATATATATATATATATATCGGTATATATATTTTAATATATATATATATATATATATATATATATATATACATATATATTAAACAGACCTTTAATAAAAAGATTGTATCATGCGCCAAAGGATTGATCCTAGACACGCCGCTTTGTAAAGCGTAAGTCGGCTTGAAACCAATGAACCAAGTTGTCATTTATATATCGAAAGGTTAATTATATAAATAAAGGGTAATTAGGGTATCAGAATACCCGACTAAAAAACCAATTCGGGTCGGGTTTTATTTTTTGTAAAATCGGGTCGGTGCCGATTTTTCGAGTAGTACCGACCCGACCGATTAGACACCCCTAGCAAATATGTATAAAGCTATTGTTCCTTCAACTGAATCAGTGTAAATTCAGCAGTTATTTCATAGCTTCGTCCACAGATTGGTATTGGATTTAAGGAAAAAGCTAGCAGTTGTCGGTATTAACATATAAATATAAGTATTCCTTATTATTTTGTATTTTCTAAATAGTATTCTTAAAATTTTCATATAGTACTAATCGTAAAATTAAGGGTAAATATCAATTTAAATTCTAAACTATCATGTTTTATCAAAATATCACGAACTTTCAAAATATCAATTTAAAACCCAAACTATCATATTTGTATCAAAAATACCCCGTATTCGGGATAGTTTGGGGTTTAAATTGATCAAATATGATAGTTTGAGGTTTAAATTGATATTTTGAAAGTACATGATATTTTGATAAAACATGTATAGTTTAGGGTTTAAATTGATATTTACCCTAAAATTAATATGTTAAAATTATATTATTGTCATGAAGAACTTAGATCTTGGTGATTTTATGTTGATCTAAACCTTGATAATGTTTTATGTGAGTATGAGCTCAACGACCATCACTTTGACTTGTTATGGATGAGAGTTACATGAGATAATCCAAGATTCTATGCATCTTGGGTGGTGGCAGTGCTTGTATGTTATACTAGTTACCTGTATCGAGTCGCCGTATCCGTTCAGGATGATGGCGTCCTTAAAGAGCTCAAAAGGTTTATAAACCCTAGATGTTGAGTTAGCTCAAGTACAATAATAAGGTTGAATGGTACTACTTAAGGAATTAAAGAGATTAATTATTTTAAGCAGTCAGAATGCTATAAATAATTAATGGACGTGCGATATCTTAAATACGAGAAATCGTAAGTCTAAGTGCAAGCCCGACTTAACTTCGATAATAAAGGAGCAAGTCAACATTTATTCTCTAATGAAATGAATAAATGTTTATGAATTAATTTATATTCTAGGCTGAGCATAAGGTAATTAATTCATTTTATGCTCATATTTATTCCTTGTATTTGATCTGTCTTGGCCCATCAAAGTGCATTCTTCTTTGAAATTTTTCACCCCCCTAATAGAGTCCCATTGGGACTGTTCTATTCTCGATATCTAGGTAGATATTATATGATATTATTAGATATCGAGAGATATTATCCGATATCATTAGATATCAAGAGATATTATCTGATATTATTAGATATCAAAAGATAATTATTATAGATATGATTGCATTTATTAGATATGCAGAGATCCTATCTAAATATGATTCTAGGAATGCATTATAAATACAAGATGAGAGAAAATCAGAAGGAATCTTTATTCTTTCTTCTTGAGATTTTCAAAAATCTCACAGTGAAAAGAAGGAGGCTAATTTTTGCAGTATTCTCCATAGATTGCTCTCACTCCGTATTGAAGAATAGACATCCGGGATACAGTCCGGAAGATCAAAGCTGGAGTCTATCATTGATCTTATATCAGAAATTCACGGTAAACACGAGTGGCGCTAACGTGTTGCAATTAATTATATAGATGCATGCTAGGTATATAATCAATGTATGGTGAATCAAACATCCAAGATAGATAATCGGGAAGAGGGTAAATCAGATTTCCTACACTCACAAAGTCTACAAAGCGAAGAATTTTCTCTCTGGACTCGAGGAAGCTCTAATAGCATTGTATAACTCTCGTCATTATACAGAAGAGAAGGGTTTGAGAAAGGATCGATGAGACAAAGCCTTATTCATTCTCAAATATGAAGATGACATTCTCATGGTTCGAGATATATGTGGACAACATTATATTTGGATCAAAGTCGATAAGTTATGCAAGATGTTTGTTGAAGTAATGACGGATAAATTCAAAGTATCTATGATGGGAGAAATGAACTTCATCCTAGGACTACAAGTAAAGCAATCGGTGAAGGCATCTTCATAAGTCTATCCAAATATACCGAGGAGCTAATAAGCAAATTCAAGTTCATCATACCAAAGTTGTAGAGATTCATATGAACACAAGCGGAAGGTGGAACACGGTATTGAAGAAAACCGATAGATCACACCAAATCTGGATGAATCATTGGATCACTACTATACCTTTCGCCACAGACTCGATATATCATATGTAGTAGGAGTATGTTCAAGATATTGTCGATCCAAAGTAAGCTCATCTCGCAAGCGGCAAAATGATATTAAGATAGCGAAAGGAACATCGAATATCGATTTATGGTATCTTGCTGGCGATAACTTTGAACTTTCAGGTTATTATCGTTCTGATTTTGCAAGTTGCAGAATAGACAGGAAATCAACTTCAAGAATGTGCCAATTCCTTGGAAGTAAACTTATTTCATGGTTATCAAAGAAGCAGATATCAGTATCCACGTCCACTATTAAAGCTGAATACATGGCTACTGGTAGTCGATGTTCTCAGATTCTTTAGCTGAAGCAACAACTGGGAGATTATGAAGTCGCAACAAGTGAAGTACCCATATACTACGACAGCTCTAATGCAATAGCCATCATTCTGAATTCAGTCCTACACACAAGATGTAAGCATATTGATGTCGACGTTATTTTATTCGAGATCAAGTTGAAAAGAAAGACATCATTGTTGAGAAAATTCACACGAATATTCAAAGAGATGATATTCTCATAAAGCCATTTGCTGAAGAAAGATTTAATTTGCCATGTGGAGAACTAGGATTGCTGAACCCCAAAGAGTGAAAATTTGAAGCTGATGATGCTCTACTGACAAAGAGCAACAATACTGATTTAAGGATAGATCACTACCGAAATATCTTACTAATGGTCATCAACTGCTCAAATATCAGCAATATTAGTTCAGGGAATCTTCTTTGAAATATCATACTGACGATCATCAGTTGCTCAGATATCAACAATACTAATTCAAGGGGGAATCACTAATGAGATGTTCTCGACGGACTTCAACTGATCAACGACCAAAGCTGGTCAATAACCAACAATTGGTATTCCTTCAGCAATTGGTATCAATCGATCAATACCGATCATTACTACTAACGAGGTATCAATGGTATCGTGATTGCAATGTTCGGTGGTTAGCGACTCAATGGTTTAAACATAGACCCAAAATTTATTCTCCTATTATGGATGTCATTACGTTTTATTATTTAGATATATATGGCGGTTATCATGAATATAGATATACAATTAGTGGAGTCGAGGCCACATTTTGTATGGGTCACTATATGCGGATATTTGTATGAAAGTCACGATGGACTCAATACTTCTAAACTTGCAACATATATCTTATATGTTTTGATGGATCCTCGGGTTACGTACTTGTGTATGGGAAGAGATTACACCGTTAGACAAATTTAAAATAATTTCTTTTCACAAGATTGACTAGCTACCGTGGCGATGGTCGGGTAATCGACGATTCGATCGATGTCGATCTTCTTGGTTAGTTCGATAAGGAGTCGTGTCTTGGTGATATCAATTAGCAAACATACTGACTGCTGAGACAGTTGGTCAATTGGACAGATAAGTGACGTGCATGCGGAATGTGGTGGTTACTGTATTTACTTTACTGAAAACTTAAATTGGCTTTAAAACACTTAGTGATAAATGCGTATTTTACACGTTTATTGTTGATATTTAAAGATGATTTTAGATCAATAAAGTGTGTTTATGTCTTGGATCTCAATGCTTTTACATATTTTTGGAAGATACTGCTCTTGGGTTCATTTTTGGTGTTTTATAGGCTTATAAGTTGAAAATCGAAGCATGGAACGAAGAACGAGCAGACGAAGGGCAAAAACCATACCTAGCAACCGCCTTCGCGGCCGCTAAGGCGGGCGCGAGTGAAATATATGCGCACAACTGATGGCTCGCGACCGGCTGGCGACCGCTAGGTCGGCCGCGAAATCATTTTGCCACTCCCGGTGACCGCGAGATAGTGCCCGTGAGCTACCCAGCGTGCGAAGGAGCTCGCCGATTACTCGCAACCATGGCTAGCGACCGCGAGCCAGGTCGCGAAGCTTACCTAGCGGTCGCAAGTCAAGTCGCAAGCGAAGAAGACGTGCGCACGAAGTTCACCTAGCGACCGAGCTCGCGACCGCGAG
This sequence comes from Salvia rosmarinus, assembly GCA_036937905.1. Lineage (NCBI taxonomy): Eukaryota > Viridiplantae > Streptophyta > Magnoliopsida > Lamiales > Lamiaceae > Salvia > Salvia rosmarinus. The sequence continues at coordinate 59,592,262 of CM072813.1, forward strand.
CTCGGCCGCGAAGCGCAGTGGAAGGCCCAAAAATTAGGGTTTCTAGCTTTACCTATAAATAGGGCATCGCCCCCTCGCGCCTCCAAGGCCGCTCCAGACCTCAAATTGACGTTTTTCCTCGGTTTTCATTATTTTCATACTTTTGCACTCTAGTTTTGATTTAGATTGATTCTAGCTTTAGTTTTCCATTATTCTACATTAGTTCTACGGTTTATTATCGATTTGGAACGTTTTCGTCCGAACGAATTACATTCTTTTCTCGTTTTCCGCTGAGGTTGGGATTTGAACCCAACGATTGTTCTTCAGACGCTTCCCTACGGGTTTTATCAATTTAATTTCTGTTTTTATGGTTAATTCGTATTTTATTCCGTTAATTATGTCTAGCTAAATTTACATTTCTAATCCAGGGTTTGCATGATTCTATCATAAATGTTGTGATTCACGCTATCGTTATTTAACTTCCCGGCATTGATTCATGATTCTTGGTGCTTATTTATATGTGTTGATTTCCGATCAATCTTGATGCATATCTAGTTGCCAGTTAATTTCTTAACAGTTTTAATTGTCAATCGATCTTGAATGCATGATACGGATAAGCCTTGAGTCGTAGCTGAGATAGGAACATTCGTAGGAAACATATTCTTTGTGATCCTTTTGAGTTGCTTATTTTCCTCTAGAGGAATGATAATAGGAAAAATTAGTAATCAAGCGCCACAATTGTAAATGGCGAAATTGTTGGTTACATATGTGATCTTCCAGCTTGTCTGGATTAAATTGGTTAATAGGAAGCAGGATAAACATACGTTGTGAATATGATTAATGCATCCCTAGGGTTAGTCTTTATCTCCTATTATCTCTTTGAGTTTTTATTGCTTTAGTTTATTTTCAAGTTGTCACCTTTGCTTTGGATTTAATATCCGGAGCCTTAAAACCTTTAAAACCAAATCTGTGCTTGGATAATGATGAATTATTGTTGAGTTAGATTCTGTATTTTCGCATTACAATCCCTGTGGATACGATACTTTGCTTACCTTATACTTGCGCGTTTTTTTTTCGTGTTAGAAAAGTGAGCGATCAAATTTTGGCGCCGTTGCCGGGGATTGTTAAGATTATATAGGAATAACTTGATAATTCGGAATTATTAATTCAAGTTGTATTTTTATTTTATTTTTCTTTGCTTGTCGGATTCTAATTTCGTTGTTTCTCTCCAGGTAGTTTATGATCACAAGGTCCCGAGGACCTCCTGAGCCATTGTTAGATCCAGAGATCGAGACTACTCAAAGGAGAAAGAGACGAGAGAAGAAAAGGCAAGAGATGGCAGCAAATCCGAACAACGGGGGTGTTCCTCCCAACGGGGGTGTACCTCCTGAACAAGCTGCACGTCTTCTGGCAGAATTTATGGAGATGCAACGTCAGATGGCGAACATGGGAATTCTAGTCCCTAATCGGAGGCGAGACATCTAAACTACATGTATCGACCTCCTACCGAGCAATTTCGAGGAGGCGGATGGGGCACCGGGGTGAATGCGAATAACCGAGTTGAAGCCGCCCTAATCGGCATGGTTCGAGGATAACAGCTCGGAGGAGGAGTGACGGAAGATCCGAATGCCCATTTCAAGATATTCCTCAACATTTGTGACACCATCAAGCAGAATGGGGTGCCACAAGATACGATCGGATCGCATGTTTGGATTTTCATTGCACAATCAAGCAAAGGGCGGTTCAAGAGTTTAGATCGTCTTGGAATCAGCAGTTGGGGAATCTTTGCGAAAAGTTTCTCTCAAAGTACTTTCCACCGGCTAAAGCACAGAAGATCATAGCCGATATTTCCCACTTCTCCCAGTTAGGAGATGAGTCATTGTTTGAGTCGTGGGAGAGATTTAGGGGCTTGTTGAGAAAGTGCCATAACATGGATTTTCTAGAGAGCGAGAAATTACAGGTTCTATAGTGGGTTGACACCTCACGACGAGTATTGTTGATGCATCGGCGGAGGATGCACCTAAATCGGCGAGTGGAGGAAGCTAGCGAATTCTAGAAGAGATGGTCGCTAATAGCTATCAATGGTCTATGGAGAGGACACGGTGGTAAAGCGGCTATTGTCGGCGATGCTAAATACGATAATCGATGGGCGGTTCACCCTTCCGAGAAGCCGATTCGAGAAGGAAAGGAAAGCAAAGGAGTTTTCACGTCAATGCTGCAGAGGCTGATATGAATGAGGCGGAAGATGTGAGTTACATAAATAAGAGGAACCGTCCTGGGGGGAATCCGGCATACAATCCGAATAACAGAAGTCATCCTAATTTCTCGTATGCCAACCCCAACAATTTTCAACAACCTCCTCCAGGTTTCTCAGTTCAGAATGGAGTGATTCAAGAGACGAAGAAACCGAGTCTAGAGGACATGATGCAGCCGTTGGTTGTGAGCAACCAACAATTGGCGATGAATCATAATTCGTTCATAAGCAATACCGGGCAGAAGATAAATCATCTGGAGTCTACTGTGACGGCTATGGGTAAACATATGAAGATGATGGAGAATCAAATCAGTCAGATAGCCGCACGTGAGCAGGCAACACAAGTCGGGCCAATTTTCGAGTGTCTGAGGTAAACCCTAAAATGATCGTAATGCCATTCAATTGAGGTGGGCGAGCTTATCAAAACCACACGGAGAAGAGCGGCGAAGCGAGGCGACAAAGGAGCACCTCACGGCGGTGAGGAATCGGTCGATGGCGTTTACGAGGACTGCGGTGACCACGCGGTCGCTAGAGAAAGCAGCGCGCGAAATCGGACGAGAGTTGGGAGGAGACCCGACCGAGCTCGCGACCATGAGCCCGGCCGCGAAGAAGAGCGCAAGCAGCCAGACGGCTAGCGACCGCACCGCGGTCGCGAGGAAGGCGCGGCGACTCCGGCAAGGGCATATCCGACCTACAACCCTCGATTCCGTTTCGAGTCGATTGGCCAAGACCAAGTACGATGAGAAGCTGACCCGCTTTATGGAGATGTTTCAAAAGGTTCATATCAATATTCCTTTACTTGATGCACTCCGAGACATGCCGGGATACGTGAAGTTTTTAAAAGATGCTGTCGCAAATAAAAAGAAGCTCGGGAAATTCGAGACGATAAATCTGTCTTAAGAGTGCAGTGCTGTACTGCAGAAGAAATTTCCGCTCAAACAGAAGGATCCAGGCAGCTTCACCATAGCATGTGTCATCGGAAGACAAACATTCTCCAAGGTTCTATGTGATTTGGGGACAAGCATCAATTTGATGCCGTTGTCCATTTTTAATAGATTGGAGATTGGAGAGATCAAGCCGACTACCATTGCTCTTGGATGGCGGACACATCGATGACCTATCCGAAAGGGATAGTGGAGGGCGTGCTCGTGAAAGTTGAGATTTTATCTTCCAGTGATTCGTGGTTCTCGACATGCGGAGGATGGGAACACGCCTCTTATTCTAGGAGACCGTTCTAGCTACCGGCCGAGCAGCGATGAGCGTGCAAGATGGAGATCTCACCTTCGTGGTCAACGATGAGGAGATGAAAATCTCTATTTATGATGCAATGAAGCAACTCAAGAGAAGGCGATGGGCGAATGTCATGTTATCGAGCAAATTCCTTCCACTCAAGTGCAATCGGTGATCCGGTGGAGTTTTGTATGCGAACTCGATTTTCTCACCCGAGACCTTGATGAGGCGTGTGATGAGATCTTAGAGTATCTTGAGTCCATCGATGAAGTCGAGGCCCTCCCAGTCGAGTGCCTTATCTAGGCGTGAGGAAGCCCGTTGGAGGAGAGGATCTTTGTGGTGAAGAAGGAAGAGACCACACCCAAGATGGAGTTGAAGGAGCTGCGGACCACCTTCAAGTATGCCTTTCTAGGCGGCGATGAGGCGTGCCCGATGATAGTATCTTGACTTTATCGGATGAGGAGTCGCGTAAACCGATGGTTGTCTTTGAAACAATATAAGTCTGCGATTGGGTGGACTATCTACGATATCGAGGGGTCACCCTTCGATTTGTATGCACCGAATCTGTTGGAGGATGAGTATAAGCAAAGGTGCAACCTCAACGTTGCTGAATCCATAATGCGAGAGGTCGTGAGGAAGGAAGTGTTGAAGCTTTTAGATCTGCGGCATGATCTATGCTATATCGAACGAGTGGGTTAGCCCGACTCAGTGGTATCGAAAGGGGTATCACGGTGATCGAGATGAGACGAATGAGCTTGTGGCGACAAGACTCGTGATGGGATGGCGGTTTGCATAGACTATCGTGCTCGAACACGACCACAAGGAAGGACCATTTCCCATTGCCCTTCATTGACCAGATGTTGGACAGACTGGCGAGCTATGAGTTCTATTGTTTCCTAGATGGATATTCGGGGTACAATCAGATTGCCATCGCCCCTGAAGATCAGCACAAGACGGCGTTCACGTGCCCTTATGGTGTTTTTGCCTATAGAAGAATGCCATTTGGATTGTGCAATGCTCCAGCCACTTTCCAAAGGTGCAAGATGTCCATCTTCCATGGATTAATTGAAAATATTATGGAAGTTTTCATGGACTATTTTTCAGTATTTGGCTCTTCGTTCGACCATTGTCTCCACAATCTATCACAAGTGCTACAAAGATGTGAGGAGGCTAATCTAGTTCTCAATTGGGAGAAGTGCCATTTCATGGTGAAGGAAGGTGTGGTGCTTGGCCACAAAGTCTCGCCAAAGGTTTGGAAGTGGATCGAGCAAAGATAGTAGCAATCGAGAAACTACCTCCCACAAATGTCGAATCCGTGAGGAGTTTTCTCGGTCATGCGGGCTTCTATAGAAGATTCATCAAGGACTTCTCTGCGATCACGAAGCCCTTGTGTGGTGCTCGAGAAAGATACAAAGTTTGTGTTCACGGTGAGTGCTTGGGGCGTTTGAGAAATTGAAGCTAGCCACGATATCGACCCAGTTTTGGTATCACCAGTTGGGTCAACCATTCGGTGATGTGCGATGCTAGTGATTGGGCATTGGGAGGCGTGTTGGGGCGAGAAGCGAGACAAGCTTTTCGAGTCATCTATTATGCAAGTAAGACGCTCGACTCGGCTCAAATGAACTACACCACTACCGAGAAGGAATTACTTGTTGTGGTCTATGCTTTTGATAAGTTTAGACCTTATTTGGTGGGCACCCACACCATTGTCCACACTGACCATGCCGCCATTCGTCATCTATTCGCGAAGAAAGACTCGAAGCCGAGATTGGTAAGATGGATCCTCCTTCTTCAAGAGTTCGACATGAAGATCAAAGATAGAAAGGGCTGCGATAATGTGGTTGCCGACCACTTATCGAGATTAGAGAAGCCAGTCGAAGGAAAGGATAAGAAGATTGGGATCAAGGAGAACTTCCCAGACGAGCACATCTTGAGCATCATTGATCACACACCATGGTATGCCGATTTTGTAAATTACTTGGTGATTGGAGTTTTACCTCCATCGTGCAGTCCTCATCAGAAAAAGAAGTTTCTCCACGATGTCAAGTTTTATTATTGGGATGATCCCCATCTCTACCGCCGATGTGCCGATGGTCTGATACGTCGCTGTGTTCCCCAAGGAGAATGGGAGAACATAATCCACGAGTGCCATAGTTCTTTAAATGGAGGACATTTTGCAGCGGCCAAGACGGCGGCAAAGGTTTGCCAAAGTGGATTCTATTGGCCTTCGATCTTCAAGGACTGCCAATCGTTTATCAAGAGTTGTGACCGCTGTCAAAGAATGGAAAACGTCACTAAGAAAGACGAGATGCCACAGAAGCCCATCATGGAAGTGGAACTATTTGACGTATGGGGGATCGACTTCATGGGTCCGTTTCCCATGTCTTGTGGTTACACGTACATCTTACTCGCTGTGGAGTATGTTTCCCGATGGGTAGAGGCGATTCCCACTGCCACGAACGACTCCAAGGTAGTGATCAAGTTTCTCCACAAGAATATTCTGACTCGATTTGGAGTGCCGAGAGTGTTGATCAACGACGGAGGGTCGCATTTCAATAATAAGTGGCTAGGCAATGTCCTAGCTAAGTATGGCATGAAGCATAGAGTCACCTCCCCATATCATCCGCAAGCGAATGGGCAAGCCGAACTCGCCAACTGAGAGATAAAGCAAATTTTGGAGAAATCGGTTGTGAATAGGAAAGATTGGGCCAAGCAATTGGATGATGCCCTTTGGGCCACCGGACTGCTTACAAAGCTCCCATCGGGCTATCTCCATATCAAATGATATTTGTTAAATCGTGCCATTTACCGGTTGAATTGGAGCACAATGCTTATTTGGCCATGAGGAGAATCAACATGGATTTCAAAGAGGCCGGTTTGATGAGAAGTGAACAATTGTTGGAACTTGATGAGTGGAGGAATGAAGCTTTTGAAAATTCCCGGATATACAAGGAAAGAGCTCGGAAATTCCACGACCTTCACATTTGTTCCAAAGTTTGCTCCGGTAATGAGGTTTTACTTTACAATGCTCGACTTCGTCTCTTCCGGAAAGCTTAAGTCGAGATGGTCGGGGCCGCATTGCGCTCACCGAGCTCACACCAATGGGAGTTATGAATTGCTAAACTCAAGTGGAAATATTTTCAAGGTGAACGGCCAATACCTCAAATCCTACATCAAGTCACACTTCGACCGAGAAGTCAAGGTGACCAAGCTCAACGAACCATGATGAGAGGTAACGTCGAGCTAGCGACGATAACTCTAGCACTGGTTGGGAGGTAACCCAATAGTTTTACATGCTTTTTGTTTTGTCGTTTTTGTTTTTGTTTGTTTTTCTTTGTTTTGTCGTGTCCTTTGTGTTCGTTTTTGAGTCCCAAGGTGTTTAATGGCTTTATTAAAAAAAAAGGCATTCCTTGCGACCAGCCTCGCGACCGTGAGAAGTGGTCGCGAAAAAACGGGCAGTGGTTGTTTTGGCTGCGAGAAAACAAGTGCTCAGCATTTACGCATACCTCACGATCGAGCTCGCGACCGTGAGCCCGGCCGCGAGGCATGCCCCGACCCGAAAATGGACGCGACCCACGTGTTTTCTGTTGGATTTGTATACTGAAAGCAGTTTTGGTTGAGCTTGTATACAATGTTTCCTGTTACCACTATTACAAGCTCCTATCTGAATTGATTACTTGATTGCATATATCGTGTCCCTTATCTCATATATAAGTTAGATCATAAAGGTGTAGAAGATCACAAAAGTCTGTATGATTGGTCAAGCTTAATGAGATATAAAAAGAATCACAGCTGAGACAACTTGAGGACGAGTTGTCGGTATAAGCTGCGGTATAGATAAGAAGTGACTTGACTTGGTTGCTTGTCTATGCTGGTACGTCTCTGACGTATTGATGGATCACAGTGAGATGAGTTCTTCTATCTGACCATCGTGAAGAACCTAGATCTCGGTGACTTACGATGATCTAAACCTCGATAAGGTATTAGGTGAGTATGAGTTGCTGACCATCACTTTGACTTGTTATGGGTGAGGGTTATATGTTCTAACCCAATATTCTCCGTATCTTGGGTGGTGGCGGTGTTTTATGTCATGCTAGTTATCATGTCGAGTCACCGTATCCGTTTAGGATGATGGCGTCCCTTAAGGAGCTCAAAGGTTTATTGTACTAAACCCCGCAGTTGAGTTAGCTCAAGTACAATAATAAGGTTGAGTGATACTACTTAAGGAATTAAAGATATTAATTATTTTAAGCGATCGAATGCTCTAAATAATTAATGGACGCATGATATCTTAAATACGGGATTCGTAATGTCTAAGTGCAAGCCCGACTCAACGGTAATAAAGGGTAAGTCAAGATTTATTCTCTAGTGGCATGAATGAATGTTTATAAATTAATTTATGTTACGGCTGAACATAAGATAATTAATTTATTTGAGGCCCATCTTTATTCCTTGCATTTGATCCCTGGGTTGGCCCATCTAGGCCCGAAGCTAGGAGGAAAATCGGCGCCCTCTATCTCTCTATGGATATGATTCGATTCTCTTTATCCATAAGGATATTGTTATATTTATGAGATATGCATGGATCATTTCCTTATGGGATTATGGTAATGCATTATAAATATAAGGTAAGAGATAAAATCAAAGTTAATCTTCAATTATCCTATCATTATTCTTGAAAATCACTATAGTCTTAGTGAGGATTTTTCGAAAATTATTAGAGAGAAAGAGGGTGATTTTCTGTAGCATTCTCCATAGATTATCCTCACTCGATATTGGAGATTGGGCAACCGGGATACAGTCCAGAAGATCAAGCACGAGTTTCGATCCGTTCATCCCCGACAGATTCAAAGGTAAACACGAGAAAACCCCTACGTGTTGCAATTAATTATATAGGTGCATGCTAGGAATATAATCAATGTATGGTGAATTAAACATCCAAGATAGATCATCGGGAGAGGGTTAAAATCAGATTTCCCTACATTTTCTCTTCATTTTTAACCCTTCCCCCCATTTTTTACACACACACACGCATATTACAGCAAACACTCTCTCTCAAGCACCATAGCCCTAAGTTCTTCACTTTACTTGAAATTTTCACCTCTAATCCACTCAAGGTATGCTTCATTTACTTAATTCTTCTTGAATTTACGCTTTTTAGCATGATTTAGAGGCGTTTTGTCCATTATATCTTCTTGTTGTGGATTATTGAATATTTGAGGAACTAGGGCTTCTATTGCAAAAATTACTTGGTGTTTGAGCATGATTGTTTCAATGTTAGGTCTATTAATGTTCTTAGATGCATATTGTTGGTTTAATTTTCCTACATTGTTGAATTGGGTTGAAATTTTTTTAAAAAACCTTATTTTTCTGTGTCACAAGACCATGACCGGGCTCGCGATCATGAACGTCCACAAGACCTCTCTGTGCGAGTGCCTTCGGTTGCTTTGTTTGCGGGCACGAATTTCTACCTCGCGACCTCCCTCGCGACCGCGAGGTTGGCCGCGAGGCGAGCTCAACTACATTTTGATGCGTTTTGGATGTGTGCGTTTTCTCTCCTTGTTTCACATTGTTAGACCATATGTTAGTATAGGGAACAATTTTGCTAAGTTTAAGTTCGGGAGGTCTATATATTGTTATGGGTTGCCGTTTTCTTCGCTTTCCTTTTAATAAGTACATGAGCTAACGTTGACTTATCTTTAGGTACATTATGTCGCGGCTTCCGCCACAAACGAAAGGGCGAGGAGGTCGCCTCTTCGCATGATGACACACATGATTAATTCGAACCCGAAACCTTTGGGGTGCGATTGCCAACTTCCTCGTCGAGGATAGGTGGAGGAGATTGGTGCAACCACGGCACATGCACTCACGATTTATGTGCATAGAGGCGTGCTGAGCCATGGGGATAGCCAATGATGTCACGAGGCTAGCGAGAGATCCGCTTATACTGTTATCACGACCAACTATTTGACATACCGGATCCTCACTCTGGAATTCATCGACCGTCCGAGTACACAAGTCACATGGGTGCCGGACTATATCACTTTCGGATGGATAATGAGCCACGCCAACTCTCGGTGGATGGTGAATGGAATCATCAATGGTGATCCCGAGGGTCAATACATCGGAGATTTAGAGACCACGCCACGAATGTGTGGCCTTTGTTCGTGGACACCACTCTTGAGCGAGAACCGTCATATGACGCCCAGAGCCAACGCAAGTTCCATAGGAACCCGCGTGCGCTTCTTTCACCGCGATCACCTTCACCATCCATGGCGCAACAATCTTGCACGGTCCTTTCACAGGACATGAGTCTCTTAATTGGGCTGTGACTCGACATAAGATGCATGCCGGCATGTTCCTTGCATAACACTTTCGGATCTGGTCGAGGTCTCGGGAACGCACGAATATGCATAGGAGGATTCGTTACCCCATTCTTGATTTCTTGGGGTGACGATGCGTGAGTCCTATCTCTCAAGATATCTTCATGGACAAGCCACATCTATATGTCGAGGCGTTTTGAAGAGACACCGAGCCGTTACCTCGGGTCGCTATATGACAAGCACGACCGATCTATGCCTCACCGCCAAACATGGATCTCACCGTTTAAGCGATTTGGTGCGTGAGGCTAATTGAACTTGCGCTCGGTCTTCACTACTCATGGATTCGGCGCTGAACGCGCAAGGCGAGATCGAGAGAGCGGCATGAGGAGAAAGCCGGCGGGAGGAGCAAGCCGAGAAGGATGTGGCACCGAGAGGCAGCGGCATATTGCACCCGCCACCCATTCAAGGCGGCCCCGAATATATGAGCGCATGGATCGCATAGATAGTCGACTTGACCATATTGACGGACGCCTGACATCCATTTTGGCCCAGCAGCAGGCCCAATTCGAGCAACAACAAACCCTCATCGCCCAACACCAAGCACATCAAGAGCACCAAAGACAAATGATGGAGATGATGCAGAGGTGGGATCAGTGGCGAGGATTCTATCCACCGCCGGAGTAGCACGGCATACGAGGTAAGGTCTCTCGACCAACTACTCTTTTCTACAAACCTTATTGCCTCCATTTCCACCTGTTTACAATAAGTTTGGGGGGAGTGGACGAGTTTGGTTGGTTGAGAGTCATGTTTATGTTTTTATGTCGTCTTGTAAAGTTGTTATGCTTTGGGGCTTTTGTCGTGTCTTTGTTTTGTTGTGTCTGTCGATCAACGAGTTAAGTGAAATGTGTTAATGTATGTTGCTAATGATGATAGAAATTTTCTGAAAAATGTTGTTTATAGTGCACATGATGTGTTAGGAAACGAAGCATGAATGACTTGAGATTGCTTAGCTTGTTGTTTTTCACCATTTGCTTAAACCGTGAGACTTGAGCTTTACTGTATATACATCTTATTCAGTTTCTTTTAATTGTGTGATATCGTGCATGTAATTATCTTCTAGAACTTGCCGTTTATCTGTGTCGAGGCTGCAATATGTGTTTTGAATATGGAAAGGATAAAATGCCATCTTTGCTAAACCACATTTTACCCAAATACTAGCCCAATGATATATACCGTTTGTCGCATTCTTTGAGCCTTTATTAGACTTTATTCTTTCGATTAACCGGATGATAGGAGGTGAGGATGGATATGGGAATCAAATGGGAGGAAAATTTGTTTTGATATTCTAAGTTGGGATAGAAGATAAAGAATGGTACCCGTGTGAAAAAGAATAGACCCTATAAGCTCTATTACAAAGCCAAGAAAAGAAAAATTTTGTGAAAAATGTGAGCATAAAGGAAGTCAATTATCATAGTATATGGTACCATGAGTTGCATAAATGATTGAATTAGCATGTTGGAAAGAAAAAGGGAAATGGACAAAGTCCATATGAGTTGAATGTATAAATGGAGGTACTTGGAGGTATATTTGAGTCACTTAGCCATATATTATCCTACCTTAACCAATGTGCTTACATTACAATCTATGAAAAGTCCTTTTTGATCCTAATTTGAATGCATTTGATGTGGTGGAGATATTAGAGAAATGGCAAGCCTATGGTGAGATTTTTGCATTGCATTGATTATTGAGTGTATACACGTCCTTTATTTCTTTATGAGTTGAGTGTACTCTATATATTACGCACATGCCGTTGTGAGGGTGGAATTGAATGAGATTTTTGCTTTCAAAGGTTGTACATTGTTGAGTTGACTAACGTCGTCGTGTGCGCTAATGATTTTGAGCTTTGAGATATTTCTGAGGCGTTATTGTGTTAATCACCTTTGCTGACGCTCGTTGATCTTTTGTTGTGTCTCTTTTCTTTTTGTTTTGTTTTTTTTGAGGACAAATAATGCTTTAAGTTTGGGGTTTGATAAACGCGCATTTTACACGCTTATTGTTGATATTTAAAGATGATTTTAGATCGATAAAGTGCGTTTATGTCTTGGATCTCAATGCTTTTACATATTTTTGGAAGATCTCGCTCTTGAGTTCCTTTTTGTGTTTTATAGGCTTATAAGTTGAAAACCAAGCATGGAGCGAAGAACGAGCGTAGCGAAGGCAAAACCATACTTAGCAATCGCCTTGCGCCGCTAAGGCGGGCGCAGGAAATATATGCTGACAACCGATGGCTCGCGATCGCCTAGCGACCGCTAGGTCGGCCAAAAGGAAATACCATTTGACGCGAGCGCGAGCTACCCAACGTCTTGGCGGCGAGCTATCGCCCGATTTCGCGACCATGGCTAGCGATCATGAGCAGTCGCGAAGCTTACCTAGCGGCCGCAAGTCAAGTCGCAAGCGAAGAAGACGCGGGCGTGAAGTTCACCTAGCGACCGAGCTCGCGACCGCGAGCTCGGCCGCGAAGCGCAGCGGAAGGCCCAAAAATTAGGGTTTCCAGCTTTACCTATAAATAGGGCATCACCCCTCGCGCCTCCAAGGCCGCTCCAGACCTCAAATTGACGTTTTTCCTCAGTTTTTCATTATTTTTCATACTTTTGCACTCTAGTTTTGATTTAGATTGATTCTAGCTTTAGTTTTCCATCATTCTACATTAGTTCTACGGTTTATTATCGATTTGGAACATTTTCGTCCGAACGAATTGTATCCTTTTCTCGTTTTCCGCTGAGGTTGGAATTTGAACCCAACGATTGTTCTTCAGACGCTTCCCTACGGGTTTTATCAATTTAATTTCTGTTTTTATGGTTAATTCATATTTTATTCCGTTAATTATGTCTAGCTAAATTTCTGTTCTAATCCTAGGGTTTGCATGATTCTATCCTAAATGTTGTGATTGTCGCTAACGTTATTTACCTTCCGGCATTGATTCATGATTCTTGGTGCTTATTTATATGTATTGATTGCTCAATCTTGATGCATATCTAGTTGCCGATTAATTTCTTAATGCTTTAATTGTCAATCGATCTTGAATGCATGATACGGATAAGCCTCGAGTCGTGAGTGAGATAGGAACATTCGTAGGAAGCATATTCTTTGTGATCCTTTTCGAGTTGCTTATTTTCCTCTAGACGGCGTATGATAATAGAAAATTAGTAATCAAGCGCCACAATTATCGTAACTGAAATTGTTGGTTACATATGTGACTTCCATCTTGTCTGGATTAAATTGGTTAATAGGAAGCAGGATAAACATACGTTGTGAATAGGATTAATGCATCCCTAGGGTTAGTCTTTATCTCCTATTATCTCTTTGAGTTTTTATTGCTTTAGTTTATTTTCAAGTTGTCACCTTTGCTTTGGATTTAATATCCGGAGCCTTAAAACCTTTAAAACCAAATCTATGCTTGGATAATGATGAATTATTGTTGAGTTAGATTCTGTATTTTTGCATTACAATCCCTGTGGATACGATACTCTGCTTACCTTATGCTTGCGCGTTTTTTTTTCGTGTTAGAAAAGTGAGCGATCACTTAGTTGAATATGTCTTAGTTAGTTTTCAATTTATCTCACTGGTATCAAACTGATATTCATAGAGTGCTTTGAAACGATGTTGTGCTACTTGTGTGCTGGTGATGATAACTCAATAACATGCAATGTAAAAACGATACTGAATGTAAGAACTGAAAGTAAATAACACTTCGTGTTTTACATGGTTTGGAGTGATCAGCTCCTACGTTTACAGAATGATTTCTCAGTCAATCCACTGACTTGGAATTTGGTCTTGTTTATGGGTACAAGATATAAACCTAGATACAGAGTTAACCTTACTATATCCCACCTAACTTGGCGTTCTTCCTACGTTTGCGGATGCTAGGAAACCTCTGAATGCTTATGGATGCAGTCGATCTAAACCTATTGTTTACATGTGCTAGATAACCAAACTTTCAGCAACTAACACTTCGTTGCATACTTGCCCAAACTTATCCTTAAACAGAGGTGTATTTTTAGAGGTGTTTTCCAACTAAGTTCTCAACTGTGATAGGTGGCAAACTCAATATGTCTAGGCTTAAGATATACAAAGTGTATCGTAGACTTAAATGAAGTGTATATTGAAACATTGAGCTGATAATTATATTTGAGCTCTTAAGGTTTACTGATAACACTGTAGACTTTATTCTTCGAAATCGTTGTGTGATAGTTCTTGAGTTTTGAGCTTTAAATGCTTTTGACAATAAGAATATGCAGCGTTTTGGTGACCTTTAAATGTTGGATTTTGCACGTATTGAATAGTACCATTGGAGGGAGCACCAATCACATCCTTCTATTTATCATTTGAAAACTTCCCGTTTGAATCCTCGTACGTCACTGTCAGGGTCTGCATCCTCGTACACTGTGGCCCTACAACTCTGAAAGGGTCTTCGGCATGTCAAGATCTTCTATAGATACACTATGACATGTGGTTGAGTCAAACATTCAAGGTTAAAATATCTCCGTGCTTTTCCAAATGAGTTGACTCTGTGTTTTCTTAGTACGTTGACTTTCGGTTGTGCCAGTCGAGACTGCTCTATTTTTAATTAGTAAGTTTGATTCCGTCTTTTGTTAGTTTGGGAACCTGAGTCAGTATGTGCTTTCAGGTTGACCTAGAACTAGTCAACTTTGACTTTTCATCAGTCAACTTTGACTTGGTATCACCAATTTTGACTACTTGTTACCAACATTGACTATTGATCAGTAGTTTTGACTTCTAGTCACCAGCTTTGACTTTTGGTAGCCAGCTTTGACTTTCCAATAGGGACAGTCAGCTGCTGGTATGACACTTAGTCATATCCTGACATCTTTGCTTCTAGTAGCGTCGAGATTTCAATCTCCGATTTTTAGTCTTTAGTTTTCCAACTTCAGTCTTCTTACTTGATCTTGAGCTCGACTTAAGTCTTGATCTTGACTTTACTCCAAGAGCTTTGTTTATCAAAGATCGCTATACTTCAATCTTCAGACACCAGTTGGTTTAACTTCAGTCTTTAGTCTTCAGTAAGCGATCCTTAAGTTGAGTTTCTATCAGTTGCGCTGGTACTGATACTCCTATCAACATGGCTAGCTTTAGTTCTGCTCGAACTCCTTCAGTCTTGGGTCTATCTAAGCTGGTAGTTCTTCTACCAAAACTTGTTACAAAAACAACTAACTCCTAGACAAGTGAGTAGCATAAGTTATGTCACAAGACAAACATCAACTGGGTTTTGGGATCTAATCAAAACACACAGTTAAGACATAATTTTTCCAACAATTTTCTCTTTTTTGATGATGCCAAAACCTGAAGAATTATACTGAAAATAAACAAGATAAGTAGATAACTAATTTCAGTAGAAGGACTTCATTCCCCCTTGCTGTGATCATCATTCTCTGTAAACAGGGTTAGTTCAGCATAATAAGGTTTAAAACAAGTACAGAGCATGAAGAAAGAGTCATTGTCATCAGGGTGAACTGGATCAATTTTATAGATGATAGGTCACTGAGGTTACAAAGATACATCAGTTAGAATCAAAATCAGCAGCAATCCTATACAAATCTATTACAAACAAATATGACCAGCTTATCTTCTCTTCTGCTTCATCTTCTCCTCATCAGTGAGCTGCCCATACATGGCAAAAACCCTCGCGACCAGCTTTTTGAATTCCTCTAGATGCTGCATTGGATCTATTTTTATCAGTTCGATATCTACCAGAGACTCTTGTTCGATCTGGGTTTGGTCTATGAAGTTTTCTCGCATCGGAGGGGTCTATGAAGTTTTCTCGCATCAGAGGTGGGACAACTCTCTTCAGAGGGGTTTAGATGCTCACATGCTGCCTGGTTGCGCAATTGATGAACTTATCAACAAGAAGCTTATCTCTGTATTCCAGTAAGAAATTCCTAAATCCATTTGTCGTGATTTTGGGCTCTTCAGGCAGATCCATCAAGTAGTAGAACCAAATCATGAACTCTTCCTTCAATTTCTCCCATTTGTCTTTCAGCTCGATCGGGATCTATTTTTCTTTGCGGGGCCTGGCTCATGCAGCTGATGATTTGAATAGGCCTTTCATCTGAAAGCTGCCGATCTCTCTAACCATCAGACACTGGCTCTCATCATCAGTGTTGGAAGACTTGATGGAAGAACTGCTCGATGAACTTGAAATATCGACCTTCTTAGCAACCAGTGCCTTGCGCTTTTTCAGCTTCCTGTCATGTTTGGCTTGGAGTGATTTCCTCTCCTTGTGAATCTACTCAGGGCAATCATGTCTAAAATGTCATTTCTTTCCATAGTTGAAGCACTCGTCGTCCTTGTACTCAGGTCGGCTGGACTTCTCATCGTTTGATCTTTTCTTTCTTTCGACTCGTCGTGTCCACTTCTTTCTTTACGGTGCTTGTTATACCTCTTGACGCTTCTTCTATCTTCCTGAATCTTTCAGCCATTAGAGTATACTGGGTTAGCAACTTGTCATTGCTGCACTCAGTCTTTTCTTTAGCCGTCTTCTTAGTCTCCTTGCTCTTATCAACTTTCGTGGTCGTGATTTGCCATGCCGGCGGCGAGCTTCTTCTTTAGATCGCCAACTTTGATGACTCTTTGTACATCCGATGTCGCACTCATCGGTTTTAGTCTTCGAGAAGAGTTTTTGGTTGACATCTCATTAAATCCAACTTTCTTCTAAAGAGCTGTTGTATAGATTTTCTAGTCAGTAGCTGGGAGTGCCCATAGGACTTTAAGGTTGATCTCACGTTGCGTATACTTGTCATTCCTCAGGGTTGAGATCTTATTGATGATTGTAGCGAATCAGAGTTTCATATCATCAATAGATTCTCCCTTCTTCTATTTAAAGTTGTCGAACTATTGACAAGCTTTCGTCAGCTTATTTTCTTTTATCTTCTCAGAGCCAGCACAAAGGCTCTTAAGCAGGTCCCATATCTCCTTTATTGTCTCACACTTCATCTGGTTCCCAATGTGAGAGTTGAGAAATGTTCCAAAGATTATATTCTTTTCCAAGTTGTCGAGCTTGTCTTGCTTTCGCTCATCTGACATGAAGTCAGCTCGATCTTTAGGTCTGTACTCATATGTAGGATCCTTGCTTGGTTCGATGCTTACTTTTGTGACCTTCTCTTGTATGATGATAGGTCCGTTAGTGATGACATCCCACATGCGGCAGTGTCGGACAATGAGGTAGCTTTTGAGTCTCAATTTCCATATTTCATAATTGTCCACCGCGAGCATGGGGAGAGAAGTTGATATGCTAATAATTAGTTTCCATCACGGCAAATATGCGAGTATGCGTAAAATATATAATTTGAAAGATCTATTCGAAAACAACGACCTCAGAGAAGTTAGTTGTTCTTGTGAACAACCTGCTTTGATACCAATTGATGGGTCCCTGAGTGCGATTGGTGTATGGAGGAATACACCGATTAGGTAAATTTAATTTTTTCTTTTCATAAGACTAGCGGCTACTATGGCGTAGCTAGTCGGGTAACTAGCGATCAAGATCGATGTTAGTACCGCTAGTTAGTTTAGATAAAGAGTCTTCAGATCGAGTTATATCGCTAGCAAACCCTTGATGTTGAGACAATTGATGAGTTGGACCGATAAGCGATATACGTGTAGAATGTGGTGGTTCTTGATTCGCTTTCATCGAAAAATCGAATCGCTTAAAAGCACTTAGTCGAATATGGTTTAGTCATGGCTTTATATCACCAAGATCAACCGATAATGACAGAGTGCTTCAAAACGATGTTGTCTTCTTTGTGTCTTTGATGTGAAGATTCGATAATATGTAATGTAAATACGATAATCGAATGTAAGAAATTGAAAGTAAATAACTCTTGGTTTTTACGTGGTTCGAAGATATTAGCTCCTACGTCCACAGACTGATTGCTCAATCTATCCACTAACTGAGATTTGGTCTTGTTTACGGGTACAAGATATAAACCTAGATACAAAATCAACCTTACTCTATCCCGCCTAACTTGGCGTTCCTTCTACGCTTGCGGGTGCTAGGAAACCTCTGACTACTTACGGGTGCAGTCGACCTAAATCTCTTGCTTACAAGTGCAAGATAACCAAGCTTTCAGAAACTAAAACTTTGTTGTCTACTTGCACAAACTTCTACTTAAACATGGGTTTTTTGTAGAGGGGGTTTCCAACTAAATTCTGAGTTATCACAGGCGACAAACTCAGAATATCTAGTTTTAAGATACACAAAGTTTATCATAGACTTAAAGACAACAAACTCAATTGAAATGATTTATTATAAAAAAAAGATGGGAGAAGATCAGAAATTAAGATGATTACAGAGAAAGAGATAGGGGCTACAAATCTGAGACAGACGATGCCTCATTCACACAGCCATGTTCCTCATCCCACCGTCCTACCCTATTCTATGTCGTCTCTTTCACACGGTCGCGTACCTTCCGACGAGGTAAAAATAGCTAGAGCTCAATGCCTTTCCCGATCTGGATCTGGATCTAGAGAAAGATAAAGAGAGAGAAAGAGAGAATAGACATATTTGTCCATGTGTGAGGACGACCGCAGAGGGATAGGCAAGCGGGTCGACGCGCAATCCCGACAACTGCAGATCGGAAGAGAGATGAGGAAAGAATGAGACAAAGAGATATGAGAAGGAGAATTGTGTTACGGCTATACGTATAGTTGTTGCATTAGTGTTTTGACTCATATATATATATATATATATATATATATATATATATAGGGATGATTATGGTGAGTAATGTATTAAGTGTAAGAATAGAATAAATCTCATCCATTGATTGTAATATAATCAATGGATGAGATTTGTGCTTAAATATGGAATTAAAAAATCAATCTCAACTTCCTTCTTTGTAAAAATCGTGCAAGGGTAAAAGTGAGAAATGCAAGATAATTATCCCACACAATCCATTGCAAGATATGGAAATCTTTTCAACTTCACGAAAAGAGGATATTAATTTTGATCGATACAATGGATTGACACAACATCAAATTAACACAACATTTAATTCTAAATCTTTCGTTTCCGTGCATCAATATTCGATCCAAAAAAAGATTGGATTAAACTCCATCTCGTAATTTTCTCACAAATTCCATTTGCATTTCAATATAGCACATGTTTACTAGATATGTAGCACATTCGATATTGCATATATAACTTGATTACAACACATGTGTAAGAGGTATGTAGCACATGTTGACTAATATAACAATTCTTTTGTAGTATGTTTAGTGTGTAATATATTTGCAGCACATTATTTGTAATAGGTTTGTAAAAACTATGATTGATGTGATAAATTTATCACAGTGTAATATGCTCATGCATATTTCTAGTTATGAAATTAACATAATGTAGCATATGTTATTTTTGAATATTGCATACAGAATCAATGTATATAGCACATTATTATATTTATCATCTTATTTATATATGTGTATCACTTTTCAAATTCGTATATCATATTTTGATATATAAATAGCATAAGATTAATATATTTGTAGCATACGACATTAACTCTAAACCTTTTATATAACATCTTGCACATCTATGATATTTTGAATATTACATATGGAATGCATGTTTATTGTACATGATCAGATTTATATATCATATCGTGATAAAATTGTAGCATATGATCTATATATGTAGCATATGATAGTGACCTTAAACAATTCATATACTTGGTCAAAAAAATCTGGTGATATAGGTAGTTTTATGAATATAATTTTTATTGCATAATATATCATATTTTGTTGCACATATATTGTGTAAATGTGGCCCAATATTGAATATTGATATATAATAACAACATAGATATTATTTATCCTAGTTAATTATATCATGAAACCAGCATTTTGATGTGTTTCATGACTATATTTATTTATTGCATAATATAACTTGTTTGTTGCACATATAAAAAAGAAAATAACGACGCACATTAAAGAAAATTACAAGTTACAAATTTATTGCAAAGATGATATGATTAAATGCAACAAATATACATTATCGTGCAACAAAAATCAAGCTTAAACAATGATACATTACAATATAAACCAAAAATACCCGATGTTCCATGAAGCGGAAAACACGATGAAAATTATGAAAAGAAGAGATTTCAGTTTTCTTGCAATGTATATTTTTCTGTGCGGCAGTAAAGATATATCAAATATAAACTTATCCATAAATTGAAGATATATAATCCCATAAATTTTGGTAGTAACGGTTTACATAAATAAAAATTTACAAAATCGTCCTCAAAGATGATTTTCGGACATCGATTCAGTAGCATTTTCAACACTAACGCTTAGCACATATATTAAACTGGATCATTGATTTATGGTAATAAATGGACATGATTTATTCATATTTCTCACAAAATATCTATTCTCATATGATCTCTCCCATATATATATATATATATATGTGTGTGTGTGTGTGTGTGTGTGTTTAATTAATATATGTGTAGATGTTGGTGTTGGTTGGTTTCTTCTTCTTTTTTATGCATCGGTTAGTTTCAGTAATCAAAATACCGAACCGACTAACCGAGTATTGGTATCAGTTTTGAGTATCCATTTTTCGATTTCTATCAATTAACTAAAATTTTAGTTTCGATTGATAGATACCGAACCGATAATCATCCCTACTTATTTTGACCTAAAGTAGATAATGAAGACATGTTAAGATTAGAAGTTCCTTACTTTTGTGTCATTAGAGTACTATTTTATCAAGCTTGATATCGAATTTGAAGTTGGCTTGCTAGCAAAATTTAATGCTTCTCCAAAAAAGAGAATTTGGAATGGAATTAACCATCGCCTTTGTTATCTTCACAACAAATATGATATTGGTCTATTTTACGAAGGAAATCAATATTCGATATTAGTGGCTTGATTTTGGTTATTTATATGATCCCCATTAACTCTAAATCTCAAATAGGTTCTATGTATTATGAAATGAGATATATATCATGTTGTCCTTTATGAGGATAATACACTTTATGTTGCACAAATAAGTGGTGTGATGTTTAAATAAAATTTGAAGAACTTAAAATACTTTTACTTGCTCGTGCTCCAATATAGAGCTAACTTTATTATAAGTGATAATCAAGCAGATTTATTCCTTAAATCTCTCTCCCACATATACATTTTTTTAAAAATATATTGGAATAAGTAGACTTTGAAAATTATTATCTGAGAGGAACAATAACTTCTAAGTAATTTTGATCAAGATTAGTCCTTGAAACGGTCCCAAGACCAAAGGGTTGCACTCTTTTTTCCTTAGTTTTTTCTTACATATAGTTCTCTTAGTTAAGATTTTTAGTAGACAACTAATGCAAACATGAACATCAAAACAATGATGTCAATGGGGGAGTATTGTATGAAAACTATGTCACTTGTGCTAAGCAATTCAAAGGAAGATATATCGTAAATTCGCCAAGTGATTATCTCTAACGCATTTATAAAGGCATTACCAACATTAATGTTCAGAAACTTGGTACACAAGATAGGCATGCGCCGACTCAAATATTATTCGTGAGCAACACATAATTATATATACTCAAATCGCACTCAAGAATAACAGTTACACATATTTTTCTCACAAAAATAGAAAATGACAATAATACATATCTTTACATATAAAAAGATAAGAGATGTCTTTTCTGCGGACGTCCGCATGTACGAACATAGATATTTTTCTTCAGTGCAAATGATACGTTTTTCTTCAATGCAAATGATACATTCTAATTATAAGGTAAAAAATAAATAATATTTTTCTTCAATTTAATTGATATTTTTCTTAAGAACAAATGATACTTATATTGTCCGTACCGTATGAATGAATATACAAGAGTTTTTATCAAAAAAAAAATAACAGTGATACCAACAATATAAAGACAAATATGTTTTTCTTTTCCTCTCAATTTCTAAATTTAATTACATCCTCAAAATTGACAGCCATAGTTTAGCGCACGATATCGTAGGACCAAGTGTTGAAATCTAGTGACGCGGCGTAGAGGCCCAGAATCAATGGGATAATCGTAGGCTTATTCGCACCATAGTCGAATGATTTATAATTAAATTTAATCGAATGAATTATAATTAAATGTGTTATGGGTTTCAATTTCTGCTATCATCTTCTAAATCGAATTATTCACATAAAACTTATGCAGTTTAATCCACCTTTATATAAAAGTTTTTTATGCTACCAAAAATGTAAAGATAATTTTTTTTCTCAACTTCTATTTCACACATTTAAATTTGTACAGTATATTTCATATTACATGTTGTAAATCTGTATATATATATATATATATATATATATATATATATATATATAGGAGATGGATCGGTAGGAATGGATAATTTGGTAGGAATAAGAATGAATCATGCCTTTGATTCCTTCGGATCAATGGTTGAGATTTAATTTTAGTTGTCTTCTGAGTTTTGTGTTGTGTGCTACACGGATTATTGTGCAGACACTAAAACCCTTTTGTGCTATCACTGAATGAAAGATGTCTAAACTAATATATTTAGCATATGTGCTACTAAAAGATGAAATATGTCTTAAACTAATATGTGCAACATAATAATTTTGATTGTGCTACACAAATACGAAAGATACGCTAGACTTACATATCTATTCCTATTCCCTATTATTTTCATTCTCATAGGAACTATCCTATATATATATATATATATATATATATATATATATAGGAGATGGATCGTGAGGAATGGATAATTTGGTAAGAAATAGGAATGAATCTGGCCTTTGATTCGCTAGATCAATGGTTGAGATTTAATTTCGGTTGTCTACTGGTTTTGTTGTGTGTGCTACACGGATTATTGTGCAATACTAAAACCCTTCTTGTGCTACGTTGCAATGAAAATGTGCTAAACTAATATATTTAGGATATGTCTTTAAAAGATGAAATATATGCTAAACTAATATGCAACATAGTAATTCGATTTAGCTACACAAATATGAAAGATATACTAGACTTACATATCTATTCCTATTTCCTACACTTATTTCCATTCTCACAGAACCATCCCCTATATATATATATATATATATATATATATATATATATATATATATATATATAAGTAATGACCAAAATTTAATCATGATTTTATCTCTCTATAAATAAAGATCAAGAATGAGAATTCATTTATCTCTTGTAATAGAGATTCATTTATCTCAGAATACCCCAAATCAGTAATAGCTGTTGATAGGATACGGCCCAACTACCAGGCCCAAGCATCAGGCCCAATACAATTAAACCTGACATCAAGCTCGGCCTGGACAAGTTCGGCCTATGAAGAATCCTGAAGCCAGTGGGAACGCAGAAAGCTCAGCCATATCTAAAAGAATCCTAATTCAAGAAAGGATAGGATCTCGAATCCTAGTTAGAGAAGACTTCGGATTCAAGATCTAGGTCAATACATTGTGTATAAATAGAGGCTAGATTAGACGACATAGATCATTCACACTCTTTGGAATCACTTTATACTTTCAATACACATACTCTCTCTTGCCCGTGGACGTAGATCTTATTCACGATCGAACCACGTAAATCCTTGGTGTTCTTCTCGCATTTATTTCCTTACGAATTTAAGATCGATCACCGGGCGCCGTCTGTGGAAACGAAATTTTGTGTTTCGATCAACCACCGCTTTGTGGAAATAATCATGACCGGTACACCGAAGCCATGCATCCAGGACCGCCGCAAGCAACAACAACGCCGACGGCGAAGGGAACGCCGGCTCAACTCGGGAAGAGCCCAATCAGAGAAAAACCCCGAGGGCATATCCAAAGTCTCGACGAGCGGACACCCCGCCTGCAGGAGGCGGTTACCATAGCGAAGGCAATCGTAGCAACAATCCGTGGGAACCTCCGCTCATAAGTAAACCTCGACGACGCCGCAAGGGATTTCGAGAAAAATAAGGAGAGCTTTCTCCGCCTCATCGGCTAGCACGTGGTCGGCCACGCCCCGAAGAACAGAACATCAAGCCTCATCTAGATACGAGGCATCACAACGAGGTCGGGGCCCAAACCGACCGCACAAGGAACCAAGAACGCGGAGAGGACGTCGTGATCGCCGCGAAGCCCCGATCGCTGAATAAATCCATCCGGCGAACTCCGCCCGATCTCCGTGGGACGAAAGCAGCGCAGAAAGGCATCGTGGCCGCCGCGAGGCCGGTCCGAGTCACCTAAATGAGTTCGATCGCCGAACTCCGTCCCGCCTCGAGGACGGCTTCGATGGATACGGAAGATAGCCACCCGTTCTCAAATAGAATACTCAACACTTCTCCTGATAAATACGGGTACCAAGCATCGCCCCTACGACGGGTCGAGGATCCATGTAACTTCCTCTCGCAGTTCCAATACAACATGATCAACCAAAAGCTCATTTCGGTTCACATGTGTAAACTCTTCCCGAGTTACCGTCGACAACGCCCGCAGTGGTTCGACGACCTACCTACGGAAGCATCGGCCCTATCGCGACCGATGGCCGCCTTCCACCGAAGGTTCTTCCAAAAGGCGGAATCAAAACGCCATCGGCACACCTCCTCACCATAAGGCAAAGCCGTAATGAGTCCATCGGCGACTTCACGACAAGGTTTAACAAGGAGTGCTCAAGGTCGAAGACGTGAACGACTGTTAGTCATCTCGCCTTCCAAGCGGCATCTTGCCGGGGCCTTATATCGAGAGATCGCTGGCACGAACCTCGATCGCAATGTAGTCGTGGCGATAGCCAATCGGTTCGCCAAAGCGGACGAGGCCGACAAGAGAAAGCGCCAAGCGCATAAAGCCGGACCCCGGAAAAGGAAGAAGAGACGAAGAAGGAAGATCGGAACCAAGGCGCGGCGCGCCGGATGATTACATCGCCCAATAAAATCGAGGCTCGGTCCACGCGACGCCTCGGAACGACCTCAATACACCCTGCTGACGGCCGAGGGCGTAAATCTCGCACTCCATACGAACCTGCTCGAGAAGCCTCGACCGATGACAGAGGAAAGAGGTGCCGACCTACGGATAACACCGCTCATTCCATGATGATTACGGCACGACATCAAGAGTGCAACGAGCTCATGGGTGAAATTGAGATGCTAGTTCAGACGGATCCACAAGAAATATCGAGGATGAGTCGCAAGCCGACCAAAGTCAAAAGAAGAAAAGCAGAGGAAGAGGGAAATTGTGCCCCCACAAAAACAAAGCGCAAAGACCGAGGAAGGAGATGACGAGCCCCAATATGACGGGTGGTCTCCACAATTACGGGCTCCCTGTGGAGTCACGAAGTCCTCCCTCAAGGCCGATGCTCAAGTCCTGAACCGTGAACCCACCAATAAGAGGTTCAGAAGGACGAGGCGATCACCTTCTCCGAAGACGACCCTGCCTCATGACAAGACCCCACCAGATGCATTGGTGATCCGTAGTGGTCGCAAACAAGTTGGTGAAGCGTTTACATCGACAAACAAGGCCGGTGAGCATCCTTTAAGGAATGCTTTGACAAGCTAGGAGTGGAAGACGACGCCGCACAAGCCCCCGCCGCCATCAAGCTTCGTCCAGGAAGAGACGCCCGGAAGGAATAATCGAGCTACCCGTCACGGTGGGGAAAGCACCAACGACCTCGACCAAGTGGTGCGGTGCTTCAGAGTGAAGGCCAACTCGCCGTATAACATCATACTAGGGCGAGATTGGCTGAGCGTATAAAGCGGTATGCTCAACGCACCACCCGACGATAAAAATACCCACCACACGGGGAACAGCCGTGATCCGAGGCGATCGTAAGCAAGCCAAGGAGTGTATGCAAGTTGCTTTACGAGGTGCCGGACCTCGTCCAACACCCAGTGCATAGCAATTAAAGAAACCCAAGAGTTGAGTCAGGAAGTACATCGCCACCCACGACAATCGGTGGAAGAGGTCGATTGTACAAAGACGAGCCATTGAAGGTCGCCCGTGTTGGTTTCACCACGACACCAAGTGAAGGATCGATCATCCAACCCTAAGGAATTCCGAGACGTGTTTGCTTGGTCTCCCCGACATGACCGGAGTCTCGCCGAGTATCATCACCACCGCTCAATATCGACCAACACAAAGCCGGCTCGGCGGAAGCAAAGAATCTTCGCAATTTAACGGAACCAAGTCATTCATGACGAGGTGAACCCGCTATTAAAAGCACGACATCGTTCGAGGTCAAATATCCGACCGGATAGCCAACCGGTGATGGTGAAGAAAGGAGGAGGGATGGCGAATGTGTATCGACTACACCGACCTCAACAAGCATCGCCCAAAGGATTGCTATCCCTTCCCAACATTGACAAGAAGGTCGACGCGTTGGTCGGGTACGAAGTCTTCGCTGGACTTATACAGCGGTATCACCAAGTCCCGATGGACGACGAAGACGCCGCCAAGACAGCCTTCATTACCGACTTCTGGGTCTTCAGATATAAAAGATGCCATTCGCCTTAAAATGCAGGGGCTACCTATCAAAGGATGGTGGACAAAATATTTCACCCTACATAGGTCGGAATGTGGAGGTATACGAGACGACATCGTCGTCAAAAGCAAGAAGAAGCGCATGTGTGGTCGACCGGATCGCCCCTCGGCCTTCTTCGAAGATCAACCTAAAGTCAATCCCGAAATAAATGCACGGCAACCGTCCGGAAAGTTCTTAGGGTGTTGGGTTTCACAAGAAGGGCTAAAAGCAAACCCGACCAAGGTCCAAACCATTTTGGAAATGAAGATGTCAAGACCATCCATGACGCACATAAGTCGACGGGTTGCATAGTCAGCACTAAGCCGCTTTCTTTCAAAAGTCATGATAAGCTACCACTTCTTCAAGATACTCAAAAGCCCCAAAATTTCATGGGATGAGGTGCAGTCCGTCCTTCAAGACCTCAAGAGCTACCTCGCCAAGCTCCCCACTCTATCCGCTCCAAAAGAGGAGAGGTCCTTTTTCTCTACCTCGCCGCCCCGGACGAATCCATAAGTGCGCCCCGCACGAAGAAGGACGTCGACCCGGTTTATTTCATCACCGAGCACTAAAAGCGTCTAAACGAGGTATCACCGGAGAAGCTTGCCTTAGCATTGGTAAATACCGCGCGAGGCTACGTCCGCATTTCCATGCACATCGCATACAAGTCCTCACCGACACCCAGCGCAAGTATTGACGGCCGTAAGCATCGGGAGAATCGCGAATGGGCAATCGAATCGGGCGAGCACGATATATCCTCTCGCCCGCCAGCCATCAAAGGTCAAGCCCAGCGGATTTCCTGCCGAGTCTAACTTCGCCGAAAAACCGAAGCCCACCGAGTCCAGACGACGATGCCGTCGAACCCATGGTTGAAACACCGAGGGAGGCGGCAACTCTACGCTGACGGGCTTCGAAACAAAGGTAGCGGAGCAGTGTATCTTACTCTCAGGCCCGGACGGCCAAGAGATCGCTTATTCACTTGGTTCACATTCAAAAATACGAACAACGGTGGAGTATGAGGCACCGATCGCAGACTTCCTCGCTCGAGGTCTCGAGATACGAGCCGCAAGTTCTGGCGACTCTCAAGTCGTCAGAAGCCAAATGTTGGGAAAATACGAGGCAAAAAGTTACGTAATGAAGAAGTATCTTGAAAAGCAAAAGCCCGCAACGGACTTTCTCACACTTCCAGATAGTTCGATCCCAAGGGAGCAAAATAGCCGAGCCGACATCTTATAAATTGGCCTCGCCATCAACGAGCCCGCCAAGAGAAGAAGTCCAAAAGTGAGCATAAACGATGCAAGACGGAGCCGAGGTCAACATAGTCTCGGATGAAGAACCCAACTGATGACTCCCATTCGAGAGTACCGAGAAGGGCGAATCGCCCACGACAAGCCGGAGGCTAGGAGGATCCTGAACAAATCTCTGCGATATACAATCGAAAGTGGAGTCCTATACTGAAAGTCATATCTCCAACCTCTTAAGGTGCTTGGGTCCAAACCGAGCCAATTACGTTCTACGAGAAATACACGAAGGTTCGTAATGAAGCCACATCGGACCCCGAGCCTTGTCAAAGAAAGTCATGCGATGGGGATACTATCACAACAATGTTCCAAGACTCAATGGACCTCGTAAAAAGTGTCCAAGTGTCAAATCCATGGGAACGCACTGGCTACCCTGCACCGACCTCACCTCCGTCAGAGCCCTTGGCCGCTTATGCAATGGGGATCGACATTGTGGGCCCCTTTGTAAAGCACCGTGACAGCCCAATTTTAATTGTTGCGATCGACTACTTCACGAAGTGGGTGAAGTTCGAGCCTCGCGAAAATCACAAGCAAGAACGCCTCAACTTCGTATGGAAGAACATAGTGTGTCGCTCGCATCCCCCATATCCTCCTTTCGGATAACGGAACACACCACGGATAAGGCATTCAAAGATTGGTGTCAAGAGCTTCTGATCCAACAAAGTTCACGTCGGTGGCCCATCCTCAAGCAAATGGTCGACCGGTTACCAACAGACCATCGTAAAGGGTCTAAAACTCGCCTCGACCGAGCTAAAGGCCTCTGGGTGGAAAATTTACCGCAGTCCTATGGTCGCATCAACAACGCCGGACCTCGAACGAGAAACACCATACGTTTGTGTATGGAACCAAGCGATGATCCTCGCAGAGATCGGAGTACCGAGTCCTCGCACCATCGACTTCTCTCGTCAAGCAATGGGGAAAATCTACGAGCTGATCTAGACCTACTCGAAGAAGAAAGAGACCTCGCCACATCGAGGAAGCTCGGTACAAGCAACAAGTAGCTCGGTATTACAACCAGCGTTAAAACCGACAATTCCAAGTGGGCACTCGTTACTCGACATAATGAAGTCAGCAAAGCCGCGCAGCTCGGCAAGCTGGAAGCCACATGGGAAGGACCTTACCGGGTCGACGAAGTCCTCGGCAAAGGGGCCTATAAGCTCGCTCAATTGTCCGGTGAGCAATTACCCAACGCATGGCACATCATCCATCTGAAGAAATATTATGCATAAGTGTCAAGGGTCGGGTCTTGTTCGGTCATATTTTTAAAGTCCTGTTTAGAGTCTGTCTTATTTGGTGGTCGCGTCATCTTTTATCAATAAAATCTTTATTTTTACGAGTTCTACTCATTACTAATGCATAATTAATCTTCGCATTATTTACCCTCACGGAGGACAAATTCCTCGACGGAGGTCGATTACATTCGCTTAATCACGCATGTAAATCTAACGCAGCATGCCTACACACGAGATCGACTACCTTCGCTTATTTCAAGTGTTCTCTCTATGTGAGACGGGGACCACCCTCCCGATGACCTCGCAAAAAAATGTGAACCATTCCTACATACGAGATCGACTACCTTCGCTTATTTTCGGCGCTCTCTATGTGACGAAGGGGACCACCCTCCCGACCACCTCGGCAAAAACAGAACCATTCCTACATACGAGATCGACTACCTTCGCTTATTTTCGAGCGTTCTCTATGTGACGCAGGGGACCACCCTCCGACCCACCTCGGCAAAAATGTGAACCATTCCTACATACGAGATCGACTACCTTCGCTTATTTTCGTTGCCTCTATGTGCGAAGGGACCACCCTCCCGACGACCTCGGCAAAAGCAGAACCATTCCTACATACGAGATCGACTACCTTCGCTTATTTTCGCTGCCTTCTATGTAGACGAAGGGACCACCCTCCCGACGACCTCGGCAAAAACAGAACCATTCCTACATACGAGATCGACTACCTTCGCTTATTTTGAGCGTTCTCTATGTAGACGAGGGGACCACCCTCCCGACGACCTCGGCAAAAACAGAACCATTCCTACATACGAGATCGACTACCTTCGCTTATTTCAAGCTGTTTCTCTATGTAGACGAAGGGACCACCCTCCCGACGACCTCGGAAAAAAAACAGAACCATCCCCACGTGACGAGAACGATTTCTTTCGAGCGGAATTTCACGAGGACTAACTACTTGGCATATTACTCTTGTTCAAAGTACAAAGTCAACAAAACCATTCTTATTAAATAGAAGATATAGTTACATTTTACATTTCACGAGGACGGAGCGGATCGAAAAGTCGAGCCAATCCCTAGAAAAATCGGAATTCAGCAGCCTCATCTATGCTAATCCCACCTCTACCTCGCCCCTCGGTCTATATTACGGCCCGCCGAGCGACCTCGGTCACTTGACGATGCAGCTCATGAGCTCGGCCCGCCACTTGATGACGCCCGGCCTCGACGCATGGAGGGTCCACGACGCTCAAGAGCAATAGCACTCTCTTGTGCGCGCGCACTCCGGATCGCCATAATGTGGTTCATTTATTCTAGATCGAGAAGCTCCGTGTAAGAAGAGGCCTCTGCATCCCGTCAAGTATGTCGCCGAGTTGTGGTTGTCGAGCGATAACAGCTTTGTATATGCTCCCGAGCCTTTTCAATTCGACAGATCGCCCGTGAATTGCCAAGAGGTCCGCCATATTCGCGCTTATACCTCGAACAACGGGCGCAGCCTCGACAACCTCGCTTCTACTTCGGATCGCCATCCCACCATTTCGTGGATAACCTCCTCGTACTCGGCATGCTCCTCGCTATCACTGCCTTCTCCATGGCGACCTCGAACGCTCCTCCAATTCCAAAAGGCGAGCTCGGAGCTCGTCATGCCTCCCGAGCGGCTCTATGTGACATCGACTCACCAGACGTGACCGAGCTGCCTTTATATGGAGGAGTTCGACCTCTTTCAACTCAAGAGTCATGACATGTCTTTGATTTGATTCAACCAAGGAGAAGCATCAAACATTTCGTGAGACAACCGAATAAAAAAAAAAAAAAGATAAGTTTTTGACATAAACTTGTAATTTTATTAACATGCCCTTAGGCGAAAAATTGTTGTACATTTACATTCAAAAAAAAAAAAAAAAAAAGGATCAATCGACCCTCCGGAAGCTTCGCCATGTCCACGTTCGCACCTCAAGCTCAGGATGCCTCGACCTCGGCCCTTCGAACTACCCGAGTCTCGACGCCTTGAAGCATCGTACCGCCTCCACCCCTTTGCATGATCAGCCAATAAAGCCCGGTCGGGGATCCCGATCCACGGACAGCGCGCATGCATCTGCGGACAAAAGAACGGAGGAGGAGGCGAGGCTCGCAAAGACGGAAGCTCCTTCAGCCGCTGGACGAGCACATCAGCAGCCTGCCTCAGACAAAGATCCTCGGTCTCCTCGCATCCATACTGCTTTGTCCAGATCGGTAGTCTCGGCGACCTCTTCGATCAAGGCCCGAGACGGCGCGCTTGTTAAGCACATCACCGGCCCGAGACCATCCCCGAGAAGCCCGCCGACAGAAGCAGCCTCTCCGCCAAGGCGCGGCGTTTTCTCGAGAGCTCGCCATGTCCGCCTCCCGACGGCGAACCTGCTCCACCTCGCCTTCATCGAGGCAACCTCGCCCTCGCCGCCCGCCTTGCCGCCTCGCCCACAACCGCCTCCGCCGACCGCCCTAGCCGCCGCGCTCAATGGCCGCCGATCCGCCGCTTCGCTTGACGAGGTCCTGATCTTAGCCTCTACCTCGGACATTTCTTGAGCAAGGAGGGTATTCAATCCTCCACCTCCCGAGCATACCGGGCCACCCCACAAACCGCGACACGGCACCTTTTTCAAGTAATCCGATATAAGATCGATACTCTCGACACTCGCCGCCACGCCCTCGACCCCTATACAAAATATACATCAGTCAAGAACACAATTTGGTTACTATCGCACAAAGTATAAGGACAGTACGAACCTCGTGAAAGAGACGAGGCGCCGGCTTGAACCGACGATCTAGACTCAAACTCAGAAGCAACCGAGACTCAGACTTCATCCTTCCGCCTCTTCAAGCGCTTGGTTGGCGGCGAAGGGATCTCGAAGCCTATAGTCATTTCGGCATGGCCTCGAAATCCTTCTGTCGGAGACCTACCGGCCACCGAGATCGGTTCGCCACCGAGATCGGCTCCTTCCTTTCTTCTTCCTTTCCTTCAAAGAAGTTCACTTCAAGGAAACACATGGGTCAAGATCAATACGTAACTCATGAAATAAAGAAAAAAAAAAAAAAAGAGAGAAGAAGAGGCCTCACCTTCACCGACTCCACCCCTGGAGGTAGGATCATAAGGGCTAAGCCCCGCTCTGCAAGCTCGGCCTCGAGAAGACCTCGTCAACAAGGCCAATTTTGTCCAAATAGCCTCCAGTCACCGAAGCCCTTGTCAACGAACACATCGGCGATCTTATCGATCGCCATAGAACTCCATATGTCCTCAAACCCTGTAAGAAGAACTTCTTCCGCCACTTGAGATCTTCGACTTAATTCGCTTTAAATTTCCTACGGGTGATAGATAATACCACCCCGAGCCGCCTTCGCTTGCAAAAAGCGAAGGACAAGCCCCAAGGTCAAAGGAGAATTATGCCTATAGCATAGACACCTAGGCGCTCATATGCCGGAATGAGTTCGGCGAGAGTGGGCGAGATAGCCAAACATCTCTTCGAACTCAACATATACGTAGGGAAAGGAAGACGAAGACCACCTTGAGGCCGCCCTCAGACATCGGTAATAAAACCATCCGGAGGGGCACAGCCCTGTCCTCCTGACGGGCAACGAACTCAATACTAGAGGAATACTATATTGAAGACATATATCCCTAATATCGTAAATACCTAGATTGAAGAAAAAGAAGACACTTTGCCGCAATCCCCCACCGAGGGAATCGCAGACTACAGTAGAAGGAGGCATATGGACACGGGTAAAACAGTAAAGACACTAAATCGACGGGAAATGTACACGATTTGACGCCGGACGACTCATTAGGAGTAAGAGGTAGCCATTACTTACTATTGTTTATCGATGAACAAGGCGTAAGCTTCAAATCGCCAATGGCGGAATAAAGTGTTTCTCGCATGCGTAGGGTTTTGAAAATCAAATAAATGAAGAAGGCAAGGATAAGAGATATTGCGATCAAAGAAGACATTCCTCTAATATGCACTTTATCTGAATCCAACCGCCACAATTTAATGCGCATTAAATGCGTATCCAAGGCCAAGACTCTAAAGAACGGCAGAAAATCCCATCTTGACCTCGGTTTAACACCTCGTCGGTGAAGCGAGAGAAGACCTCGCCTAAGCCTCGTCGGTGAAGCCGAAGAAGACTACGGCCTAACACCTCGACGGTGAAGCCATTCAACCTCGGTTTAACGCCGTCGTCAGGTGAAGCCATTAAGAAGACCTCGGCCTAACACCTCGTCAGGTGAAGCTAGTAAGAAGACCTCGGCCTAACACCGCCGTGGAGCCATAATGAGACCTCGCCTAACGCCCGCCGGTGAAGCGAAGAAGACCTCGCCTAACGCCATGTGAAGCCGGTCCAAGACCTCGCCTAACAGTGAAGCGGGCAGAAACCTCGCCTAGCGCCTCGCCAAATAAAGCCCGTCAAGACCTTGGTGAACAACTCCTTAGGTGAAGCCGACCCAAGACCTCGGCGGATACATCTGCGCAAGACAACATTCGATATATACGACGCCAAAAGCATTGACACACACAAAGTCGACATTGAAAAGAATGTGTAAGATCGCCCAAACCCCGCCGCCACAACAACCCCTATCCAAAGATGGCCTCGTCAAGGCCTTTTGGGGGTTGTGATAGGATACGCCCAACTACTGTGCCCAAGCATCGTGCCCAATACAATTAAACCCGACATCAAGCTCCTACCGACAAGTTCGCCTATGAAGAACTCAAGCCGGGAACGCAGAAAGCTCAAACCATATCTAAAAGAATCCTAATTCAAGAAAGGATAGGATCTCAATCCTAGTTAGAGAAGACTTGGATTCAAGATCTAGGTCAATACATTGTGTATAAATAGAGGCTAGATTAGACGACATAGATCATTCACACTCTTTGGAATCACTTATACTTTCACACACATACTCTCTCTCGCCTGTGGACGAGATCTTATTCACGATCGAACCACGTAAACTTGGTGTTCTTCTCGCATTTATTTCCTTACGAATTTAAGATCGATCAACTGTTATAAAGAATTAAATCGAATAATTAAGGATCTTGCATTTTCACAATAAGTGATTCATGCTCGTGCCATTTTCAAACTTATTAAAGCCTTTATCTATTTTTGCACTTTTCAAGGTGCTCATTTTTAACTCAACAAAGATCAGCAATAAAATAAGATTAACTATTTGTTATAGTACCTCTCTCTAACTTCCAATTTATCAGTATCGAATATATGCATGCCCGATATTGTTGAAAAATCGCATGCAGTGTAGTACAACTTGTCGGGCATATTATAACTTGAAAAGAAATGTAAGTAGGAGATCAACTAACAAAGAACTTAAAACAAGGAAAAATGTAAGAAAGTGTAAAACCGTAATCGAATGCCGAGTCGAGAAGGCCTCTTTTCGCAAGACGAGATATGTCGCGGTAGTGCTCTCGGTTCGCGACGTCCCCAAAGACGAAACGGCAATGCCTCGTAGTGGCAGACAAACAGACCAACGAGCTCCGACGAACGGACGGAGGCGAGGACAGAGCTCGACACGAACTATGTATGCAGGAAAGGTTTCGAAAATGCCGGAATGCTTTAGACAATGGGTGGCTAACGCTTTGGAGACATGTCCTATTTATAGGCGTCGTCCCCTCATGGGAGCATGTTGAGTCAACACCGCATTGATGTCGGGTGTTACGGAGTTATGTCCCCATTAGAGCGCGACGGGTTACGTGAGGGTTTCGGAGACAAGCAGAGTTACACCCACATTTTCCGCAGAGCTATCATGTCGAGACGCTAAAGCGCCACGACGAACCGGACAACGCGCGCGCCCAGGTTCATTGGACGATCCGGACGCTCTTCAAGTGCACAAGAAGCCCAACGGATTGGGCCACATGAGTTGGGCATCGGACCAATTCCATCTTTGGGCTCGATCAAACGTTGATCCAAAATATACGGGCAATGGACCACGGAACCAGGCCCACGAACAGGCCCAAAGACCACCCAAAGATCAATTGCCAAGATCCAAGATCCATGATCCATGGACCACGGACCACGGAACCGGGCCGGGCGGGCGGGCGGGCTCGACCTGGGCTCGACCGGCCCGCACCGGCCCCGCGAGGCGGCGACAACGGCGAGCGTGGGCTTTCCGGCCCATCACTTGTGCACGTAATCCGACGCCGTCATCCGGGGCCGGTGCGGTGCCGGTGCACGGGCGCGGGCGACGGCGGCGGCGGCGTGGGCTTTCCACCCATCATTTGTGCACATAATTATACTAAGTGTTCAATGAACCACTTATATAGACAATAATAAAGGTACATTAATCAATGTGAGATAATGATTAATTAATCCATGCTTATCCCCTAAGCACATAACTCCATGTTTAAGTGACCAACTTTAATCCATTATTTCTCACTCAAAGGAAATCGGATTTGAGAATGTGAATACACCACGATCATCTACTCAAAACGTAGATCGATCATATGCCATTTAATTTCACAAAATTAAATATTACATCACTCAAAATCTTGATCAAAGTAGCTTCTTGGTAACTTGATCACACACACACACACACACACACACACACATATATATATATATATATATATATATATATAAGGATTGATCCAATGAGAACTCATCTTTTGAGAATTGAGAATTATGCATAAGATGTTGAAGATAATACACAAAACAAGATAAAGTTGTGCATAACGAAAACTTTCTAAAATTGTTGCACAACAAAATAATTTTAGAAAGTTTTCGTTATGCAAACCTTTATACCGCTTTTGTGCATCATCTTCAACATCTTATGCATGGGCAGAGTTCGCAAAAAGATGTGATTCTATTCGATTCACTCCTCATATATATATATATATATATATATATATATATATATATATATATATATATATATATACATTGATTTCAATGTACATATCATACTATCCTATGTGTAAAGAGGCATGTATGTAAAATAGGGTGAGTACCAAATCAAAATCGAAAAATCGGATCGAATCGAATTAAAATTGACGGTTTAGTTTGGTTTCATCAACTCGGGTTGGAAAATTAGAACCGAATTTTAGTTTGATTTAGTTTGATTTCAAACCAAAAATTGATTTGAAACCGAACCCGCCGAATTACATTAATATAGATAATTTATTATTTTTTAATCACTAAAATTAGAAGTTAAAAATTAAAAATGATTCTTAAATATAAAATTATTCGTTTTGGTTTGGGACGGAACTGCCCAAACATCCACTCCTAATTTAAAAATATTAATAAAGAATTAATAACTTAAATATGTGTCTATAAACATCATACATTATTAATAACGTACGAGTACATCATATGGTATTACATCGAAAAATTTCAAATAAAATGCAAACGTACTCGTATGGTATTACATCGAAAAATTTCAAATAAAATGCAAACACCTAAGATATTATTATAACACAAACTCATGTACATCTCGTTTCAAAGTGGGGATGAACAAAAGTGTCATTTATTCTTAAGAAAAATATCATTTATTTTTTATACTGTAATTTAAAAAATTCATTTACATTTAATAAAAGTGTCATCTGTATTACAGAAAAATATCAATATCCATACATGCAGACATCCGTGCAAGAGACCATCTCTTATTGTAAATGTACTTATAAATGTGATTTAAGCATATGAGTCCAAATGCAAAGAGCATCGCACGCTTTGATTAATTAATTTAAGCGTGTTAATGTCCAACTAAAATAAACCATAGCTAGACAAGCATGTGTGACACAGACGATTGAATATAGGTTTGATGACTATTTTGACGGTGTAAGTTGAGTTTTTCTACGCAGTTGACACTTTCATCTACCGCATACAATTATTGAAACCCAATCCCTATATTAATTTGCAATATTATTTATAGTTTTTGTCTAAGCCATATAATAAGCAGGGGAACAAAATGGTCCACGGATGTTGATTTTAATTACTTTGAAAATAACGCAGAAGAGTGGCTTGTAGTTTTCTTATTTCAACTTATAATCTTATAAATTTACAGTCCAATTATGCACTATTTATAGATCGGATCGACTTAGGATTTGAAACAAATTGATGAATTTTTTTTAGATCCTCATATCGTTAGGAACGAGAATATGATTTCGTGTCTTTAATTAACCATCAATTGGTTTCAGAAAATAATAGGAAATTCTTAATTGACCTTCGCATAACAAATTCAAATGGGAAAACTTTCAGATTTCAACCATGAACGTTGACTTAAGCCAAGACAAAGACAATTATGTCTATAGTGGTTTGAGGATTTGTTAAGAATGTTTGAATTTATAGAGATGGAGGGTATATGACTTCCAAGGAACACCTTTTTCATATATAATACTTTTCTCCCCCATTTAAAATATTTCACTTTTCTTTTTATTGCATCATTATAAATATCTCATTCTATTTTGGAAGTCATTATCTTTTAAAAATGTGGGCCCCACCGATCACTTTTTATCACTTTTAACTACTTTATATATTTCTTCTAAATACTCGTGATAAAAGTTAAACGAGACACTTTAAATGGGACGGAAAAAAGATCATTTTTAGATAAGAAATTCGCAATACTTAAATGAATGTTAGATAAATTTCACTCTTAGGGTGGGCGCTCATAGTGCGTTGATGGTGGAAGAGCTCTGCTAGCAACCAATTAACATATTCATTCTCGTATTGTTTAAATGGTTAATTAAAATTATTAAAATATCATAAAACTATTGTACATCCGTCTCAGATTGGTATGGACGGATAAAAGTATTATTTGTTTTAATAAAAATATCATTTACATTGAAGAAAAGTATAATTTATTTTTACACTGTAATTTAAAAATATCATTTATATTAAAAAAAATATCATTTATACTAAAGAAAAATATTATTGTCCATATATACAGACGTCCGCATAGGAGACCACCTCTAGAAAATATCTATTGAGGCCGTACTTATTTGAAGTAAGATGTCATAGGTTTGGTATTATAGAGGCTATATTAATTTTAACGTTTTATAAATATTTGCTATTAGATAGATTTTAATCTATCAACAATTTTTTTTTTCGAGGTGTTTCAAGATTTCTAGTTAATGACTAGAGGGCCTAAAAGTTATTGACATTCGAATATATTGTCTTAGGTGCCTAAAACTTTGGATAAGATTCATTGTTTATTATTTTGTCGCCCAAAAGTTTTTAAAATGAAATTAAAGTATTATTTCAGGTATTTTCATGATGACAAAATAATATTAGGATGATCTAGCCTAGGGTGAGATAGGCTGTTCGGTTCAAAACCGAACCGAACCCAAAACCGAAAACCGAATTTTAAAAACCCAAACCGAACCGAACCGAATTATCAGATAAAACCGAACCGAAATATTCGGTTTGGTTCGGTTCGTTCGCTTTTTAACCAATTAAAATTAAAATTAATATAAATATTATAATATATATAATATAATATAATATATAAATATAATTATATATATATATATATAAATATATAATATTAACCAATTTAAATATTAATAATATAAATAACATATATATATATATATATATAAAATAAAATAAAATATAATAATAATTAATTCGGGCGGTTCGGTTTATAAACCGAATTTTTTTAACTAAACCGAACCCGAACCGAATTAATTTCGGTTTTGAAAATTTGAAACCGAACCGAACCGAATTACTGTTCAAAACCGAACCAAATCGCCCATTTCGGTTCGATCCGGTTCGGTTTTTCGATCCGATTCGATTTTTGCTCACCCCTAATCTAACCAGTTTCTCTCTTGAATGATTTGTAGTTTATTATACACGAGTCGTATTTTGTATCAATGAGTTGTGACGGGCATTATAAGTGGAGGATTTGTTACTAGCCAATCACACTCATAAGTTTTAAAAATTACCAAAAGTTATATCCTACCTATTAATTTTATTGTATACGATAAAGGATGAATTTATAATTCTAACTTGACCTCTAATCACTTCTTAAAAATTCCGACTTTTGAAATAATATTAATTTAAAATTAGACATTTATGACTTGTTTCAAATCTAACATGAAAAAGAAGTCGTTCATGAATCATGAATGTGCCAAATTGATATTCTTTTTAAATTGTATTTTTTAATAAAAATGTGGTAAAGATAGAGCGATGAATATTACCCGAGATCGACAATTCAGATGTAGTCGGGTTGTTATCGTGTCGACTGACAACGACAAGACACGATAAGCCAAACACTAACACTAATTGCTAAAGATCCGTCCGACACCTAACACTATACCTAAATGTATCGACACCGGACACCTAATACTAATATGACACCATTTTTTCGTATTGACACTATACGATAACGATAACTATTACGACACGATAAATTTAAATCAAAATTAGAAAATAAATTAATAAAAAATAAAATATATAAAATACAATAAAATTAATATTAAATATATATAAATATTATCGAATTATACGAAAACGACACGATCCGACACGAACACGAATGCAACATGAAAATTATCGGGTTACACGAACACGACACGGATCCAACACGAAATTATCTTGTCTTTTCGTGTCGACATAATAAGGATATGAAAACGATAAGGCTGAACACTAATCCGTTAATTTCGTACGTGTTCGTGTCGTGTTTTCGTATCGTGTCGAAAATTGACGGCCCTAATATTACCCTATGAAGAGAGAAATACTAGAATTGCTTAGAATTTGGAAACGACAAACAAGTATAGTACTATACAGTAGCCGTGCTGCTTTTAAATTGCTTGTGTTAGCTTAGCTACGTCTCTACTTTGGTCAATTCTTTCCAGCATTTCAAAAAAGTTAAAGAGTCGAATTATTAATGTTAGCGTTACACATTCATTCTTTTATTTAAATTTTCATTCACACATTTCTAAAGTCCCACACGCAGTGTAAAATAATAATTGAATCATAGCATGCAACTGTTCGTCATCCCGCGTATTTCTATGTTATCAAGTTTCTGTTCTAGAATCGGTGGTTAATCTGAATATTAAAAACACAAATAATCATATAAAATATGTTCATGAGATATTTCCAGGATTATAATAACATTTTTGCTTTTTGGAAGTCAACCTTTCTTAATACAAGTTTTTTTGCTTTCATATTTAAAGTTATATCAAGATTGGATAAAATGGTAAAAAGGAAAAACTGGAAAGGACGTTAAAGTGTGAATAACAATGCTAATGCATCAATCATGTATAATCATCATTTTATCGCAAGAAATACATTTTTCAATTTTACATTCAATAAATGCAATTAATAC
Source organism: Salvia rosmarinus (assembly GCA_036937905.1). Classification (NCBI taxonomy): domain Eukaryota; kingdom Viridiplantae; phylum Streptophyta; class Magnoliopsida; order Lamiales; family Lamiaceae; genus Salvia; species Salvia rosmarinus. The sequence goes on from CM072813.1 coordinate 59,632,418, forward strand.
CAAAATGTACCTAAAATAGAAGAATAAAGAATCTCGTGTGAAAGCAATAGACTTGATCACAGAAATGATAAAATGAGAGGCTAGCAGAAAACCTAATAGAGATTACATCTTCATGCAAGAATGTAGGAGTAACAATCTAAATCTACATACACTTTTTCTCCTAAAAACAGCAGAAAAAGAATTCTATTACAATCAGTATAAGTCCTTCCTGTTCCACACAGAATCAAGTTGGCTACAGATTGATAGATAGATCAAAACTCTAAACCAAAAAAAAGAAAAAGAAAACTCTGAATTCCTGATATATTGTCATCTCTGAAGAATACATATATATACCTCAAACAGTTTGATTAATCTCCAAGTTGATGACTGATAATGAAGATCTCAAGGAAGGCCGCCTCCGGCATCCAAGCCGATGCTATTGTGCCTCTTGGAAGGGGCAGACGGCGGTATAGGTACGCCTTTTGGCAGAAAACCGAAGAAAGTAGTCCCCGGTGAAGAACGCTGTTGTGGCCTCACTTTCAGAAACTGTGTGTGCCTAGCTCCATTTGCATGATCACTACAAAGAAAGATGCAAAACACTAGTATGATTATTGGTATTACTTGGTGCTTCCTTTTCCCCATCAAAATGCAGGACAGGGGAAGAAGAGAAAGAGAGAGAGAGGGAGGAGGGTGCAGTTGAAATAGTGTATGTGGTTTTAGTTGGAGAGAGGGGGGTTTTCTAGTTGATGTTTGAATAGACAGAATAGTTTTCCATTTATACACTAAAAGACATGAGGGAAACTTGTGTCTGAAGTATATGTAGGAAGTGAAGAACACATGGGATAGGCGTAGGCATGGGAGTGTTTGACTCAACCCTTCCCATGTTTTTGCACTACCCTAACCCTTTTCATAGCTAAAAGACACATACTATTTATGAGATTTCCCCCTTATGCTTATTTTTGGACTTTCTTTATGATTCGTGTATTCGAGTTTCGTTCGACTAATTATGAAAGATAATATGGTTCTCCTGATGTATGTTGTCAATGTCGATATTCAGTTCTTTGTCATTACATGAAATATTATTTTCCAATAACATTCTATTTTCTATAGATTAGGCCCACCTTGTAAGTCTCTATGAGTATTCAAACTCTCATTCTCCATGAGGATACTATACATCTATGAGTATGAATAATATGTGTGATGTTTGATCAGCTCCACTTTAGGACTTGTGAACCATGTATCAATCAACTTAGCCATAGAAATGCCCAAAAGGCCAAACCCCACATCTAAAAAGTTGTGTATCAATACATAAATAGGAAGATTTGGAGAAGTATGATACAAAATTAAAGCATCCATAAAAAATAAAAGGAAGAGGAAAGTAAGGGTTATGGGTGTTGATGTTTGAACGGGTCTTAGGGAAAAGTTAATTGGATGAAATTGAATATGGTAACATGCAAAATTGTACAAGACTGCATACATACATGAGGAAAAATAGGTGCAGTGTTTCATAGTTAGGTACCCATGTGGACCCCATTTGAATTAGATAGCTGACTACAAGTCTCTCAAACAGGGGCAAAATGTCAAATTTGTTCCTTCCCATTTTCACAATTAAGTCATTTTCTTCTTCCCCAATCACAAAACGCATATATACTTCGGTATTGCATTTATGATGCACGACCTTTTCTTTTTGGGAAATAATTTACAAAAATTGTCGGCTAAACTTCATTTTTTTTCTCTGCTTTGTCTCTGACTGATGTGTGTGCCTCTTTTTCTACTTATGGACATTATTAGATAAGACATATTTGTGAACTAATGGATGGTAATAATGACAATACGATGACATAATGCTAGTTGAAAATTTTCAAGCACTTCCATTCTATGTGATGCATCAAGACTAAGATTAGGGATGTGCACGAACCGAATCGAATCAAAAAAATCGATCGAATCGATCGGTTTCGATCGGTTCGCTTCAGTTCGGTTCGATTTTTTAAAAAGTCGGTTTTTGTAATAACCCGAAAATTTAAAACTTTTATTTGTGATGTTTAAATCACTTAATTGTGGTTCTTAGACCTTAATTATGTTTAAGGTAACCAACGAATAAATTAGAATCGATTAGGAGATCGATAACTAGAGAAATCAAAAACTAGTGACTAGTCCCACCGGATTAGGGTTTTTCAATAACCCGAACATAGAATGAAAGATCGAGAATGAATCTTGACAAAAGGATTTCATTTCTAGAATCCTCTCGAAAAAAAATGAGAAGCCAAAGAATGAGAATTTTCAGCATACTTGCGGTCGGCCTTAAAAGCACTATTTACGAGCCTGATCAACTTCGGTCCGTGCTAACCATGATAATTAATGATAAGAATTAAAATCATGAAGGAATATATTATTATGAATTTAGAAATTATAAGAATCAATTTCTGAAAGAAATTCCTGAAGAACTTAACCGAATGCCGGGAAAAATATACCAGGAAAACCCTAATTCTATCCAAACGATCCGAAACTCGAACCAAGGGTCTAAATCAATAAAATATGATTTATAAGACTCAAATTAATTATGAAAGCTCAAGAGTTCAATAGAATTTTGAATGAGCATAAATTAATCGTCGAGCTTTTTCCGCGATAACTCTGATTGACTTATCGGACGACGTCCGAACTTCATGAAATTTTTATAAACATTGAAATAAGTCTTTAAAGGCTATTTAATAAAATAAAACCTTAAGGTTCCGAGAAATCAATCGAAAGCGTTAAAACTTAAAGAGTCAGATTAACACGCCAAAACGGGTAATTTGACCAATCCACCTCTCAACTACCACCAAGACCACCCCAAATGGGTAATGACAGCCCTTAGGTCTGCCAATACAGTAAGGAGTCATCCCTTGTAGCCTCATTCTCTTAGAACCATTTTTCTCTCTCAATTTTCAATCTTCAAACCTTAAGCTCTAAATCCTCCTTTACAAACCTCTCCCACACTCAAATAATATTTCTAAGATCATATAAAGGTATTATTCATCATCCTCTTCCATCCTAATGGAGTGAAATTTTTGTTTGAATTTTTTTGGTTTAAAAACCCTAGTTTGCTCCTCATTTTTTTTTGTGACTTTGGAGCCATCAAATGCTCTCAAGCCTTGAATGAAAAATTTTAGAATAATGTTCTAAAGCTACTGTTAAAATTTCAGAATTTTTTGGAGCATGTTTGTTTTTTCGATTTATGCTTTAATTCTTTTTATATGTGATAAAGCATGATTTTGTGAATATTATTTGATATTGTTGCTTGCTAATGTATTAGAAGCATGTAGAATAATTATCATAATTTTTAGATTTTTATTTTATTTTATTTTGAAAAACCGTGAGCTTTGAGGCTTGATTTAAGCCATGGTTTGATTTTTCTTTTTGAAAAATAGTTGAGATATGGTGTTTAATATATGATGTGAACATCATATAAAAATCTTGGAATTTTGAAACACATCTCCGATTTTATTTTATGTTGACGAATACTTATATATATTTTGGAATATTTTTGATTTTTATTTGTTGGAAATAGTTGAGATATGGTGTTTAAGGTATGATATGAACATCATATATTAACCTTGAATTTGTTCAAACACATCTCCTATTTTCCAAGAGAAAACCGTGAGCTATATATATATATATATATAGTGATTTATTTGATTTTGTTGTTGAGAATAATAGGATGTGTGATATTATAAATATTAGTTGATGTTTAATGTTAATATTACATGTTATTGCATTTTATAACCATATTGTGAAAGATTGGAAATTATTGAATAAGTATACATATATATATGTGATTACCGAAAATGATTAAGGGTGAAAAGCATGAATTTAAATTTTAATGCATGATATGAAGTGATATTTCATGGTTAGTATATGGTATAAGCATGATATAATTTTTGTGGAATTTATTGAATACCAAAGCTTATTAAATTGAAGTTGCCGAAAGCTTTGAGGATTGGTTTGAAATTTTATATGATGATATTGGGTTGGTAATTAAATTCTATAGTATGATAGCGAGATAACATGATTTTATTGAATTTATTGGATACATATGCTAATTGTTGCTAATTATCGAAAACATAACAAAATAGCTAAGTATGGGTTTAATTATAATGTTAAATGATGCTATGATAGTGAAATTATGTTTAGAATGAATGGTTGTGATTATGGTGAATGAATGGAACACTTATGCACACATACACAATGATTGTGTATTATGTTAGAAATTAGGGTTTTCTAATGTTTTAGTATAGTTTATGTTGTGTATGGTATTGTTTGGTGTCGATGTTTATGTTTACGTAAAATCGACAAACCAAAACCCCAAACGTAAACAAAGTAATACTATATGTACGAGAATCCAAAAGAAATCGACCAACTTCGATAACTTAAGAAGGAATTAACGAGAATCAAAGTTAGACATGAATTAGGGTTTGCTTTTAATAAAAGGATACTCAAACATGAGTTCCTAAGTTAGAAAGACCAAAAACTGAGCTACGTCGTTGGTACTCAATAACGACAACCCAATACGATATTAGTCGAGCGTTAAAACAACTCGATAACGAATAACGATTATACGACATATGTAATCTCCGACGAGTTAAGATAAACAAACAATGTCGTAATGTGTAAGCAAAGATTCGAACATGAGATGTCGATCCTTATGTCTCGAAAGTCGAGTTAACATTCCCGAAGCACTTCATTTATTCTTAAGTACTTATTTACATGATAGCATGTGTTCACTTTAATCATAAGTCAATACTCCTCTTTTAATTATTGTGCTAATACGACAAGTCGTCAAGCATAACCTACTAGGATGTAACTATAATTGTTAAGTCTAGTTAGTGGCTTGAGAATTTTCTAATTTACCAATCATAATTTGATTACCGACAACCTATACGTAATAACGTTTGGCATAACACTAAGGTTAAGAGTCGAGGATAGACTCGGAGTATGCGATCCATAATTGAAGTTCACCTGTGCACGATGAATTGATATAGCTTGGGAATTGGGAATGTATGATAATAGAAATTATCTTAAAACAATCACATGAAATCATAAAGGAACCCTAAGTGGGAACTTTAAGTCGTAGTTTATAAACGACCTTCGATCGATAGAAAGAATCTAAGAAACGCTATTTTCTTATGAAGGGTTTGATCGTACGTAGTCGGCGAGGAAGAACAACCACACCCTGCTCATTTAGACTTACTAGCTTTGGATTAGCAGGTGGGCCTCTTGAAACAAAAATGATATGCATATCTATCTCAAAGCATGATTTACAAAAGCTTTATGAAATATTATCACATGAACTGTTATTGACTGCCAAATGTTTTATGTTTTGTTGTGATCATATCTGAGGTTGGTTAATCCAACGTGGAATGAGAATTGATTGGTATATCCAATGTGGTATGTGAATGAGTTGGTCCAATGGTAACGATCGGATCCGACTTAGTTGAGGACTAACTCGGATTGTGTACACATGTGACTGTGTGTTAAGGTTAGCTACCTCGACCGGTCACGACGACTATGTGTAGGTGGCCACCTCCATAGTGCGCGAATGAATGAATGATCAGATATGGAACAACGTGGATGAAATAGTCCGGCCGGACACTTTTGGAAAACGATAAAATGTTTGATAAGCATGAGTCTTTTAACTAAAATCCTCATGTGCTATTGTGGGCAGTTAATAACTTTTGACAAAGAAAATGCTTTCGGCAATGAGTCCACTGAGTAATTTTGTACTTAGCCCTGCATTTCATTTTTGATGTGCAGGTTGAGCAAGGATCGATGATGGGTGCGAGATGGTGCAGAGTAGCGCTTGTTTTATACTTAATTAGAAGGATTCTAGACTGGGCATGCATCGTCATACGCATGTCCACACGCTTATTGCCGCCTAACTCGATAACTTTTGATGTTTTGATTATAATTACCCTCATACCGTATTGAATTTGAGGTCGCATCGTACTTTGAATTGTGCCCGGCGGGTTATATTTCAACCTTGCACTCTTTTTGACGAGTCCTTATGTGACTCGAGTTGGTATTGAATTGCTTAATTCCTTGTTAGTTATGCGTTGTTGAGTAGTTAAATGATCAACTGCATTGAATAATTATGTTTATATCCGCTGCTTTATCGTATCGGTGACGATCCATAGGATTCGTACTTCATTGGGAAGTCGGGTCGTCACAGCTGTCTTGGTTCAAATTTTCAATTAAAATCGTTTCGGTTTTATATTTTAGGTTGATGCAGAATCGAACCGAAAATATTATTTTATATATTTATATATTTTACATAATAATTAATTAATATTTTAATTAAATAATTAGGATTAAAATATGTTTATTTAATATATATATATATATATATATATATATATATATATAATATGTTTGGTCGGTTTTTCGGTCCAACCAAACGATAGTTTTTCGGTTTGGTTTTCGATCGGTTCAAACTATAAATCGGTTCGGTTCGGTTCAAACAAATATGTTTGGTTCGGTTTTCGATTTTAAAATTTTGGTCGATCGATCGAACCGACCGACCGATGCTCACCCCTAATCAAGATGGAGAGTTATTTTAAACCCTCCAAATTAATGTTATTTCACAAAAGAAACACAAACCACTTCTTTTCAGATGGACACATTCGGGTGTAAACAAACCAAATTGCTCACGGGCTATTTGGAGCTCGATTTGAAAAAAGCTTGTTTGAAATTCGTTCGTTAAGTAAACAAGCCTAGCTCGAGTTTGAAATTGAGCTCGACTTGAAAAAAGCTCATTCAAAATTTGATCGCTAAGTAAACGAGCCGAGCTCGAGCTTGAAATTTAGCTCAATAACTTTTCGAATCGAGCTCGAGCTTTAGGGTGCTTTACTTGTTAGAATCACAAACATGTTCGATTTTAAGTATAATCGAGCATGCTTATAACATGTTGGCGAGCCTCATAATCGAGCCTTCCAAAATCGAGTCATTAACCAAAAATTAGACCGCTGAGTTCAAGAGGATTCGAGCTTGAGCTTGAATATGGTCTAAACAAGTAATTAGCGCTATTCAAGTCTGTCGAACCGAGCTCGAGCTCAAAATTGGAGCTCAAGTCCACTAAAATCTTCACGAACCGAGCTCGAGTCTGCTAATATTCGCCTCGAATCGTGCACACCTCTATGGACACATCTTGATTAAAATGACTCCTCCAATTTAGATGTGACATTCAATCAAGATTTTTTTAAAGGTCAATCAAGAATTTTATATATATATATATATACGTGTGTGTGTCTTTTCATATCAAGGATATAAGTGTTTATGAGATAGGTGACATAGTTCACCTTAATAACATAGTAAGAAAAAAGGTTGTCATGAAAAGGGGGCTGCAAAAATGTGTTAGGTATTGGGGGAAAACACTTGACAATTTTTTTAAAGTTTTTATCTAGCCTTAACGAAGAGCTACTCAACGATATAAGAGATTAGACTCAGTGTGTTTGTGCGTAAAGTGGTGGAATATAAAGATCAAAAAGGATCGATCAGATACCTTGATTAGAACAGAGTAAGATGAACATTATATCAAAAGAAGAGATAGGGACACATCAAATGGAATCTCAACGAACTGACTGATGCTGAAAGTAAAGAGAAGCAATGCAGCAAAATAAACGACACAAAGATTTAACGTGACGAACATGTGAATTTAAATTAATCTTAGGAATTCCTTGTTTTATACTTCTAAAGAAAGTGACTTTAGATCCCATGCAACTTGAGTTTTTTCGTCCCTGGGCTATCAGGTCAGAACCTTTCTCATTTGATTTCATCGAGTCACCTTAGGGCTACTCGCCACTTTTTCTTTCAGCAGCTACACCTTGCTGCCTACTCACGGCTTTATTTTAACTTTCGTCATCTCTTGGACTTGATTAAGACTACATTTTCAATTAAGGTTGAGTGTGTCTTTAGAATGAAGAACTATAGGCAACACTCATCTAAGCTCTATTACATATATTACAATGAAAGAGCAGCTTACCTAGAAAAATTGGACCTATGTAGTTTCACAATACACGAAGTGGTGAAACCTTTTACAAGGACAAACAAACTTCTGACCTAGTCTCTCCAAAGTTGGAGTGGGAGATGGAGATGAAGTTGTGTCTTCTTTCCTAAGACATCCAACTTCTAGAACTCCTATGGTAGAGAGCACATAAGTGTTTAGCTCTCACTTTTCCACTACCATGTGATGTTTCTCACCCGGCCCATATTTTCCAAGTGAGGAAGTCTCATATTTATGTATCTAATATTAGGTCAAACTAGTTGTTGGAAAAGATTCTTTTGAAATTCAAATTCAATTTGAGAAATACACGATTGTACATGTCCTCTTTTGCTTTGTCGTTTTGTGAGTCGATAAAACTTTTTAGCGCTTATAAGCATAACTTACCTCATTCATCGCCCAGGTCTTGACTTAGTCCACGTTTGGTCTCGTGCTAACTCTCGCCGACTTTTTTCGACTTCTATATTTAGGTTGTATGATATGTGACAAGGTTGCAACCGACTCTAGATACGGATGAACTATCGCCAGATCCTTCAGATCTCTCGATCTTCATGTGTCTACCATGATTAGACTATCCGATGCCATACCGCTCATCAATTCTCGAAAATCGTGTTTATCAATCCTTTCAAAGGTACTTACACTATAAAAATACAGCCGAAATTAACAACGACGGATTAGCGACGGCCAAAATACGGGTCGTGATTCTACGACGGATTAGCGACGGAATACAAATGAATTTAAATTTTTTTATTAACGACGGATTGGAGACAAATCAACGATGGCATGCGGCGGAAATATCTCGCGCGAACTTTTAACGACGTAATAACCGATGCTGGTCCATCGTTAAATTAACGGATTTTTTACTTTTTAATTATGCACTTAATTTAACGACGGATTATGTCCGTCGTTAAGTCATAATCGTCGCTGATCCGTCGTTAAATTAACGGAATTTTTATTTTTTTTATTTTGCACTTAATTTAACGACGGATTATTTTCGTCGTTAATATTATTTTTAAAATGTTTTATTCGAAATAATTATAACGACGGAATATATTCCGTCGTTAAAATTAGTTTTTTTATTTGTTTTTGCTTAGAATTTTAACGACTGAAATATAAGTCGTTAGTCCGTCGTTAAATTTAACGACGGACCGTATCCGCCGTTAGATTAATGGATTTTAACTTTTTTATTTTGCATCGAATTGAACGACGGAGTTTGTCCGTCGTTAATATTAGTTTTTATTTTTTTCGCTGAGAATTTCAACGACTGAAGTCGGCGTCGTTGGTCCGTCGTTAATATTTTAACGACGGAAATTTCCGTCGTTAGTCCATCGTTATCAATTTTTAAATATAACGACGAAGACGTCCGTCGCTAATCCGCGTTAAGAAAAATATAATGATGAGTTTCTTCCCAAATTTCATAACTCTGCGCCTAATTGATAAACGCGCTTTTTACACTTTTATTGTCGATATTTAAAGATGAATTTAGAGCTATAAAGTGCGTTTATGTAGTGGATCTCAATGCTTTTATATATTTTTGGAAGATACTTCTCTTGGGTTCCTCTTTGGTGTTTTGTAGGCTTATAAGATGATAATGAAGCATGGAACGAAGCACGAGCAAAAGAAGGGCTAAAACAGGGGCTAGCGGCCTCCCTAGCGACTGCTAGCCCAGTCGCGAGGTGAAGATGAGCTTCTGAATTGTGTCTCGCGATCGACCTAGCGACCGCTAGGTCGACCGCGAGGAAAACCATACGACGCGGCCACGACAAGCGACCGCGAGACGTGACCGCGAGCGACCTAACGTGCGATACCTTTGAAAGAGCTACTGCCCGATTTCTCGCGGCCACACCTAGCGACCGCGAGCCCGGTCGCGAAGCACACCTAGCAACCGCAAGTCCAGCCGCAAGCCGAAGAAGATGCGCGCGACCAGATCCCTCGCGACCGCGAGCTCGGCCACGAAGCGAGGCGGCTAGGCCCAAAAATTAGGGTTTTCACTCTTGCCTATAAATAGGGCTTCGCCCCCCTCGCGCCCACAAGCTCCTCCAGACCTATTTTACACGATTTTGTCCATTTTTTTCATAGTTTTTCCTATTTTTACACTCTAGTATTGATTTAGATTCATCTAAGCATTAGATTTTCATTGTTCTGCATTAGTTCTACGTATTGTTATCGCTTTGGAACGATTTCGTCCGAACGAATTCCGTATTTTCTCGTTTGTTACTTGGGTTTGGATACGAACCCAACCATTGTTCTTCCGACGATACTCGACTTGCCTTTATACTTGCACGTTTTCGTGTTAGAAAAGTGAGCGATCAAATTTTGGCGCCGTTGCAGGGGATTGTTAAGATTATATAGGAATAACTTGATGATTTGGAATTATTAATTCAAGTTGTATTTTATTTTATTTTTATTTCTTGCCAGAGCTGATTTCTTTCTTTTTCTCCAGGTAGTTTATGATCACAAGGTCCCAGGGACCTCCCAAACTACTTTTAGATCCAGAAATCGAAAACAGTCAAAGGAGAAGGAGATGAGAAAGAAGAAGGCAAGAGATGGCAACAAATCCGAACAACGAGGGTGTTCCTCCCAATGGAGGTATTCCTCCCGAGCAAGCTGCGCGTCTGCTGGCAGAGTTTACAGAGATGCAGCGCCAAATGGCGAACATGGGACTCCTTGTCCCTACTTCAGAGACGCGACCGCTGAACTATATGTACCGAGCTCCTACTGAACAGTTTCAAGGATGAGGATGGGGCCTGGAAGTGAATGCGAATAACTTTGAGTTGAAGCCGGCCCTGATCAGCATTGTTCAAGGGGAACAGTTCGGAGGAGGAGTCACGGAGGATCCGAATGCCCATCTCGAGACATACTCGATATATGTGACACCATCAAGCGAGTAATGGGGTGCCACAAGATACGATCCGGATGCGATGTTTGGATTCTCTGCTGCAATGGCGAAGGATTGGTTTAAGAGCTCGGACCGCATCGATAGACAATTGGAAACTTTGTGAGAAGTTTCTTTGAAATATTTTCACAAATAAAAAGAAAAGATAATAGCCGAGATCTCCCATTTCTGCCAATAAGGAGACGAATCATTATTTGAGGCATGGGAGAGATTCAGGCTTAGTGAGAAAGCGCCCTCAACATGGATTCTCCAAAGAGCAACAGATCACATAATTCTACGATGGGTGACGCTCACACGAGGAGCATAGTAGATCGTCGGCAGTGGGATGCTTGTTGAACCGGTGAGTAGAGGAGGCCAGCCGAATCATAGAAGAGATGGCGGCCAATAGTTATCAATAGCCGATGGAAAGAACGCCAGTGGTTAAAGCAGTGGCCTTAGAGGTTGACTCGAAGTACGACGATCTCATGGAGAAGTTTACTCTTTTGAAGAGTCGATCGGCATTTGAGGACGGAATTTTATAAAGGTAGGAACCGCCCCGGGAAACCGACATACAATCCAAACAATGTGAATCATCCTAATTTGTCATATGCCAACCCTAATAACTTCCAACAACCTCCAGCAGGCTTCGTTGTGCAAAATGGGATGATTCAGGAGCCGAAGAAGCATAGTCTGGAAGATATGATGCAACAGTTGGTTGTGAGCAACCAACAACTGACGACACAATGTAACTCGCTCATCAAGACTACCGCCGAGGATAACACAGTTGGAATCCACCGTAGTAGCCATGGGCAAACACATGAAGATAATGGAGAATCAAATCGGTCAGATAGTTGCCCAACAAAATGCACAGCAAAAGACGGGCCAATTTTCGAGTAATACGGAAATGAACCCAAAGAATCATTGCTTTGCTATCTAGTTGAGGAGTGGAAGAGCATACCAGAACCACCCGGAGCGAAAAGACAAAGAAGGATCGAAAGAGAAGCACCTCGTGACCGAGCTCGCGACATGAGCCCGACCGCGAGAAATTAGTGCAGAGCTCGGGGAAGAGTCATGATCGAGCCCGCGACCGTGAGCCCTGTCGTGAAGAAGACCACCAAGCAACCCAGATACCTAGCGACCGCATTCGCGGCCACGAGGATGGCCGTGAGGCGCCCGATGAAGAAGATCCGACGACACTCATCCGATTCGCTTCCGAGTCGCTTAGCTCAACTCAAGCATGACGATAGTCGACCGATTCTTGGAGACGCTCGGAAGGTGGATATTAACATCCCATTGCTAGATGCGCTAAGAGATATGCGGGATACATGAAATTCCTAAAGGATGCCCTCACCAACAAGAAAAAGTCTGGAAAAGTTCGAGACTATTAATTTATCTCAAGAGTGCAAAGGTCTTTGTCGCAAAAGAAGATGCCGCTCAAGTAGAAAGATCGTGCGCTTCACTATACCGTGGTGATTGGAGGCATACTTTCTCCAAAGTTCTCATGCGACCTAGGGCAAGCATCAACTTGATGCCGTTGTCCATATTTAACAAATTGGAGATTGGAGAATTGAAGCCTACTACAATTGCTCTCCAAATGCCGACGATCACCACCCGTCCAAAGGGATAGTGGAAGATGTGCTTATCAAAGTCAAAGATTTTATCTTCCCCGGATTTTGTAGTCCTTGATATGCCGGATGATAGGAACACGCCTCTCATTTTAGGGACCGTTCTTAGCCACAGGCAGAGCTCTGATCGATGTGCAGGATGGTGATCTCACCTTCCGTGTGAATAAGGATGAGTTAACCATTTCAATCTATGATACCATCAAGAGAAATTATAACTCAAAACATGAAGATTGTTGTTCGGTCACCACTGCCATAACTAGCCCATTTTTGAGCTTGAATTCCAGTCAACCATCGGACGAGCATGCTACTAAGAAGAGATGGACTCGGCATAAAAATCAGAGTGAGTCATTCAAGTTCGGGGGAGGCTACTCATACGCCAAATGGTGGTCTGTTGTTAATGATAAGTACAAGGGCAAGCAAAAGTTTGGAAAGATGTCAGTTGTCAAATCGCCTGATTGATGAGAGGTAACGTTGAGCTAGCGACGAAAAATCTAGCACTGGTTGGGAGGTAACCTAACGTTTTTTTTCTTGCTTTATGTTTTTCGTTTTATTTTTCTTGTTTTTCTTTGTTTTGTCATGTCGTGTCTCATTTGTTCGTTTTTAAGTCCCAAGGTATTTTTGCTTTTATAAAAGAATAAAAAAAAAAAGCAAGCCTAGCGAACCCCCTCACGACCGCGAGGAGTGGCCGTGAAAAAACGGGCAGTAGCTATTTGCCCAGCGTGGACACGGCTAGCGACCACACTCGCGACCGCGAGGCGTGGCCGCAAAAAAACGGGCAGAACGATTTTGAAAATTCTGGGCGCAACTCGCGACTGAGCTCACGACCGCGAGCCCGACCGCGAGGCGTGACCCAACCCACATCCGGACGCAACCCACGTGTTTTAACACCATTTTTTAACCCTTCCCCCCCATTTTTGACACACACACACGCCATTCTCAGCAAAACACCCTCTCAAAGCTTAAACAAACCTAGTTCTTCATTTTTCTTGTACTTTCCACCTAAAATCCACTCAAGGTATGCTACATTTCCTTAATTCTTCTTGGATTTACGTTTTTTAGCATGATTTGGAAGCGGTTTTGTCCATTATATCTTCTTGTTGTGGGTTATTGAAGATTTGTAAACTAGGGCTTATATTGCTAAATTTACTTGGTGTTTGAGCACGCTTGTTCCAATGTTAGGTCTATTGTTTTCATAGATGCATATTGTTGGTTTAATTTGCCTACATTGTTGAATCGAGTTGAAAAATTTCAAAAATTTCCAAAAGCGTGTTGTCACGCGCGCCTCGCGATCGCTAGCTCGTCGCGTGTGTGCGGGCGCGCATATGCGCGACAACGCTATGGTGCGAGATGATACCGCGACCACCCTCGCGATCGCGAGATTGGCCATGAGCGCCTCATTGCATTTTCCATGCTGTTTTGAGTTGTGTGCATTTCTCTCCTTGTTTCACCTTGTTAGATCATATGTTAGAATAAGAGGAGGAATTTTACCAAGTTCAAGTTTGAGGAGATATAAATATTGATATGGGTTGACGTTTGCTTTTAAATTCCTTTTAATATGTACATGAGCTAACTTTGAAATATCTTTAGGTACATTATGTCGCATTCCTCCGGTCACAAGCGCAAGGGCAAGGATAGTGCTTCATCGTCTCGTGACGAACCACATGACGAGTTCCACCCCGCAACTCTTGGGGTGCGACTGCCGGATCCCTCATCCAGGGAACGTTAGAGGAGATTGGTGCAGCAAAAACGCCGACACTCGAGGTTCATGTGCATCGATACGTGCCAAGCGATGGGGATAGAAAATGACATAACGTGGTTAGCCGAGAGGGCCGGTCTATACCCTATTATCACAGCCAATCATCTGACATACCGGACCCTCACTCTGGAGTTCCTTTCGACAGTCCACGTCTACAAGACACAAGGTTCTCCCGACTACATCACATTCCAGATGGATAATGAGCCCAGACAGCTCTCGGTGGATAAATTGAACTCTATCATCGAGGACCACCCCGAGGGCAAGTACATAGGGATTTGAAGAACGCCGCGCCACTGTGGTCGTTATTCACGGACGCCTCACTCGAAAGGCACCCGCACTATGACGCCTCGAGGGCGGCGAGTTCCATACGGAATCCAGTGTCCGCTACTTTCACCGCCTCATTACCTTCACCATTCATGGCCGCCAAACGCCAAGACCTGCCATCTCGGGACATGAGTCTCCGACCGGTGTTGCGACAAGGCGTAAGATGCACGCTGGCATGTTCCTACCCCAAAGACTTCCAAATGCAAGCAGCGGTTTTGGGAGTGCACGATATGCATAGGGGTTCGTTACCCCTATTATCGATTTTTGGGGTGACGATTCGCGAGAATCCTATCTCTCGTGATATTTTCCGACAAACCTTGTTTATACGTCCGTGACGTTCTTGAAGAGACACCCGAGCCGTCCTCTGGTCGCTATATGACAAGCACTGCCCGTCTATATTCCGCCTGCCCAACCTCGATCTCACCAGTTTAAGCAGATTTGGTGCGGCGGAGGCCAATTGGAACTTGAGCTAGAGTCAGCGCTTAAATACGTAAGGCGAGATTGAGGGAGAGCAGCCACAAGAGGAGAAAGAGCAGCACACGGCGCCTGAGACAGGTGGCACGTTGCACCCACAGCCCATCATAGGCGATCCCGGGATATATGAACGATTAGATCGCATAGACGGTCATCTCGACCGCATTGACGGGAGTATGACCTCCATGATGGTTCAGTAGCAGGCCCTCCTAGCCCAACAACAGGCGTATCAAGAGCACCAACGACAAATGATGGAGATGATGCAGCGTTGGGATCAATGGAGATGATTCTATCCGCCGCCGGAGTAGCGCGGCATATGAGGTAAGGTCTCTACCCATCACTTTTTTCTGAAAACCTTATTGACTCCATTTCACACCTGTTTACAATAAGTTTGGGGGGAGTGGTCGAGTTTGATTGGGTTAAGAGTCATTTTTATGTTTTGCTTTGTCTTGTAAAGTTGTTATGCTTTAAGGCTTTCGTTGTGTTTTTCTTTTCATTTTTGTGTCTGTCAATCAACGAGTTAAGTGAAAATATGTTAATCCATGTAGCCAATGATGATAGAAATTTTCATAAAAATATGTTGATAGTGCACATGATGTGTTAGAAAACGAAGCATGAATGACTTGAGATTGTTTAGCTTGTTGTTTTCACCATTTGCTTAAACCGTGAGATTTGTGCTTCTTCGTATAAACATCTTACTACGCTTTTAATTATGTGATATCGCATGTAATCATCTTCTAGAACTTACCGTATTTTCTGTGTCGAGGCCGCAATGTGTGTTTCGAATATGGAAATGATAAAAGGCCATCTTTGTTAACCACATATTTACCAAAACACTAACCCAATGATATATACCGTTTGTCGCCTTCTTTGAGCCTTTATTAGACTTTATTCTTTTGTTAACCGAATGATAGGAGGTGAGGATGGATATGAGAATCAAAAGGGGGTAAATTTGTTTTTGATATTCTAAGTTGGGATAAAAGATGGAGAGTAAGAGAATGGTACCCGTGTGAAAAAGAATGGACCCTATAAGCTCTATTACAAAGCCAAGAAAAATTTTGTGAAAAATATGAGCATAAAGGGATTTCGTTATCAAAGTATAAGGTACCTTATGTGCATAAACGTTGATTTAGCATGTTGGAAATGAAAAGGGAAATGGACAAAGTCCATATGATTTGAATGTATGAATGGAAATACTTAGAGTTATTTTTGAGTCACTTAGCCATAAATTATCCTACCTTAACCAATGTGCCTACATTACAACCAATGAAAAGACCTTTTTTTATCCTAATTTGAACGCATTTGATGTGGTGGAGATATTAGAGAAATGACAAGCCTATGGTAAAATTTTGCATTGCATTGATTTTTGAGTGTATACACGTCCTTAATTTCTTTATGAGTTTGAGTGTAGTCTATATTTTGCACACATGCCGTTGTGAGGGGTGAATTGAATGAGATTTTTGCTTTCAATGGTTGTACATTGTTGAGTTGACTAATGTTGTCATGTGCACTAATGTTTTTGAGCTTTGAAATATTTCTGAGGCTTGATTGTGTTAATCACCTTTGTCGACTTCGTTGATCCGTCGTTGTGTCCTTCTTTCTTTTGTTTTGTTTTGTTTGAGGACAAACAATACTTCAAGTTTGGGGGGTTTGATAAACGCGCTTTTTACACGTTTATTGTTGATATTTAAAGATTAATTTAGAGCTATAAAGTGCGTTTATGTAGTGGATCTCAATGCTTTTATATATTTTTGGAAGAATGGGTTCCTCTTTGGTGGTTTGTAGGCTTAAAAGATGATAATCGAAGCATGGAACGAAGCACGAGAAAAAGAAGGGCTAAAACAGGGGCTAGCGGTTTCCCTAGCGACCGCTAGCCCAGTCGCGAGGTGAAGATGAGCTTCTGAATTGTGTCTCACGACCGACCTAGCGGAGGAAAAACCATACGACGTGGCCACGACAAGCGACAGCGAGACGTGACCGCGAGCGACCTAACGTGCGATGCCTTTGAAAGAGCTACTGCCCGATTTCTTGTGGCCACAACTAGCGACCGTGAGCCCGTTCGCGAAGCACACCTAGCGACCGCAAGTCCTGCCGCAAGCCGAAGAAGACGCGCGCGACCAGATCCCTCACGACCGAGCTTGGCCGCGAAGCGAGGCTGCTGGGCCCAAAAATTAGGGTTTTCACTCTTGCCTATAAATAGGGCTTCGCCCCCCTCGCGCCCACAAGCTCCTCCAGACCTATTTTACATGACTTTGTCCAGTTTTTCATAGTTTTTCCTATTTTTACACTCTAGTATTGATTTAGATTCATCTAAGCATTAGATTTTCATTGTTCTACATTAGTTCTACGCATTGTTATCGCTTTGGAACGATTTCGTCCGAACGAATTCCATATTTTCTCGTTTGTTACTTGGTTTGGATACGAACCCAACCATTGTTCTTCCGACGCTACACTACGGGTTTTATCTATTTAATTCTTATTTTTATGGTTAATTTTATTTTATGTCGATTTTTATGTCTAGCTAATTCCGCTCTAATCCTAGGGTTTGCATGATTCTATCCTAAATGTTGTGATTCTCGCTATTGCTATTTACCTTCCGTGCATTGATTTATGATTCTTGGTGCTTAATTATATGTGTTAATTTCGATCAATCTTGATGCATATCTAGTTGCCGCTAATTACTTAACCGTTTTAATTGTCAATCGACCTTTAATGCATAATACAGATAAGCTTTGAGTCGTAGCTGAGATAGGAACATTCGTAGTAAGCATATTCTTTGTGATCCTTTTGTAGTTACTTATTTTCACCTAGAGACGTAACAGTAATAGGGAAAATTAGTAATCAACTACCACAATTGTCGTTACTGAAATTGTTGGTTACATATGTGATCTTCCATCTTGTCTGGATTAAAATTGGTTAATAGGAAGCAGGATAAACATACGTTGTGGGTAGGATTAATGCATCCCTAGGGTTAGTCTTTCTATCTTATTATCTCTTTGAGTGTTTATTGCTTTCGTTTATTTTTAAGTTGTTACCTTTTGCTTTGGATTTAATATTCGAAGCCCTAAACCCTTTATAAACCAAATCTGTTCTTGGATAATGATGAATTATTGTTGAGTTAGCTTTATGTTTCGTGTTATAATCCATGTGGATACGATACTGACTTGCCTTTATACTTGCACGTTTCGTGTTAGAAAAGTGAGCGATCACTAATCCACTTCAATTCCTCCTGCTGCTGCCCCACCTCCCCGCCACTGCACCCCGCCCCGCTCGCCGCTTCATTTGTGCCTCAAGGCCTCCCCCGCCTCCGCCCGTGCTCGCCGCCGTGTAGCGCCGCCGCCACCACTATTCGGTTCAACCATTATCCGTGTTCGGGTTTATTTAGTTTTCAAGTTTTTTTGATTTTTTGTAAAATATTGTTGTGATTGTTGTGATGCTAGGATATATTGTTATGATTGTTGTGATTGTTGTGATGCTAGGATATATGGTTATGATTATTGTGATATGTTATTATAATATAGTGATATGTTGTTGTGATATATTGTTAATAATTTATCGTGAAAATATAGTGATATGTTGTTAGTCGATTGAGATTAGGTGATTGAAAATAGGTGTAGATTATTGTTGGATGGATGCTTGAGATTATTAACTATATACTTATGTTAGATGCTTGAGACTAACTAGATTGTTGTTGGATTGAAAATAGGTGTAGATTTTTGTTGGATAGTTGAGATTATTAACTATATACTTATGTTGAATATGTTTGATTAATTATTTATAATTAGGAGCTTGATTGTATTATAATTGTTTAATTGTTGTTTAATTGTATTCAATTTATTCAATTATATTGTAATTTGTCTTGGTATTATTAATTTTTATATTGGAAATTAACTTTTGGATTATGTATGTATATATATTATTTTATAATTATTAATATTATGCATCACATGTGATACAATACTAATATTTATAATATTTAAATAATATCATATAAAAATAAAATAAAGTTAACTAACTATAGAAAAACTTTTGAAGTTATTTAAAACAAACCATAAATATCAATATTTAGGACTTTTTGGGTATCTTTTTTTTTTTTTTGTAAATGGGCCTGTAAATTTATTAGAATTGGGTCAATTTTTTAGATTTTTAAATTAATTAACTAATTAATTAATTTTAACTTTAAATTTTGGGTTCGATTAATTTAGATTTAATTAAATTATTTTAGAGGAATATTAATATTATGTTTTTATGTAGTTGCAAATTGAAGGAAAGTGGATTAAAAGGGTAATTTTGGCATTATGCTACATTTCAATCAAAATCTTTCAATGTATCATATACCATAATCAATCAATTCAAACACACGACTAAATAATCCAAATTATCACATTCTACTAAATCCTATCAATCTTATTTATCACATCCACAAACCAAACACCCTCTTAGTTGTTTGTCAAACTTGATGGTTGATTCCATACTTGTGAATTTGCGTAAATAAGGAAAAACTCTTGATGCTTGATGCTTTATGTTTGCAAAGAAATGGACTCAAACTTTGATATTTGCGCTTTGTCTCGAATGAGGTGAATGCGTATTTCTCCCGAACTGAATGTGCAATCTTTGGGAACAATGTGAAAGTATACGTAAATCTCTCTTTTCTTCTTGTTTAGAAGATTGCTTTAAACAATTTCTTCCCATTCAAATCATTGAAACTAAGTTTCGACCCGATATATATTCAATTATATATGAATTTGAATATATGAATATGAATATATGAATTTTAATATAATTAATGTGAGTAGGTTGATTTATAGGATTATTGATAAGTCAATTATTGAATGTATGATATAATGTGAATATGTTTAATTAATTATTTATAATTTGGAGCTTGAAGAATGAATGACAATCGTGAGTGGTGTATAAGAGGTTTAGTTAGGTTGGTGAATTAAATATCAATTTCGAGATGGACTTGAAAGTTTTATCAATTCATTAGTGCTCGATTTTTATTCATGGATGGAGAGAAAATCAAGTGTCCGTGTAAGAAGTGTAAGAATATACCTTATCAGAAGCAAGATACTGTGCGATATCACTTATCAAAATTTTGATTTGTTCCAAATTATCACACATGGATATTTCAAGGAGAGACAACCACAAGTAGGGAAAATGTTGTGGATTCAGATGTTAGCCGTCAACCAAATACGTATCATACGATGGTAGTGGATGCTGCTGGTCCACAGTTCAACTTTGACGAGATCAAGAGGCCAAATTCGATGCACAAAAATTTATGACATGTGAATGCCGATAAACCTCTCGTGGTCGGGTTGCTCGAATCACATGCAACCGTCATTTGTGGCTCGACTTCGAGTTTGAAAGCAGAGAACAACATTCGGAAGCGGTTTTGATCAAATATCGAATCGATGAAAGAGTCACATCGGATGGAAATTTCATACTGATGACTTCTACAAAGACGAAGAGATTGTTGTGTGGCATGGGGTTGCGCGTACAAAATTGATTGTTGTCCATTTAATTGCATGATTTATTGGTGCTAAGATTACGAATTGACGAGCTACAAATTCGTAATCATCCTCGTTTCAAGAGCAATACTCGAGCTAGTGGAAGTCGACGGAAAGCACAAGTAGCATATAAAAGATGTATTATTTTCCTCTAACTCCTCGATTGCAGAGATTGTATGCATCAAATACTACAGCGGAAAATATGTGTTGGCATGTATCGTCGGTCGATGATGGGGTCATCGTCGTCCGAGACTCGATTGCATGGAAACATTTGAACACAAGTTTTCCTTATTTTCATCGAAATTAGTAACGTGCGATTGAGACTCTCAAGCGGCGGTTTTCAGCCATTCGGTCAATCGAAAGCAATATTCATCATGGCCCGTTATACTACCCCTTATAATCTTCCCCGTGGTGTGTATGAAGGAGCAATACATGTTTCTTACGATCTTAGTGCGGGACCGCGTAATCCGAAGCGAGAAGATTGATGTGTTCTTTCAACCATTGATAGCGAGTTAATAGATTTGTGGGATGACGGTGTTCTTACTTATGATGTATCGTTGAAGTGAAATTTTCAAATGCACGCTGCATTACTTTGGACAATTAGTGACTTCCGCATACTCTATGTTGTTTGGATGGATTACAACTGGAAGATTAGCTTTGCCCGACCGCATGGAGCATACCGATACTTTTACTTTAGCTAAAAGTGGTAGCGATCATGGTTTGATAACCATCGTAAATTTCAAGCTCCTAATCACCCATTTCAAAGGGACCGAAGAGGTTTCAGAAAGAACACAGTGATTACTAACGATCCACCAGAACCGCGATCAGGAGATGAGCTTCTATCACTAATTATGGGTATGAGACTAGTCTCCGTAACAGAGATTGGCAGTGATGAAATAAATACTAGAATACCCAAAGCAGTTTGGGCGGATGGAAAAAAAGTATTTTCTAGGATCTACCTTACTGGAGTTCTCTTTTGATTCGGCATAATTCGGATGTCATGTACATAGAGAAGAATGTGTTCGATAATGTCTTCAACACGATCATGAATGTCAAGGGAAGACAAAAGATACGAGCAAATCTTGAGAAGAACTTAATTTATCTTTCATGAGACGAGTTGACGATGAATGAATCAATAGGAAAATATCCAAAGGCTTCTTATACTTGACAATCGTGAGAAAAAAGTCTTATGTGGGTAAGAGGTTTAAGATTTCAGATGTAATGCTTGAACATGGGTAGATGTGTAGACATGACAAAACTAAAGATGTTTGGGATAGGCGAATTCTACGATTGCATTTAGTGAACTTCTCCCACTCAATGTTTGGAAAGTCAGAGCGAATTATTTTTATTCTTCAAAGATTTAACTTCTCGAAACATAGGGTTTGATGATCTATGAGACTCCAAGAAAATATTCCGGTGATTTTATGCAATCTTGGCGCATCTTTCCCTAGTTTCTTCGACTCCATGGAACATCTACCGGTTCATCTAGCTAATGAGGCCCGTATTGCGGGCCTGTTCAATACCGATGGATGTATCCATTTGAAAGGTACTGCTCGTACATTATCATATATATATATATATATATATATATATATATATAAATTGAAAAACTTTATAGAGTTTTTTGTCTGGTTTGTAGATACCTACGTAAGTTGAAGAACGCACGAAATAAAGCCGGGGTTGGGGTTCTATACGCAATGCTTACTTAGTAGAAGAAGCATCGATATTTTGCTCATATTATTTTGATGATCACGAAGAACGGTTCGTAGATTTGCATCATAATTATGATGGTCAAGTGGAGATTAGGCACGAAGACTATCCAGATATGTTTTAAATCTTCAAGCAAGATGGCGACCTTTGAAAATATGTCAACGAGATATTTGGATAGTAGAGTATGATCTGCTCGTTTATACGTGTTGCTCAACTGTTGAAGTTGCGAACATTTACGTGGTGTAAGTGTCGTGTTTTCTCAAAAGTCATTGTTCATTATTATTATTGTTATTATTAACTAGATTGTAAATATATGTGAATGTAGTTTATTTATCAATGATGTGAAAAGATCAAATCCACTTATCTCTAGCTCGATATTCAAAGGTCGATTGAAAGAGCCTTCCCGCTTTGGTTTGAGGCATATATGAGTGTTCGATGATTATTAGTAGGAAATATTTAATATGTGCGCTTAGCCATTCTAATCGATTTTTTACTAATAATAGGTCAAAGATCATACTAGCAACATTGTGAATCCGTTCATATTGTCTTTTGCCAAAGGGCTTCACCACTAATTAAGACGTGCCTGTGGTATTATATAAATGGGTACAAATTTCATACATTAGAACATGGGTCACAAAGATCAACTATGAATAGTGGAGTGTGCATTAAAGGTGAAACTTATGGTACTGATACTCAAGAGCTCGATTTTTATGGGCGATTATTGGAGGTTTGTGAGTTGGAATATCATGGGCTACCAACGAAGACCACAACATTGTTTAGACGCGAGTGGTTTGATCCTTCACGATTGGGGTTATCAATTCATTCCAGTACAAGTTGGTTTCGTAAATCATACGCGAAGATATAACAAGTTCAACCGTTTATCCTCGCCAATCAAGCCATTCAAGTATACTATTGTGCATATCCAAGTTTAAAACAATTTATGAAAGAGTGGTGGGAAGTATGCAAAATTAAAGCCCGATCTAATGTGGAAGTCTCGGATGAGAGTTCGCATCGATAAGATTCTCACCTTTTTCAAGAGAATGCATTTGGTTCGATTACTAATGTCGTTGTGGATGATGACACGACACTAGTTCATCCTGACGGTACACTCATAGACATTGAAGAGACATCTGATGATACGGATGATGAAGTTGAATTGTCGAGTCGGAAGACAATCATACATCGATGATGATGATGATGATGATGATGACGATGAATAGGTTTGAATTTATTATATGCAAGTCGAACAATATTTATTTTATAGTATGCACAAAAAATATTATGATATGTATTATTTGTGAAATTTTAATGCAACATTTTTACCTTTGTTTGCGAGATGTTCGGGGTGGACGAGGTACCTCGTCATCGTGTCGAGGCATCCGGGTTCATATACGTCGTCATCACCTTTCGGCTCGAAGAATCTATGGAGGCACTATCTCACAACCCGGTAGCTCGAGTAGTAGTGTAGTGCCGTCGGGGAGGGAAGAAGATAGCCATTGTGAATGAGTATGTTATCTATCAGTATGTCTCGCTTAAAATAAATCATAATATTCTGATGTCTTTATTTCTTGTAAATTGCAGTATTTTGTGTCCGAGCAATGATGTAGCACGCGTGATTACAGAGTCATTCCGTATATTCATGAACTACAATGGCTTCAATTGGAAAATGGTGCCTCAAGAGTACAAGCTGATTTATTTCGATGAATTCAAGGTCCGTGTTGTTTATACGGAGTCATTTATGTTTTTACCTTTGACACCAGTGATGTTGTAATCATATATTTTTTGCAGAAATTTTTTTATTGGGATGATACTTTGGGCGAGGCTGTGGTCTACACCTACTGGTGTGCAAAGGCCGTTGAACGCTATAAAGATCTTGTTCACAAGATCAAGTGGTGAAGGACTCGCCTAACCTACTCCATTTATCCCCGATCGAGATTGTGATAATTGGAAGAATTATTGGGCTTGGATAGACGCTCAAGGCGGCAAGGCCCTGACAGAAGTAATGTCCGAGCCGGATGGCGAGTCTTGGGATAGTCAAGCATCGGGGTGGCTCACGCGTGCATTAGAGTATCACGAGAGATATTGTAAGTATTTTGAAGTTTTAGATATAGTAAATTGATTTAAGAATCGTGATACTTGTTAATTATTTAATTTGTTTGACTTATTTATAAGCAAAGCGTGGAGTAGACATATCGAGGTCAATGGAAAGTATTCCAAAGTATCATGCCACCGACGAAGGGAGCTATATAGGCGGGAAGGCTCGGAGTATCGCGGTAAGTATATTCGTTAAGCGCAACAACAAGTATTTAATTAAATAATAATTATACGAAATTATATTACAGAGGCAGGGTTGAGGAACATGTGACA